>JACVBY030000530.1:1063063-1163060 GCA_017589505.3 Metroxylon sagu | reverse complement strand
CTTTGAATAACTCTTTATGAATCTTTGGTAATAATTTGCAAGACCAAGGAAATATCTCAACTCCACAATCTTTTGCCGGAACCGGCCAATCAAGTATCGCCCCACCTTGTCTTCATCCATGAAAATTTGGCCTCGTCGATCTTGCGTCCGAGAAAAGAAACTTCTCTTTGACAAAATTGACACTTCTCCCGCTTAAGATAGAGCTGATTCTTCCTTAAAGATGAAAACACCAAACTCAAAATGCTTCAAATGATCTTGCAATGAATCACCGAACACAACGATATCACCGAAGATAAAACCACCACAAATTCATCAAGAAAAGGATAGAGAACATCGTTCATTAAATTGCAAAATGTCGCTCGAGCATTGGTTAAGCCAAAAGGCATTACCAAAAATTCAAAAGATCCATATCTAGTAACAAAGGCAGTCTTTCAGTCAATCTCTTCGCTATACGTTTTGACTTGCCAGCCACTCGATCGTAGATCTAGCTTTAACAATAACTCGCCTTAGCTAGTCCATTTAAATAACCTTACCGCATTAGGTACCTATATTCATTCTTTAATGCTACTCTTATTCAAAGCTCGGTAATCAATACACATGACCAAGGAAGATCCCATCACTTTCTTTGAAAGAGAACTGGCGCCTCAAATTGTGCCTTAGATGGTCGAATCATCCCAAAATTTCAAGTAATTCATCCAAGCTTGTCTTCTCAATTGACAGCAAGTTCCGCCGGGTGCTATTCGATAAGGTACTCTTGCGGGTGGTACCGTTCCTGGTATCAATTCAATCTGATTGATCAATATTCCTTCTAGGTGGAAGCTCTCGAGATAATTCACTAGGCATAAGATCTTTGAATTCCTCGAAGCATATTCTCGTACCTCCACCGAAACTTCAATTGATAAATCGTAGTTGCACCTCTCTTATCTTGAGCATAAGATAAGTTTCCTCACCTTTCTTTAATCCCTTTTTACACTTGCTTTGCCGACATCAAAGTCCCATTTCCCTTAGGAACGATTGCTTGACCTTCACAATGTACAAGGTGATGCCTCATCACCTGCAATCGAGAATCCTTCAAATGAGGAATCACACTGAACCTTGGCAATATTAAAGAAATCCATGCCCAATATGAAGCCGGGAAATCATCCAACGGCACTACCATCAACATGCACCTACCTTTCCAATTCACCGCCAACCTCAAGAATTCACTTCGGTTGAACCATGAATCGGCATAGCCCCCGAATTCACCGCACTTAATCTTGCTGAAATTCTTGGACACATTGAGCTTCAATCTTTCCGCTTCTCTCACAGAAGAAAATTATTAAGTGGTGTTCACTATCTAACATAGCATGCACAAAAACTCCTCCAATTGCGCACGTTGGTATACATCAACTACGGTGTAAACTTGGAGTCTCCTTTCTCTCGTGCGCTTAATCGCATTCACAACCTCGCGATGGATTGACTCTAGAAGTCCCTCCTTCAACCATACTTTGTTCCACCGATTGTTGGGCTAAAAGAGTATTGAGAACTTGTTTCTTTGGGACAATTCCGCGCATGGTGCGACTTCCGCCACATATGAAACAGACCTCCATGTCTTCTTCTTGAATTGATCATCCTTAGGCTTAGTTTCCTTGCCCTTGGGCGATCCTTCTTTCTTCTTCTTCTTTGCCTTGGTTACCTTGATTTTTCTTCCACTTTCGTTCCTTAATTGCCTTGGAACCAGCCTCGCTTGGACTTCTCCTTGAGTCCACCACACCGAATGTGGATTGCAAAAATCAATCAATGCTTCCGCCACCGCCATCGCTAAAGGTATATCTCTTACCCCTTGACGACGAAGTTCAGCCCGAGCCCAAGGTTGCAAACCTCGAAAGAAAGTTAAACAACTTATCTTCTTCCGACATATTGGTGATATCTAAACATCAAAGCAACTAAACTCCTTAACACTAATCCCTTGTCGAACCGGTTTGCTTCTAACTTCTTTAAAGAATCTCTTGCTATCCAGCCGTATTGCAAGGTACAAAATTATCATCACGGAGCTCTTTGTTCAAAAATCTCCCATGAATCAATCTTTTGCCTACTCGCATTCGAATCATCCAAAAAAACATGGGTCCTCCACCATAATTTGGCATACGCACCCGAGATACATGGTTGCCAAATTCACCTGATCCAATTCAGTGCACTCTCATGGCTTTGAAATAGTTCTCTAGATCCTAGATATGAAATTTTCTTAACTCCTTTGCATCTCGATTGCCATTGAAAATCTTTGGATCTAAGAACTTACCTACACTTCTTTGTTGGTCTGTTCTTGACTTGATGTAGAAGCATGAGGTTGAAATCCATTCACTCAGCTGACTTTTCCTCAACAAGCTGATTTCATCTTCTATAAGCCGCATCTTCTCCATCACCACGAGACACAAACTCAGCATGCGGCTCCTCTTCGTTGATGTGCAAAACGGGCTTCCAAGTCATGAATCGGATCTTCTTGGGTTGGATTGAAGAGAAGCCCAATCTCTTATGATGATAAGCTTGCATTGTAATAATATTCGGCATATCATCTTCCTCCCGATTGCTAATAATAAGATCCTCCAATCTTGCGACCCTCTTCCGTGATCGTCATGATTACTTTCTCAACAAGAATTCTTTCACTCCACAAGAATCTTGCTAACTCTTGAAAGATTTTGGCCGTATTTTCAAAGGAAATTCCCCAAAACTCAAGAAAACCCCCAAGAACTACACCGATCTTACCAAGAACTTCAATCCTTCAAATCCAGAATTATTGTCCTTTTCATCTGCCAACCTTCAAATACCAATCTTGCTCTCAACCAAAGAAGCAAAGATCTTAATCAAAACCCGATTTCTTTCCAAAAATTGGGCTTCTGACATACCACCGTCACACCTCTAAAGAGTCGCAACGGAAACTACAGAATTTTTGCCTTCAAGACTATCTCTCTTCAGGTGTGCGGCATCGAAGTCGTCAGCACCACTTCAGCCAAATGCCTTCCCGAGGAACCTTGGACAACCCAAGTTGTGCTCTTCAGAGAAAGATGTTCTTACCTCCAAGAACCTCCTTCTTGATGCTAGGAATCACCTTGGCTTGCCTGCTCAATTTCCTCATTGCCAAAGCCGGGGGCCGCGCCTTCCCAAACTTTTCTTCCATCAAAGATCCAACACAAAGACTCATGAACCACACATAACATGGAGGAATTACAATGTATTACCAAGACTCGTAAATACATCAAACTCTCACATCAAGAAAGCTCCCACTTACAAGAACCGCTTAAGATTCTCTTCACAAGGCCTCACTTCCCTCTCTTTGCCGGAATCTAAACACCTTGACGTAAATTCAGCAACATAGTAGCCATACAATGACCACACACCCTTTCCAAAGGATTTACACGAGTCCTCAAAGATAACTCCAAACCTCACGCACTTCTCCTCTCTTAAATAAGAGCACCCGTGTCCTTTTATAGACCTCCACCATGCGCCTAACCGTTTGATCCTTTAGAAGCCTCGTTCAAGTCGGCTAGCCGATTGCAACCATCTAGCCACATGGCCTAATGTGCACCTAGCTGATCAATGGCTGCACCTCATTTCCGTCACGCCACTATCTAGCCCGTGTGCACCACATGCCCATCATGCGCCCGCGCGTCTTCATGTCACCTTGCGCTCGCGCATCCTCGCGCGCTCATGCACTGCCATGCACGCACACGCCCGAGCGTCTCCACGCTCCCGCACGCCTGCATCTTCGCGTTGCTATACTCGGCTCAATCTAGAAACATGCCATCCTCACGCGTCTTGCCTCGGCCCATCTCAGCACACCTCGGTCACACCTCGGCCATGCTTTAATCATGCCCCGGCCACACGCTCCATGCCTTGTGCTGGTCCGCACGTTGCCAACACATGTGCCGTGCACCCGCCCGTGCACAACACCGTTCCGTTAGTCCGCGTGCCGCTCACTTGGCTTCGAGCCCGGGACTCCCCTATGCACACGCGCTCGCGCCACGCTCGCGCATCAACCTCGCCTGACCTAATCCAAGCATATCTCCCAACCATCAAACCAGTATGCCTTCACACAATGCACACATCATCCTTGCACACACCACAGTCTTGCGCATGTCCTCCCGCGCATCGCACAACCATCCAACCTGACGCACTGCATCCCGGCACGCGCATAACTCTGCGCGCTCCAAGACCTAGCTATGCTGACTGCATCTAGTAAGCTTCCAACCAGCTCGCCTGCATGTGCTTTGCCGAACCCCGCACATATGCAACTTGTTTTGCACGACCAAAACCATGCCCGGCCCGGACTCCACCTCCGTGCCGTGCCACACACTCGGCTCTGTGTGGGCACGCGCTGCGTGCTACTGCCAACTTGGTGACACCATGAGACATCACTTTAAGCCTATAAAGAGCTGCCTCTCCCATGTTCCTCCATCAAACATCCAACACCTTCCACAAAGAAAGAACTGAGAATCTAGTTGTTATAGAAATGGGTCTTTGCCTTAGAGTAGTGCTGTTTCTCTTCCTGGTGATCTCAGGCCTGAATCCACTATTGGCAACTACGACGCCTTTTGAAGGAGTGTCACACCCCGCATCCGCTGGTGGTGGCCTGTGGGTGACAACTCACCGCATGCCAAGCATGCAAGACATCCAGTACAGTATCATTAAAAACAAGGAGGGGTAATAACTATATGTCATACAAAATTTGAATCCTCCATATTACAAATTTTGTAATATTGGGCAACAAACCAAAAATTCAAAATAATTCCAATTGGGGTTACATATAACAAAATGTATTCTATTTACATCATTAAGCTCACGATTACCCCTGTTGTTGCCCTTGATAATTTTGTGCCTCCGAAAAAATATTGTAAGATTTAAATGAGCTCACACTCAGTAAGTAAGCCTACTGTAACATAATATAGCAAATTAGAATTTTAACGAATCAAATACATGTCATGCTTTCAAATTTAAAAACATTTCCTCATATTATAGAATTATGCAAATCTCATGCTTAAATAAATTGGAAGCAAATATTATGTAATAATATTTCAAAATACCATTTCAATTCCAAATCACTATAAATCTCATTTTATACTAATGTCCCACGTCCACGTAACAAAACATCTTAAGGATGTAACTCTCCCCCATTTACGCCCCTGCACGTGAGGAAGGGTGCCGGAGTAATTTAGCATATAATGCCATATCCTATCACAGCACATCCCAAGGATGTGTCTTCTTCACATATTCTCCCTATGAAGGTGGGTCCCAAAGTCATGTAACATATCATGTGGACCGTGATGACATATAATAGCACATTCACAAATATCATGTATATGCATTATTGCAAACATATAATCAATATACTTTTCATATTTTACCAAATTGATAATTTCAAGTAATCATGTCTATAACCAATTGCACATATAAAATATCAATTATATTACAAAAATTTGTAATAATCAAGTCAAATAATTCATTTGCATGAATGTGGTACCATAATTACCATTTATTAAATAATACTATAAATAAATTTTATTATTTCAATAATGGCATAATTTAATAATGATTTATGAAAATCATTATAACTAGCTTACTTACCTCTCAACGCTAATCTCAAGGTGTAAATCAGCTATATGGACCTCTGGGTACCTACAACATAATTTTTTAGATTTTTAAATTTTAAATTTAGGATGTCAAACTGACTCCTACACTCGACCCAATCTAATCCTGGGCCCAACTTGGGGCTTGAAGATCTTTAAATATAGAAGCCTAAATGGGGAAATAAAAAATCCATGACAAACTAGGATCCAAGCTGATCAAAATCCTATTTTTCTTTTATTGGGTCCGGCTCAATATGGAGCCCAAAAATTAGGCCTAAATTGGCTAACTGGACTGGGCCGAACCCGGCCCAGTCCTCTTTCTTTTTCCTTTCCCACTCCTGGTTCACCTGAACCAGGGGAGGGCTGAGAATGGCCGACAGCCTGGGGCCGCCGCCGGTCCTCCCCGGGGGTCACTTGATTGCCGATGACTGGCCCCAGGCCGGCCGCTGCCGTCGGCCACCCCCTTTTCCTTTCCCTTTTCTTTCTTTTTTTTTCTTCTTCCCCTGTTCCCCTTCTCGTTGCCGGCTGCACGGCCGGCCACCGCTGGCCTGCCGGACCCCATCGGACGCCGCCCTGGCACCGGTGGGGGCCACCGGCCGGAGCCCGGGCTCAGCGAGCAGGTGGGCGCACCGTCGGGCCCGAACCAATGCGAGAGCCGGTTTGGCTCCCGCGTCAGGGGAGGGCCGTTCGGCCCTCTCCCTCCTCTTCCCCCTGCTGGCGGCACGGTCGGCCACTGCTAGCCGGTTGGACCCCGCCGAACGCCGCCTTGGCGCCGGTGGGGGTCGCCGACCGGAGCTTGGGCCCGGCGAGCCGATGGGCACGCCGCTGAGCCCGAACCAATTGTTAGGGGAGGGCCATCCAGTGGCCCTCCCCCTCTTTCTCCTTGTCGGCGGCACGGTCGGCCGGATCCCACCGGACGCCGCCCCTGTGCCAGTGGGGGTTGCCGCCTGGAGATCGGGCTCGGTGAGCCGGCGGGCACACCACCAGGCTCGAACCAAGCATGGGAGCCGGTTCGGCTCCCGCGTTAGGGGAGGGCCCTCCGGCGGTCCTCTCCCTCTCTCTCTACCACTCTCACTCTCTCTCTCTCCTCTCTCCTCGCCGGTGAGGGGGGGTTACCTGTCGGCGGCGAGGCGGCAGGGACGAGTGGAGCGACAACAACGGCGACGGGCAATGAGGGTAAAGGAGACGGAGGGGACTGGCACGGTCCCCTTCTCTCCCTTTTTCTTCAGCGAGGGGAGGGCTGAGTCCTCCCTTGTGCTCACGTGCCCGCGCGTGGGTGCACGTGCTGGCGCACATGCAGCGCGTCGAGTGTCGCGCACCCACACTAATAAGTTTTATTAAAAAAATATTTTTTACGATCGAGGGGTTTACATCCTCCCCTCCTTATAAAATTTTTGGCCTCAAAATTAATATACATCCGAAATAAAGCTTTTGAGACCCAAATTGGAAATTACAAACTTTATTTATCTTTCTGATCAAATTACAACGGTAGATACTCTTTTGTACATATATATATATATATATATATATATATATATATATATATCTACTCAGATACAAATAGATGAGGATATTTCTTCTTTATTTCCTCTTCAAGTTCCCACGTAGCCTCCCGTTCAGAATGATTACTCCACTGAACCTTAATATAGGGAATGCTACCCCGTCTCCGAACTTGATCTTTGTGGTCCACAATACGTATAGGATACTCTTCATATGTCAAATTCTTTTTCAACTGTATGGGCTCCATTTCTATCACATGGCTGGGGTCAGGATTGTACTTCCTCAACATAGAGACATGGAATATATTATGTACCTCAGAGAGTGCAGGAGGTAATGTCAGGCTATAAGCCACTTCCCCCACTCTGCTCAAGATCTCAAATGGCCCAATGTATCGTGGACTCAATTTTCCTCTAAGCCCAAACCTCATCACATCTTTGGTTGGTGATACCCTTAAGAAGACATGTTCTCCAACCTAAAATTCCAGCTCCATTCTTCTTACATCAGCAAAGCTCTTCTGTCGGCTCTGAGCTATCCGGAGTCTTTCTTTAATCAAATTGTACTTTTTCTTCAAGTTTGTTGAATCGGCTGTGGCCCAACAATTTTCTTTCCTCCACATAATTCCAACACAAGGGAGATCTGTATTTCCAACCATACAGAGCTTCAAATGGAGCCATCCTAATACTAGCTTGGTAACTGTTGTTGTAAGCAAACTCTACCAATGGTAGGTAGTTGTCCCAAGCACCACCCAAGTCCATCACACAAGCTTGCTACATGTCCTCTAAGATTTGTATGGTCCTCTCAGACTGTCCATCTGTCTGGGGGTGGAAAGTTGTGCTGAAGTTCAGTTTGGTCCCCAGAGCCCTATGAAGACTCTTCCAAAACTGGGACACAAACCTGGTATCCCGATCTGACACAATCGACTTGGGGACACCATGAAGCCTCACGATCTGCTCAATGTACATGGTGGCCAATCTCTCACTAGAGACCCTAACTCTGAACGGTAGGAAATGGGCTGACTTTGTCAATCTATCAACAATGACCCAGACCGCATCATTGCTTCTGGGAGTTTTGGGCAAACCCATCACAAAATCCATAGTGATCTTTTCTCATTTCCACTGGGGAATCATCAGAGACTGAAGAAGTCCCGTAGGCCTTTGATGTTCGGCCTTTACTTATTGGCACACTAAGCACTTGGCCACATATTTAGCAATCTCTCCTTTCACCTCTTTCCATCAAAAATTTTTTCGTAGGTCTTTGTACATTTTGGTGCCTCCCGGGTGTACAATATAGGGAGAGTAGTGAGCCTCCTTCAAAATTTTGGCCCTTAAATCCTTTACATTTGGCACACAGAGCCTACTATTAAATCTCAGGGATCCATCCTCCATTATTTTGAATTCATTCTGAACCCCTGACTGCACAGCTTCTTTAATCTTTTGCAGTTCCAAACCTTCTTTCTAGGAAGACTTAATCTTGTCAATCAGGGTTGGCTAAAGTACAAGTGTTGCAAAAAGCCCATCGGACCGCTGCACTTGCAAACCAACCTCCAACTTTTCAAGGTCTCTATGAATGTGACGCTGAGAAGTAATTATGGAAGCTAGCTCTGAGGAGGGCTTTCTGCTTAAGGCATCAGCTACTACATTGGCCTTCCCTGAGTGATAATGCAGGCTCAGGTCATAATCCTTTAGTAGCTCCAGCCACCTCCTCTGCCTCAAGTTTAGCTCCTTTTGAGTGAAGATGTATTTCAAACTTTGATGGTCTGTATACACATCACAAGTCTCCCCATATAGATAATGCCGCCAAATTTTTAGAGCAAAGATCATGGCGGCCAACTCCATGTTATGAGTAGGATAGTTCTGCTCATAAGGCTTCAGCTGCGTGAAGGCATAGGCTATTACCTTTCCATTCTGCATCAGAACACCTCCCAATCCCTTTCGAGAGGCGTCAGTAAATAAGGTATATCCTTCAGATGTAGATGGAAGGGTAAGGATAGGGGCTGATACCAGGCGCTGCTTGAGCTCCTGGAAACTTCTCTCACACTCCTCTGCCCAAACAAACTTTGCTCGCTTTTGGGTTAAGCGAGTCAGAGGTAAAGCAATGCAAGAGAAGCCTTCTACAAATCTGCGATAATAATCAGCCAGTCCCAAGAAACTTCTGACTTCTATTACATTGGAAGGCCGACACCACTTCACGATAGCCTCAATCTTTTTAGGGTCTACAGATATGCCATCTTTGGATATGATATGACCCAAGAAGGATATTTGGCTCATCCAGAAGTCACATTACTGCAGCTTGACATAAAGTTTCTTCTTTCGAAGAGTCTGCAGAACAATCCTTAAGTGATCTTCATGCTCCAAATGACTTTTAGAATATATCAAGATATCATCAATGAAGACCACTATAAACTGATCTAGGTATGGTTTAAAGATCATGTGCATCAAGTCCATAAATGCTGTCGGGGCATTAGTTAACCCAAACGGCATCACCAAGAACTCATAATGGTCATACCTGGTTCTGAATGCAGTCTTAAAAAGATCCTCAGCTTTTATCTTAAGCTGATGGTATCCTGATCGAAGATCAATTTTTGAGAATACTTGGGCTCCTTGGAGTTGATCAAATAGATCATCAATCCTCGACAAAGGGTACTTGTTCCGCACTGTTACCTTATTAATTTCTCGGTAATCAATGCAGAGCCGAAGACTACCATCCTTCTTTTTAACAAATAATACTAGAGCACCCCAAGGAGAGACACTGGGTCTGATAAATCCCCGATCCAAAAGCTCCTGCAACTGACATTTTAACTCCTTTAGCTCAGTTGGGGCCATGCGGTAAGGAGCCTTGGATATAAGTCCAATGCTAGGGGCTAAATGAACAGTGAACTCAACTTCTCGATTCGAGGGTAATTCAGTCAATTCCTTCGAAAAGACATCAGGAAACTCTCGAGCCACTAGGATATGCTCCAACTTATGTTCTTCCTGCTGAAGGTCTTTGACCACAGCAAGAAACCCCTGACCACCTTTTCTTAGATATTTTCCAGGTTGCAGAGCTGGCACCAATACTGAAGCCAGGTGTTCCTGACTTCCAATAAAACTAAATTCAGGAAGATTAGGAATTTTAAAGATCATACTTTTCCTGAAAAAGCCTATGGAAGCATGATAGGAGGCTAACCAGTCCATCCCCAGGATTACGTCAAAGAACTTCAATGGGAGGACTATCAAATCAGCATTCAACCTTCTATCTTCCATATCAATTAGGCAGGATCTACATACTGAGTCTACCATCATGACATCTCCATTTGGAAATGCAATATGCAACTCTTGCTCTAGAGGAAAAGGGTGTCAAGGATGCATTCTTGGTAAGATAACTATCAGATACAAATGAATGTGTGGCACCCGGATCAATTAAAATTTGAGCATAAGTGTTGCCTACTTTAAACATACATGTCATAAAGATTAACTTAGCTTAGATGTCATGCAGTTTCATATGTTTTTTTCCTCTATCAACTATCATAATCTATGCATTACACCAGATATGAATGCAATAATTTAAAGAAATATATATTAAGTTAACAGGCATACTTGTTACCACAGAATTAGAGGCAGCAACATCCTTCTGAGTGAGGGTATAGACCCTTCCTTGGGTCCTGGGCTGTTGCTGGCTCTTCCGCTGATCTGGAGGGGGCTGCTGGTCCTTCCGGAGGAGACAGGTGCCATCTTGTGATCCATCTTCCCACATATAAAGCAGGCACCAGTCAACCTGCGGCACTATTTGCCCGGATGGGCCTTTACGCAATGAGGACAGTGGGTCTCCTTATCCTTTTGCCCTGAGGGAGCCTGAAAGAAACCCTTCCTCTTCTTAGCCTGCCCTGAAAATTGACCAAAAGAAGGTCTTCCCTTTTTCATCTGCTGCTCCCTCACCTGCTGGATGGCAATCATGTCCTTCTCAATCACCAGAGCCTTGCTCACCACTGCACTATAAGTGGGGAGCTCAAATGCATTGACTGCTTGTCTCAGCCTGGGCTGCAGTCCCTCGGTGAATTTTGTGATCTTGGTTCTCTCAGTGATTACAAAATCAGGAGCAAATCGGGCTAGTCTTCTAAACTCAGCTTCATATTGGGCCACAGAGAGGTTCTTCTGCTCCAATCTCATAAACTCAGACTCAATCTGTCTCTGCACACTCCTAGGAAAGTACTGGTCATAAAAAGCCTTCTTAAACTGTCCCCAAGAGATAGCCCGACCTCCCAATCGTTGCTCCAACAATAGCCACCAATCATAAGCTTCCCCCTGAAGGAGGTAGGTGGCAAATCTAATCCGCTCCTCCTCCTGGCTACCAGGGCCGTAAAGGCCTTCTCTATCTCTCTTATCCACCTCTCCGCATCAAGTGGGTTGGTGGATCTAGTGAAGGGAGCAGGGGCTAGGCTCTTAAACTCTATGAAGCTACGACCCCCTCCCTGCCAGGGCTGAAATGGAGCGGGCTGAGCAGACTGTTCGCGCTGGGCCGGTTGGGTCTGAGGAGTAGGAGGGGCAGACTGAGTCTGTAGAATGGTAGAGCCAGATAGAGCAAGCAATAATTGCTGAATCTGCTGCTGCATAGCCTACACTGCCTGAGTCACTCCCAAAAAGGCCCAGAGCAGCTCAGCCTGTAACTGTTGTGGGTCGTTGCCAGCCGGGGCAACGAAACTCGAATCTGCAATGGCTTCCTGGCCTCCCTGCTGGTCAGGGTCACCAGCCTAAGAGCCCTCATCGTGTCGCTGACTTCTGGTGTGATGAGGCATTATGAATTCCTGCCAAGGTTAGGTTCCAATTAATATCTTTATAAACCTCCAAATCTCAAGCATTTTTAAGCAAGTCACTTAAATTTTTCCCTAGAGTTATTACCCTCCTAATGTCATGTCAATATTTGGCCTAGTGTTAGTCATGTGTTTGTCCCTAATGTTAAACCTCGCTCTGATACCACTACAAGCTGTCACGCCCCAGATCCAGTGGTGGTTGTAACATTTCGAATCTCAAAGCAGTATCCTAATCTTGAAGCATAAAATTTATCATGAATAAAGGGGCACTTTTGAAATTTTATCAATGTCATTTGAACAATTGGTGAGGGGTATAAAGGGAAAGGATACCAAAGTCATTTAAAAATTTGATTAAGGGTAAAGTGAAAAAAAGGATCCCGCCGTCATTCGCAAATTTCTCCAAGAGTAAAGAGGAAATTTGTCAAGGGCTTTTTCATGAGTGGAGAAGGGTAAAAATGCATGGTGAAGAGGCATGTCATGTGGACTTTAAAAGGGCATTTTGGGGATTTATTTGAGGGCAAATTAGGGATTTGCCAAGGCATTTAAAAAACCCCCTTAATCCTTCCCTTCATCCATCGTAAGAAAAATCAAGAGAGAGGGAGAAGAGGACGGTGGAAGAGGAGAGAAAATTTCAGCCGTAGGGAAGAAGAAGAAGAAGAAAGAAAGAAGAAAAAGAAAAAGAAAAGAAGAAGAAAGGAGGAAGAGAAAGGGAGAAAGCTTGGTGTCTTCTCTTCTTTGTCACCCTTAAGGTAATTCCTAAACCTTATAAGTTTTAGATAAATGATTAACTCATGTGTTAGAGAGAAAAGGAAAAGAAATAAGAGAGGATTTCATGTTATGAAAATGATGAGCATTTATGGTTGATAGAGGGAAATATGTGATGTGTAGAATGAAACCTTTTCTTATACCATTTTTATATCTAGTTTAAGAAGATAGCATGATAGCATGTGAGGGTGTTGAAACTATGAATCCATGTAGTTATGAAGCCGAATAATAAGAGGAAAACATAGGAAATTTTAGTGTGCATTTAAGAGGCATGCATGCATGTTTCATGGAAAAACATAGGTGTCTGTTGCCTAAATAAATTTATATGTGGTAATATAGGTCAAGAAAATCAAGTAAAGGAGCCTTTTCAAGAAGGGTAGTAACTATGGAAAAGAAGAAATAGCAAGTGAGTGGGTTTCTTATCTATCTTGTGAAATGTTTCATAATAGTATAGTGTTATTTTGCTACAAAATGAGTGTATTATACTAAGTATAGTATCCTCAGAAATCAAATATGGGAAATGAGAAACCGGTTATAATGTTATTATATTTATAAAGCATGTTTAAAAGCAAGGCATGAGTTTAAAGAATAAGTATGGATTTACAGCATGTTTTAAAGCAAGACATGAGTTTCAGACAAAGCATGAGTTTCAACAAAGTATAGAGTTTCATGAACAAGCATTTTTTGGATAAATATATGTTTCAGTAAAGCATGGAAATTTTCCTTCAGAGTTATATTTCAAAGTAATGCATGGGCATGCATAAATAGAAATGTTTCAAGAAAATATAACTGATTGTATATTGGATTATAAACTTATACTTGAGTATTTTTATAGCATACAGCATAAATAGCATTGGGGCATCTATAGGGCTGATCACCCTGTATACTGTGCCATAGCATGAGCATTTCACACACTATTATAGCCGGCACGTCCTTGCGATTCGATCGTACTATGATCCCTAGGCCAGGAGGAGTACAAGCTAGATCAGCCCAGTGGGGCAGATTGCAAGCAGCCTAGTGGGGCAAAGAATCACAGCTCAGTAAAGAGATAGGATACTATACAAGCCAAAGTGGCTCAGAGATATTAGCCCAAGGGAGGGGCAACCAGGAGGCCCAGGGAAAAGGGGCAAGTTCACACCTCGGGTGAACCATACATGTGAGGGGTGCCATGTGGTGCGGGGATCCTCGGTGCTCAGTACACTCACCCACTGAGAGTATACCTGCAGGAGGGCGACTATATGAATGTACCTTAGTGGTAGCACACCCAGCCCATCATCATAGAATTTTATAAATGTGGTATTTCTTTATTTAAGTTATATTATTAGAAGCATAAGTTAACTTATGAGTTAACTTATCTTATTTATAAAAATTTATGTATCGATTGCGATATGTTGCACTGATATGCTTATGAGCTTATAACGTGGTTCTTAACTTCTTTTCATAATTAGATGGTTATCCAGTCACTGAGACTTAGGTCTCACCCCTCTTGGGTTCACATTTTTATTTTAGATCAGTGTTAGAAATTCTTCGGGGCTAGCAGCTGAGTTTAAAATATTCAAAGACTAAGCAGGTGGGCTTAGCATCTTAGTTTCAGTACCAAAATTTTTGTATGTGTTATTAGTGTTTGAAGGAGTTGGTGGATGTAAAGGAGATTGTAAGGTACTTTTGTATGTTAAAAGTGGTGATTGAGATGATGATGTATGTATATTTATATCTGTGAAGTTGTAATTATATGATGTAAATATCAGACTTAGCTTAAAGATAAATAGTGATGTGTATGTATAAGATGTTTTTAAACTGAACAGGATCAAGTAAATTAGCTGTTGTTGTTTGATGACATATGTGATTAAACTGAGCAGGTTAAATATTATTAACAGGATTATGTATGTTAAGCATGTAACTTATGAGAATTTGATAGGGTTCACTTGTACCTTATGGTCCATACCATAAGACTAGTAGAACTCTAGCCAAATTTCTATAAGTTGGCATGTGTCAGGGAGAGGTCCCGACAGTGGTGGCCCAGGGGTGACAACCCGTCGCATGCCAAGCATGCAAGGCATTCAGTACAGTATTATTAAAAACAAGGAGGGGTAATAACTATATGTCATACAAAATTTGAATCCTTCATATTACAAATTATGTAATGTTGGGCAACAAACCAAAAATTCAAAATAATTCCAATTGGGGTTACATATAACAAAATGTGATCTATTTACATCATGAAGCTCACGATTACCCCTGTTATTGCCCTTGATAATTTTGTGGCTCTGAAAAAATATTTTAAGATTTAAATGAGCTCACACTCAGTAAGCCTATTGTAACATAATATAGCCAATTAGGATTTTAACGAATCAAATACATGTCATGCTTCCAAATTTAAAAATATTTCCTCATATTATAGAATTATGCAAATCTCATACTTAAATAAATTGAAAGCTAATATTATGTAATAATATTTCAAAATACCATTTCAATTCCAAATCACTGTAAATCTCATTTTATACTAATGTCTTATGTCCACGTAACAAAACATCTCAAGGATGTAACCTCCTTGTACGCCCCCAGTGAAGGAAGGGTGCCAGAGTCATTTAGCATATAATGTCATATCCTGTCACAGCACATCCCAAGGATGTGTGTTCTCCACATATTCCCCCTATGGAGGTGGGTCTCAAAGTCATGTAACATATCATGTGGACTGTGCTGACATATAATAGCACATTCACAAATATCATGTATATGCATTATTGCAAACATATAATCAATATACTTTTCACATTTTACCAAATTGATAATTTCAAGTAATCATGTCCATAACCAATTGCATGTATAAAATGTCAATTATATTACAAAAATTTGCAATAATCAAGTCAAATAATTTATTTGCATGAATGTGGTACCACAATTACCATTTATCAAATAATACTATAAATAAATTTCATTATTTTAATAATTGCATAATTTAATAATGATTTATGAAAATCATTATGACTGGCTTACTTACCTTTCAACGCTAATCCCAAGGTGTAAATCAGCTATATGGACCTCTGGGTACCTACAACATAATTTTTCAGATTTTTAAATTTCAAATTTAGGATGTCAAACTGACTCCTACACTCAACCCAATCTAATCCTGGGCTCAACTTGGGGCTTAAATATCTCCAAATATAGAAGACCAAATGGGTAAATAAAAATTTTTCGACAAACTAGGATCCAAGCTGATCAAAACCCTATTTTTCTTTTATTGGGCCCGGCCCAATTTAGAGCTCAAAAATTAGGCCCAAATGGGCTAACTAGACTGGGCCGAACCTGGCCCAGTCCTCTTTCTTTTTCGTTTCCCACCCCTGGTTCACCTGAACCAGGGGAGGGCTGAGAATGGCCGGCGGCCTAAGAATGGCCGGCGGCCTAAGAATGGCCGGCGGCCTGGGGCCGCCGCCGGCCCTCCTCGGGGGTCGCTTGGCCATCGACAACCGGCCGCCGCCGACGGCCACCCCCTTTTCCTTTTCCTTTTCTTTCTTTTTTTTTCTTCTTCCCCTGTTCCCCTTCTCCTTGCCGGCGGCACGGCCAGCCATCGCTAGCCGGCCGGACCCATCGGACCCGCCCTGGCGCCGGTGGGGGCTGCCGGTCAGAGCTCGGGCACGCCGCCGGGCCCGAACCAATGCGGGAGCCGGTTCGACTCCCGTGTCAGGGGAGGGCCATTCGGCCCTCTCCCTCCTCTCCCCCTACCGGCGGCACGACCGGCCACCGCTGGCCGTCCAAACCCCGCCGGACGCCGCCTTGGCGCTGGTAGGGGTCATTGGCCGGAGCCCGGGCCCGACGAGCCGACGGGCACGCCGCCGGGCCCGAACCAACTGTCAGGGGAGGGCCATCCAGCGGCCCTCCCTCCTCTTTTTCCTTGCTGGCAGCACGACCGACCTCATCCGGCCGGCCGGACCCCACGGATGCCGCTCCGGTGCCGATGGGGGCTGCTGTCTGGAGGTTGGGCCCGGCGAGTCAACGGGTACATCGTTGGGTCCGAACCAAGCGTGGGAGCCGATTCGGCTCCCGTGTCAGGAGAGGGCCCTTCGGCGGCCCTCTCCTTCTCTCTCTATCACTCTCACTCTCTCTCTCTTCATTTTCCTCGCCGATGAGGGGGGTTAGCTGTGGGCGGCGGGGATGAGCGAAGCGACAACAGCGGTGAGGGTAAAGGAGACGGAGGGGACTGGCATGGTCCCCTCTGCTCCCTTTTTTTTCTTTAATGAGGGGAGGGCTGAGCCCTCTCCTGCGCTTACGTGACCGCGCATGGGTGCGGCGTTGGCACGCATACAGCACGCGGAGTATCCCGCACCCACGCTAATAAGTTTTATTAGAAAAATATTTTTTTTACGATCGGGGGGTTTCCAAGGAGAGTGGGGGCGGAGGTCAACAGAGGTCCGGTGACACCTTCGGTGCCTTCGGGCTGCACCCACAACCCAGGAAATCATGGTGGTCCTTGTCCCCCGGCTTGACCTGTCTTCTGATGGACTCTCTGCTCACATGACAACTCGCATGCTCTCTCTCTCTTAAAATGGTGCAAAATGGTCCAAGGTCGCCGTACAATAAGAATACGTACTTTTTTTTATCTGTTTAAATTGACGTTTGATGCAACGTTCCTGCAAAAAATGGAACCCCAACAGCTAGGGGTAGTGCTGCTCGAACTATTGTTATATTCATATAGCATGAAGGTGAGTAAAATGTTCTCTGAGAAGTAATAGGTGTGTAAATTTCTTTCACCTGTACTCATCTAAAGCATAATTGGGGTTGATTACTTAAAACTCTACCTAATCTTACCATATTTTCAGGCTATGGGATGTTTGAATTGTCTACATTTCTAGTAATGAGAAGTTCTTAAAGTTGCGTTTTGAACAACAATGAGCCGAATTATCAAATTCACGCAATGCAAGTTACACTTGTACTTTCACTTCCCGATATAAACCTATTGAAAGTATTTATTATTATTATTATTATTCAAGCTCTTAATTGACACACTTCAAAATCCAATAGGCCAAGAGGTGCAAACATGCGTTCACATAACACCAAAGCACCAAATTGACAAGAACTAGCTTTCCGTGTGGTGAAAATATTTGCTAATTTCCCGTTTTCTCTATCTTAGAGAAACTAACTCAAAGATTCAGAAAAGAATATAATTATTAAAAAAAAAAAAAAAAAAACCTTCACCTTGTAGTAAGCACAGACCAACTTTGATATTAGGTGTACCTTACATCACATGCTATATATTATTGATTCAAAGCCGTCAGCTTTCAATATCATTGCATTGCAACCTGGCCCAGCCATTCGGTCTCCAAGCACTAGTTAGAATATAGAGACCCAAGCAAAATGACCATCATGGAAATTGTGAGAAAATTCTCTTTAAGTAATAAATGGAACAAAACCGAAGCATCTCAAACTAAATCTTAAAGGGTCACTCAACGTGAAAAGCAAAGCTTTGGTCACTAAACTTGCTGTTAATTTGGCCAGCCTCTTGTCCTCCAAAAACCCATAGCTTGTGCCATAAGTTGAACCATATCCTCCACCAGTGTGCGCAGGAGATCCAACATTGACCGGAGGAGAGTTATACATGGAGCCATGCGCTGGGTAAGAATAATAACCCTGATCAACAGGAGCCACAATGTTCTGCGCTGGAGCGGTAGCTTCAGCCATGAAATTCTGCAGCAGAAGTAACAACAAGGGTCAGCAAAAATAGGAAAGTAGACAAGAACACAAGCACTGTAAGCTATGTTAAATAATAAACAACACGAGTAATTTCACTGTCTATAAATAACAGTTAGTAAGATAGGTTGCCTGTGTATATGGTGACGCAACATAACAACATAATAGGAACTGAACGCACGTTAAGTACAGTTTCAAGAAGTCCATATTAAATAAACATCAACTGGAAGAAGTAATATTTATAGAAAATCAATAAATCAGACTTGTTTGGAATTCTTTCAAAAACACTATATTTCTAGCTGATCAAAGCACTAACTGATGAAGAGTGTTTTGGTTTTTCTTGACCAACTTGGCCCTGATCTCAACCTAACGCCGAAAGATTAGATGACGTTGTGCACTGACTTTTTTTATTTCCCCATTTTGAGAGTAAGTTCAAATATCTAAAAGATTTATCATCCAAGACTCAAACTTGAAATCTCTGGTGCCTGGACCAAAGAGCATATTTTCTTTTCTCATGGTTGCCATACCATTTCAATATTTTTATTTTAAGAATTGCAATGACTTCTTGAGCCCTTCACAACCTTTGCAAAATCTTGTGGAATAGCGCAGACAGCAATCAGACACCAATCGAGATCATACAATATCAACATACAATGAATTATTTTTCGTTGAAGATGAAAATCATAAAACATGAGGGCTTCCAAGCGTTTGTTAGCATTTATATATTGGCAAATGCTTTTTTTTTTCCTCCTGACAATAAAGTTGGCTAATTCTCTCAAAAGACTACTTATGAAGCCTTGAGCTTCATTTGGCAAACGTCTAAGTGGTTCTTAGGAAGATCTTTTCCCTGTGAAAGCCTTTTCCATCTACAGGAACATGGCTGGGGTGGATCAAACCAAATCCTATAACCAACTCTATCAAGGAACATGGCCGGGTTGGATCAAGTTCAAAACCTATAATGAACTTTATAATAGATCCTATTCTGAAATCAATTCAGAACCAACCCAATCAAATTAGATCGGTTTTAAATCATTTTCAACATAGAACCTAGTTTCTTTTTTTTTTTATTAGCTTAGAATATTTTTTATTTTTTTCATTTTTAATATATTAAAAGTTTTTTTTTTAGTTATAAAAATTAGGTAAAAAGTTGAGAGCTATTATAAAAACGCTAAAAAAACTCACAACTTTGATAGATATTATTTAATTTTTCTCTTTACTTAGATGAATATGCGATGATCTGTGTAATATATTCAATAAATTATATCAAAACTCTACATAATCAAACAAATTAACATAATTTAACAAAACCTCTTGCTTTTGTGAATATTAGAGAGTGTATTAGAGAAAAAAACATATATTTGAAATATATTTAAAATAATTAATTTATTATTTTTTAATAAATATAATCATTTACACTAAAAGTCTTAAAACAATATATATTTCTAACAATCACGGAGATGCTTATAAAGCCATAAATATAAATTAAACTTTCAAGTATTTGCGACTAAATCCAATTATTTTCTTATACAAATCAAATATAAATATCAATTTCAAATTAAATCTTCATTATATATATATATATATATATAAAGATAAACATGATATTTATTAATTTATTTAATACTAAATATCTCTTAAGATCACTAATTCGATCCAGAATTTTACGCCGCGCGGAATTTTGGTAGTTATCTGATATCGGTAAAGCGATGCGGCATGCGGCATCTTTTTTAACCGCGTCCCAACTGCCCAAAAGCGAGGGCTTTGGTTGGCGCTGATTCGGCATGCGGCATCCTTTTAACCGCATCCCAAATGCCCAAATGCGGAATGCTTTGATGCGAGGGCTTTGGCTGGTGCGGGGATCCAATCTCGTCCAGGCCCCGTGCGCAAGGAAACACAACCAAGACTGGTCCAGCGAAGAGGCTACATTTTGACGCTTGGTCCGCGCTGCGCGAGATTGGATACCACATCAACAGCAACAGGATAGAGCCAGGACAAAGCGTTAGTGCTTGGACAAGTCTCCATTCCAATATGATAAAGATTAATTAAAAAAATTTGAAAATGAGTCACAAAAAAAAAAAAAAAAAAAAAGTCTATCCAAGAATGTTGAGTACTGTGAGCATCCGAGGAAGGGGCATGTGTATGGATAAAAAGTTTTACTTATGTAACCTGGTATTAGGTGAGCTATATCAAACCCTATTAGTCCGTGCTTTACACTCTCTCTCTCTCTCTCTCTCTCTCTCTCTCTCTCTCTCTCTCTCTCTCTCTCTCTCTCTCTCTCAGATATATATATATATATATATATTAGATCTAGATAGCATAATATGCGATATCTTTTAAATATTTTTCTTAAGTAAATTAAAAAATTAAAATGAGCTGGCCTTTCACTAAAATAAAAATTTTAACTTTAATGTATTGTAATAAATTTTATATTATAATATTAAAAATTTTATTATAACTAATATGAGATAAAATATAATATCATTATACATTATAATACAATATATTACCATCATAAAACACAAAATATTTCAATCTAGATTAGATCAGGTTCTATTTACCCTTAAAAAAAAAAAAAAAAAAGGACTCTCACCATCTGTGGTACACCCTATAAGATGTACACAATGGAAGGGTTTAAAAATTATGCATGATTTAAAATTGAAAGTAACCAAATATTAGTTCAACCCTTCAGTTTAAATTTTGACTAGCCTATGTATTATTTTGGACAGAAAAACCTACATTATCGATTCAATAAATAAATAAACCTTAATACTTTTGTGATGCTCTATCCCTTAAAACAAAGCATTATATTGTCTTTTAAGCCAGATGGCATCAACAAAGCCTTCTTCTAGGAAGAAACATTGTGAAATCTCTCAGCTACCTCCCTCTCTTGCTCAAATACCGGCCTCAGTGGCTGCTTCCTCCTCCACCTTTTATATGGACAATAGCCAACTAATTAGGTACGGAAGCAATAGTAGCGGACCGTAGAATAATTTTTTTGAAAAGATCAGATTAAAAATGATAAACTTTGTTTTAGAGTTATGCACATTTTATGAATTTTGTATGCGATAAAAAGGTTTTCAAAATTTTTAGAAAAGGACCATTGCCCCCTAGTCTTCATTAAGGCCTGCTCCTGAGAAGCAACCACCTAAAACTCTCCACTCTGCCTCTATAAATAGATAACTCTAAGAGCCATCCGAAACCAAAAACCATCCTTCTTGTTCCTCTTTCCCTCTCCTCCTCCTCTTTGTTTTCTTCTTCTTAATCGAAGCTCCACTGCTGAGGGCGGAACCTGCCCCACTAAAACTAGTGAAGGCTCTATGGAGTTCTTGCAGCTGAACTCAATTGGGCGAAGTTCTACCATCAAAATACTGCTTGCTGCCGCCACCACTCCTACCATCTTCTCCGGCATCATCAGCAACCAAATGGCCATCAAGTAAGCGATCTTCAACTATGTTTTTGTCTTTCAGTGATCGAACAGTGGGCGAATTCCATGCACCAGAGTGTTAATCACTCACGCAGCTACTACCTTGATATTGGCGGATTGAGATCCTTGGTAGCTAGTGATCACCATTGCTGGTAGACATCGGTCACCATTAATCAAAGTGGCCAAGAAGCTAAGAAGCTTCTGTTCTAAATTTGGTTCTGAAAGATGGGACTCATTGGGAAATAGGTTGTCGACGTTCCGTTACCCTTACTATCAGTTATTCTCTAGTTGGCAATCTCCAACAAGGTGCCACTAGTTGCTGCCATTGCATTCCTAGAATCCGCCATGGCTAGATTCGAGAAGAAGAGAGGGTGATCAGGATGAGAGGCGATGAACAATGAATGGTTAGGTTCATTATTCATCGTATTGGCTCCATTCTAATTAAACTAGTTCACATAGTTTAAGGGGTTAATTTCATTTAGCTCCCTTTAACTGTAGGGTATTTGCACATTTCTCTTTAAACTAAAAAAATTTACAATCAACCCCCCAAATTTAATTTAAGTCGCAATTAACCCATATATATACATAATTAAATTTAAAAAGATTAGATAATCAGATTAAAAATTAGATAGTTTAAAAATTAGATATGATTTTAAATTAAAAGTAGTCAAATATTAATTCAACTATTTGATTTAAATTCTATTTGATCTAAAGATTACTTAAAAAAAAAAAAAACTAAAGTGTGCATCCAAAAAGAAAATGCAGGGTGCAGCTGGTAGATTTTTAAAATCACGAAAGAAATTTATGATATTTTTTTAAAAAAATTAAAGCTACTTTTGTGAACCAAATACTAGTTTGTGACATAATCAATAAAAATTTGCAACATACTTGCCGCATTAAAAATTTCTTAAGGCTAAAATTGTGTATACTTCACACTTTTGTATTGGGAGAGAAAACAGCAAAATTAGCTGCAGGTAAGGTAATTAGTTCACTAACTATGTTTTATTATCCCTTGGCATAGGTGAGTACAAGTTGTTATGCTTTTAGCCAAGTATAGCTAATATACATTAATGTACGTATAGCTTAGGGCTCTTCTCGTTTCTTGCAACATCTGCGTATGAGATGCGTGTATGAGAGATTTTAGATCACATTTGCACACCTTTTATTTCTAAAAAAAACATTTTACACACCTTCATACTGGGAATATTAACTTCCCAGTTATATTAAAAAGAAAATGAATGACTTAGCGCAGCATATCGCCATCATTTGCATGGAAAGTTACATCAATTTAAACGAAAACACAAACGTCTATCTTCTTATTGTGTAGGCACTTGGTGCATTTAAAGACCAAGGGACGGCATGCATGCGAGTTCCCATGTAAGATGTCAGCACACAGAGAGAGAGAGAGAGAGAGAGAGAGAGAGAGAGTCCATCAGAAGACACGTCAAGCAGGGGGGCAAGGACCACCAGGGTTTCCTGGGTTGTGGGTGCAGCCCGAAGGCCCCGAAGCTGTCACCGGACCTCTCAGGACCTCCAGAATGAGCCCACCGTCCTCCAGCCCCCACTCTCCTACCAAAGGCCTCGCAGGCGCCAAAAGTGGATTCAAGCTTGAGATCACCAAGAAGAGAAACAGCACTTCTCTAGAGCAAAGAGCCATCTCTACAAGAACTAGACCCTTGAGTTCTTTCTTAGCGGAGTATGTTGGGTGTTTGATGGTGGAGTATGGGAGACAAAAGAAGGTGAAAGGCAGCTCTTGAGATAGCTAGAAAGTTTTCCATCTTCTCCTTTATATAGCCTGCGTCTGTTCGTTTGTTTCATGGTTTTGCATGGGTTCAAACGTTTGAAGTCGAATCAGCGTTTTTCCTCTCATAAAGACTTGGACTAGACCAACGGCCTCAGGCTGGCCCATGTTTGAAAACCCAAGGAAATTACTTGATGAGACCGAGCCAGATCCAAAACGGACGGTTGAGAGCCCGTTAATCACGAAGACGAGGGAAAAATATTACTCCTTTGCCGTGGGCCAACCGGCGAGCATTTTCGGGGTTATTTTTTTCTCTTTATGGAAGAGTCAAAAATATAACCCCTGATTTTTATTTTTTTATTTTTTGGCTTATTTGAGGGAAACCAGCTAAGGATAGGAGGACAAGGGTGTGGAAATAAAGAGGGTGATATGTATACCATTTAAGAAAGAGCTATTTAATGAATGACTAATGCTGCAGGCCATAATTTGGTACCAAGAAAAGGTTAATTTATAGGTAAATGGCCACATATCATCTAGGACTACCATTCTTCTGATGTAATTTTTTTTTTTAGGTCTCTCGGTTTCTCTTGGCCCAGCTACCATTGGTGCAATGGTGATGGGAAGAGGTTTTAAAAAAAAAGAGAGAGGGTGATGTTTGGAATAGGACATGGACCTGGTCTATGATTTTTTTTTTTTTAAAGAGAGAGAGAGAGAGAGAGAGAGAGAAACGCTTTGAACCTGCACTTTTTTAAAACAGATGGTTGTAGAAACGTCTCGTGATCTGGACAACGTACCATCGAGGAGGCCATTTCTTTAATAATGTATTTTTGACCTGTTTTGGACCGTGTTGGAGCCCTTAGAACTCCATCATAAAAGCAAAATTAAGTTTTACAGTATCATTTTATATGACTTTAATTTTTTTTTCATATATATATATATTAGTTGGAAGAGATTTTAAATTTTTTCAATATATTTACTGTTCATAAAAATAATCATAAAAAAATAATATTTTTAGAAATACATTTTATGTTTTACATCCATCATATCTAATGCTAGTTTGCCCAATTATATCACAATTATAATATATTCCTCATCAAGCTTTTTTTAAAAAATAAATCATTTTGATTAGATCATTTTTGAGATAAAAGAAGTAATTTGCCTACAATTATTGTGCCCATCAAATTGTTGGCATAGCATTATAAATCTAAAGAATCACTCCTTTTTCTTTAAAAAAAAAAAATTCAATAGATATCATATCAATTATGGTCTTTAGAAATTTAAATGCAAAGTTTGATTTCAAATACGATATATCTCACTTGTGGATCCTATTCAAATCTAGCCTACATGATTTTATTGATTGACCATTGAGACATCTTTAAATAATAATTGGCCAATAGCCATATAATATAGTTATGGACTAATAGCTAATTCAAATAGGTGCATAAGGGTTAGAGTTGCAAGTTGATGTAGGCAAGCTTCCAAACCTTTAAATCTCTTAAAGATCATCCAACTTTTTGTATATATATATATATATATATATATATGCATACATGCATTATGTATATAAATATGTATGTATGTCTATTATGTCTATGTATGTATGTGCATTAATATTTACTCTTTTTAAAAGTTCCAAAACTAAAAATTATATGATTTAAGATTTCTAGCTTACGCCTATTTAGCAATTTAAATAATATATATATATATATATATATATATATATATATATATATATATATATATATATATATTATTACATGATGCATGGGTCACGCGTCAGCCAGTCACATAATTTTTTATATTTATATATCTTATAGGCAGTGGATGGCATCCAATGGATGGCTTGGATTGATGGGAGGCAACTATCATTGAATCTGTCCTCTCTTCCTTTTAATGGACCAATTGACATGACCATGGCCTGCCCCGTTAATCTCGAGTGGTTACATTCTGCAGCTTGGTCCACGTTCTACTCGTCCGCTTGAAACGGTCAGTCATCAACCCACGGGAAGTGCCGCTCTCTCAAACCCAAGCTGCGCCAAACTTCGAGAAGTCACCGGCGATCAAACCTTGAATACACGCTTAAATAATAACTCCATGGATTACATGGTCCGCCGTCTTCGTGATTCACGGCACCTCATCAAGTCATGCCATGGGTTTTAAGACATGGCGTGAGCCGTTACCCCTCGTCCAAGTTTTTTTTAAGAGAAGAACGCTGATTAGACTTCAAACTTTTGAACCCATGTCGACAGGTAAAAGTCATATATGGAAAATTTTCTAGCTATAGAAAGAGCTGCCTTTCGCCCCCTCTTGTCACCCATGCTCGGCCATCAAGCATCCAACATATACTCCACAAAGAAAGAACTCTAAGAGTGTAGTCCTTGTAGAGATGGGCGTTTGCTCAAGAGAAGTGCTGTTTCTCTTCTTGGTGATCTCAAGCTTAAATCCACTTTTGGCGTCTGCGAGGCCTTTGGAAGGAGAGTGGGGGCCGGAGGATGGTGGGCTCATTCTGGAGGTCCTGAGAGGTCCGGAGACACCTTCGGGGCCTTCGGGCTGCACCAGCAACCCGGGAAACCATGGTGGCCACTGCCCCTCTTCTCGACGCGTCTTCTGATGGACTCTCTCTCTCTCTCTCTATCTCCGTGCTACATAAGAATTTGCATGTCGTCTCTTGCTCTTTAAAATGAACAAGGCTGTACAATAAGAAGATATACGTTTTTTTTTTTTTTTTTTTGTTTAAACTGATGTAACTTTCCATGCAAATAATGGAACCCCAACAACCAGGGGTGGTGATGCTCTAACTCATTCATTTTCCTTTCAATATATATGGGAAGATAACATTCCCAATGTACTCATACAACATGAAGGTGTGCAAAATGTTTTCCGAGAAACAAAAGGTGTGCAAAATGTGATCTAAAATTTAATAAATCTCTCTCTCTCTCTCTCTGGACGGTAGCGAGCCCGTTAATGACGAGGGCGATGAAAAATGTTACTCCTTTGCCGTGGGCCACTGATCGACCAGTTTTGGGGTCAGTTTTTTCTCTTCATTAAAATGAGTCAAAAAAAAAATACAATGGTTGTCAACCGGCAAATAGGTCTAGCCAAATAGAATTCTTTGCTCGCATCCGATATTAAATCAAACAAAAAAAACGACCAGCAAGATTTTATGTAGACATTAAATATTTAATTAATATGTGTGAATCAAATATCTCCGTGCGTTCGGCCATCTTTGTCATCCGGCTCATCGTTATCAAGTATGCTATCTCTTTTTCCAATCTTGAAGCGCTTTGATTGTAAAGTCTCAGGATCGAGATGCACACTCTTCTCCGTATTCTATCTTATCTTTCTGTCCCATCCTGCTCTATCTATCTCTTCTTTGTAAACTTGTAAATATTTGTAATCAGTGTTCATATTAATAAATTTAGGGGGTTTTTCCCTCTTACTTGCATCAAAAATAGTTGTGGAGGAGGAAAAAAGAGAGAATGAGATAGAACAATAATATTGTTTGTCGGATCCGGCTGGTCGTCAGGAATGGCACGAGCTCAACAAAAGGCAAGGTCGGTATACCTCCCATTCATTTACAAAACTTTCAACCATTCTTTGGATAAGTCACCGTCCCTTTTGCCTATGCACGACGCTCGGAGGATGACCTACCGAACAAAAGCAGTTTGTGAATTTTTCTTAGACCAACACGACTCTTGTGTGAAGCTAACGTCAGAAGATTGGATGACGTGTGTAGGGTTTTTTTTTTTTTAATTTTTATTCCCCCACATTGAGAGTAAGAGAAGGGGGGACAGTGGGTATAATTATCCTAAGTTCAAACATCTAGAGATTTACCATCTAAGGCTCAAATCTGAAATCTCCTGTGCTTGGACCAAAGAGTAAAATTTCTTTTCTCGTAGTTGCCATAACATATCAATATTTCTATTTTAAGAATTGCAATGACTTCTTGAGCCCTTCACAACGTTTGCAGAATCTTATGGAATGGCGCAGACACCAATCAAGATCATAATTATTTTTCATTGAAGATGAAAATCTTATAACATGTGGGGCTTCAAAGCGTTTTTTTGTTTTTTTGTTTTGTTTTGTTTTGTTTTGTTTTTTTTTGTTGCATTCATATGTTGGCAAATGTTCTCAAAAGGGTACTTATCAGGCCTCGTGGGCGGCAAGCAATTGGGTGTTTGACGTGGAAAGTAAAACTCCTTTAGGAAAGTAAAATCGAGTGCATGGCCATGGAACAGCCTTGCCAGATGTGAAAGTTTGTGGAGTTGACATCCATGACATTATGATGAGACATGAAACTGAACAGAGACGAACGACGAGCATTATTTACACCCTAGCTCTCACCCTCTTTTGCCTCGCACGCTCCGCCATCAAACATCCAACGTGCCTCACAAAGAAAGAACTGAGAGTCTAGTTGTTATAGAGATGGGTCTTTGCCCTAGAATAGTGCTGTTTCTTTTCCTTGTGATCTTAGGCTTGAATCCACTGTTGGCGTCTGCGAGACCTTTTGAAGGAGGGAGGGGGCCGGAGGTCAAGAGAGGTCCGGTGACACCTTCGGTGTTCTCGGGTTGTACCCACAACCCAAAAAACCATGGTGGTCCTTGTCCCCCGGCTCGACGTGTCTTCTGATGGACTCTCTCTGCTTGAATGAGAACTCGCATGCTCTCTCTCTCTCTCTTTCTCTCTCTCTACACATAAAAACACGTACTTTTTTTCTTTCTTTCTTTTTTTGGTGTGTTTAAATTGATGCAGCTTTCCTGCTGCACGAACTCCTGTTGTATTCATACAACATTAAGGTGTATATAACATGTTCTCTGATAAATAAAAGGTGTGTAAATCTCTCTCTCTCTCTCTCTGTCCATACTTTGTTGAAAAATTTAGTAACCTGTACTCATCTAAAGCATCATTGGTGTTGATTACTTAAAACTCTAGCTAATCTTGCCGTATTTCCAGGCTATGGGAAGTTCTTTTCGCTTGGATCAACAGAGCTTAAGAAAGTCATATTTTATGGTTTCGTTTATACCAGATTTAGCAGCTTTGAATCTTATTTTTTAGAAAACATATTGTTATCCCAAGCAACTATTATACTTTGTATGGGATGCCACCAGTAATAAGAAATGTGTCGTGATATTATTTGGGGACGAATTGAGGAAAAAGTTAGGGATGAAACTTAGGTGTTCATTATGGTCAATCGGTTTTCTTACCATCACATGAGGCTTAGCTGGAAGGCTGACAGCTCTTAAAAAGGAAAAGAGACATAGAAAATCGGATGGTCTAAACCCAGTGAATTATGCCTAAGTTACATCCAAAAGTTGATATTTTATGAAATTATATTAGTTGGCCTTTCTATTTTTATTATTTATAGTATAATATAACATTATAATATCCAACAATATGAGGTAGAATTAGCTACATTCGAAGGTAACTAAGTCTAAATCCAGTCACCTTGCTCACGAATCCGTACAGTTCATGAATCTCAAAGATAAAAAGGTAAAAAAAAGGGGTAGCTTCGAGATCCATCTCAATTCAAGGATGAAAAAGATGACCGAATCTTAAACTTAGCTACATTTGAATATAGCCAAGTCTACCTCCAATAATATTACTATTATATTAATATTATATAACACCTTAACTGATCATTTTTAAGCAATACTAATATCTTTTTTATAATAAGATATGGAAGACTAAGACCTGATATAAGAAGACTAAGGAGGAAAGTTTGAAAACCACTCCCAACACTGCTTGCTTTGAATCGCCTAGTTAGCTAGAAAATCTGCAGTCTAATTAGCCTTTCTAAAAATATGCTCACACCTAAACCTAGAATCATGCAAAGTAATAGATAGAAGATGCTGACAATATGGGTGAGTATAGATGTTATCGCTACTAGTGAGCATGAGATAACAGTGGCAGAATCACCTTTTAGAACAAACCTTGCCTCTGGAAATCTATGAATAGCCTTCTGGACCCCATACCAAGCACCAATAATTTCAGCTTCAAGCGCAAATGAAGTAACAATTAGAATAGCATCAGCAATCAACACCTTTCCACAAATATCCCAAATCATATAGCCCAAACTAGCTGATGCAGGATGAATAGAACCATTAAAATTAATCTTAAGAAAACCTAGTTATGGGGTTGCTAAGAAATAAAGGAAAGGTTGTAAAGAGCCTAAAGGGATGTTCAGGCGGAAGCCCCAGTTGCTAGGATTTAAAGAACAAGAAGCTTGAGAAAGATTTAAAATTTCTTCAGTCCACCTAGCAAAGGAAAGGTTGTAAAGAGCCTAAAGGGATGTTCAGGCGGAAGCCCCAGTTGCCAGGATTTAAAGAACAAGAAGCTTGAGAAAGATTTAAAATTTCTTAAATCCACCTAGCAGCTAATCTAACCACATGAGCTAAATCAAACTGTTTGTGCTGAAACAAGATATCATCCCTCTCCTTCCAAATGGTCCAAATATGTATAAGAGTAAAGGTTAGTCAAAACTCATCCTTGTACTATGAGGCATTCGAAGAAGAAATTCCAACACTTGTTGCATTGATTGGAAAGAGTTAAGAAAGGGATGATTTAGTAACAACCAAGCCCTTTTAAAATCACTACAAAATAGAAATAAATGATCAAAAGATTCTCACTGATTACACCTACTACACAGAGCCGACATAGAAGAAATTCTATGAGATAGGAATAGAGTAGTGGGAAGGCCACCATGCGATAACTTTCAAAGAAATAAAATAGAACATTACTGAGCCTTAATCTTTCAGAGTTGCTTCCACTCAAATGAGTAATGACCCTCCTCCTTGTCCAAAATGCATTTATACAAATCTTGAATTATAAGCTTAGATTTATAACCCCACCCCCACCAAAAAACATCCTCATCTGCCATATCACCAATGGGGTATTAAGAATCACCTTAAGAAGGGAAGAATGAAAAACTAGTTCTAACAATGGAACATTCTAATCACCATCTGATAACCAAAGCTAAGCCACAATAGATAACTCCACTACCACTTCTACATTAAAAAATATAGGCCATCGACTCAAGGATAAAGGAGATAACCAAGAACAAGTAAGAACCGAAGAACCCCCCATAGACCAAAAGAACTATCGATAATATAGATAGATGATAGACAAATTTCCTTTCACACTAATAAGCCCTCTAATCACCAATAAAAATGGTAATTAGAAAATAGCATTCTAGTACATAGACCTTTGGAAAACATCATTAATTGACCAGCTATACGACACCTCAAAGCTCGCCACTACTCCCAAATTTTGAGAAGATCTAAACCACCTTGCTCCTTCGACCTACATACTTTCTCCCAAGAAACAGTAGGCAATGCCCTTGTACCTGACTCATGACCCTATAAAAGTCAGAATAAATCATTGAAACCACTCTACAAAGCTAACTGGCATAACCACACTGGAGATAACATGGAGAGGCATAGGATATAACACTGATCTGACCAAGGTGAAATGGTCTGCAAAAGACAAAGATCGTCATTTCCACCTATCTAATTTTACATTAATCTTGTCCTTAAATGTCTGAAGATCAACAATTGTAAAATGAAAATCCCTCATAGGAACATCCAAATAATAACCAAGGCTGCCAACCCTTCTAATGCCAAGGATGGAGGAAAGAGTCATTGCAAGTTCATTGTTAATTTTAGATTAAAAAGGACCACAGATTTATCCAAATTAATAGATTTTCGGGTTGACGACAATAAGATTCCAACACCTTCTTCAAGACTCTACAATTTTTTTGTCTACCCCTAAATAATAAGCAATCACCTGCAAAAAGAAGGAGACTAAGTTAAGGACTTCCCCTATTAGGTCTATACCCAAAGATACCACCTTGCTGCAACTCCTTATTTAAAGATAAAGTCATCATTTCGGCAAAAAGAATAAAAAGGAAAGAAAAAAGAGGACACCCTTATCGCAGCGCTACTCTAGAGTCAAAAAAATCTGAATGCGATCCATTAACCAAAATAGCAAACTAAGAAGAACTTATACATTCCTTAATCCAGGTAATCATACGAAGAGGAAGGTGGAAATGATAAAGAACAACAAACAAATACTGTCAATTAACTCGGTCATAAGCTTGTTCCATATCTAACTTTATAGCCATAAGAGGTCATTTTGAAGAAGCTCAATGAAAAAAGTGAATAGCTTCTTGAGCAAGAATAATATTATCAAAAATGCTCCTGCCTAAAAGAAATGCCCCTTGCTCCTCAGAGATTAACTTAGGAATAAACTTTTGTATTTTGAGTGAAATAATTTTAGTCACTAGCTTATACACAGCATTACATAAGCTAATAGGCCTATAGTGAGCTAAAGTCATAGGATTTTGATATTTTGCCACTAAAGTAACAGATGTAGACTTTCATACTGTAGGCATATGACCTAAATCAAAGAAGCACTTAACTTTCCGGCATACATCAATGCTAACAATATTCCAATAGTATTTAAAAAAACTAGGAGGAAAGCCATCTTGATCAGGAGCTTTATCAAACACCACTGAGTTAAAGGCCAATTTAATCTCACCATCAGTAACATCAGATTGCAAGATCCTACTATCTTGATTTGAAAGAGCATTAACAACTGATGGAACATTAGGAGAATTATAAGGAGATAAAGAAGCCTACCGACTTAAAAAGAAATCCTTGAAAACAGATTGAATTTTCATATCAGACTCAACTCTATTACCATTTTGATCCAACACTCCCAAAATTTTATTCTTCCTTCTCCAAAGAATGGTACTCTTATGAAAAAATTTCGTATCTAAGTCCCCAGAGTTGAGCTATTGAACTCTAGATTTCTATTTCCAAAAAAACTTCATGCAACTTCAACATTTTATGATATTCTCAAAACTTTTGTCTCAGCACTACCATATCTCTAAAGCACCACACATATCCTCTTTCATTTGAAATTCCTCAATTTCTCCTTCTAATTTTAATGAGAGAAAACCCAGCCTGAAAAAAGTACCAAGCATCATAGATAATTCTTCAAAATTCATTAAAATAGCACCAAATATTTTCAAATCTAAAAAGGAAAGGGCCAACAGTCTTACCTTTCAAAGCAATCAGTAAAGGATAATAATCAAAACCAATATGGAAAAGATATCGCACAAAAGCATTTAAAAAAGTACCGATCCACTTATCATTGGCCAAAGATCTATCTAACCTCTTCCAAATTCTGTCCTCACCCTTCCCTCTCGCCCCCCCCTCCCCTCCTAGTCTATTATTATACCAAGTAAAATTCGATCTACTGAAATCCAAGCCAATCAAGCTGCACTATTAAATTAAGTCTCAAAACTTTCTACTCTCCCGATTTTCAATGAAGGGTTAACCTTCACTTTTCTCCTTCCTAGATAAAATACAATTAAAATTCCTCACAACCAACATAAGATAATTTACTATAACAACAAAAAAAGGGTTCGATCCAAAGTTGCCGCCAATTACTCCATTAGTATTAACATATGCAGTAGCTAAAATCAATATTACCATGAGCCCACTTCCGCAATGCAATTAGAATACTAGAAAGCCATATATGGATTTAATACATCAATACTGACTCAACCTCCTAAGCAACCTTTGGATTGAGTCACCAGACAAGTTTCAAGAAGCATGCAGACATCCACATAATGAATTAAAAAATGCCTCCTAATATTTGGAAGGAAAGTGGGTTTACCCATCCCCTACAATTCCATATCAAACAATTCATATACAGGGAAGAACAGAAGAGAAGGTATCTCGCTGCACTCTCCTAAATCATCTCGAGGAGCCGAAGCCAATCCGGAAGAAGTACTGGTGTCATCTGAAATAGACCGCTCAGACTTCCCCCTGGACGAATGACAAGGACCCCCCCCCCCCACTAAGGAAACAATGGTCCCCATCTGATCCAAAGGCTCAAAATGAAGAACCACGCTTGAAGCTTTTAGACCATCATGTTCCAAAAAGATTAACGATGTACCACCATCCAAAGGATCTCCAGGCTGAGCTTGACCTTTAGTTAAAGTTCCTCCCACTACCTGAGCCTTCACTATCACCAAAGTCCGCAACTCCCGATCACTTACAGTATTCTCCAGCCACAAGGTGAGGTTAAGACAGCCGAACCATCATGCAGTCCGGAGATAAAGGAGCAAATCTGAGACGGAGCCGTAAACCCATCGTCCATGACTTCCAGCAACCCAACAAGCGACGAGTCCTTCTCTCCCACCACACAAGGACTCTGATCCAGAGAGAGATAAAGGTTGAGAGTTCACCAACCCCTGCTTAGCTGCCACCCAAGAACCCCGGCCCTCAGAAGCTTCTTCAACCAGCGAACCAGGAGAGAAAGAAGAGGAGCACACCGCCGCTTGCAGAACTTGCCGGAGAGTCTCCAGGTGGCTCGCATGATCACAATGCACCGCTGCAACATCCGAGCCCGCGCCCAGAACGGGCCCAATGCAAAACACCATGAGCACCAACCACCTTACCAACTACACGTGGCTTAGATACAAACCCAGTTGCCCTAAGTTTTCCCATTGGTCCCTTAATCCGGCCTGGACCCGTACGTAACCTAGAATCTTGACCTGATTCACCCGAGCTAGATGCCGACTTAGGTGGACGGGTTCTCTTACCCCAAACCCGATTCCGAACCTCAGCAGGTAGAACATTAGATATAAATTATAGCAGGTTTAAGTGTAAGCAAGAAACTTTGATCAAGTAATGGGTATAAACTGTCGCATAGAATAACTCAAGACGTTTGGCAGTCATCCCAAGAAGAAATGAGAAAATATTCTATTTATCTAGGTCCCAAACGTGGCCATGGTTATGCGTATTTCCAATGATGTGTAGGACAGCCAAGTCCTATTAAAACACCACGGGTTGGAGTAGCAAATGGATAACCTTACAACGTAAGATGGGATTTTGAATTGAATAGGAGATTAAGAAATAGAGGGGCATATGTGGTTGTAGATAGAAAATAATTTTGAAATTTATTTTTACCATGCGAGTCAAGATACAAAATTGAACATTGTATAAACCTAAAGGCCCTTATTTTAAATAAATATATATATATATCTGTGTTAAACGAATCGGGTTTTGAAAAAAATGTAATCAAAGCACTAGGTTTTTTCATTTATTTATATTTAATATTCTTTTTAGAAATCAACAAGAACCAAATCTGATCAAAATTAATAAAATTTTTCCAATAAATATATTAAAAATATATTTTCTAATCCTTGGACTTACGAACCCAAGTCCAGACCAAATCTTTTGTTTTGCTTTAGAAAAGGAGAGGAGAAGTTAGTGGCGAGACCGGACCTTAGTGAGAGTTTGGGCGGTGCAAGTACTTTATTGGAAGATGGTTGGAATGCAAAGGAGCTTTGCGCGGTGCTGGCCGTCATCTTCTTTGTTGCTCTTATACGGCGGCGCTCGTGCCCGCAGCCAATTTAGCCACCGTGGCAAAAGCTCTAGAATGTCCGTACCTACGGTTTTTCCATTCTCTCTCCCAGATGCATCCAGACCGCCTTTTTCCCTCGGCTTAGCGCTGGTTTTGCCTTAATTTAACTTAATAGCTAGATTAGTATTGAGAAGGAAAGAGACAATGTTGGCACAGCATCCAAGGAGTGGGGAAGATGTGAGTGACGGCCGAACGGCGGCTAGCGAGCCGTCGTTGAGAAAGAATTCACTGATTAGAACTGCTGGACCTGATGGATCTAGAGTTAATCAACAAAGGAGGACAATGGGGTTCCTGTCGCTTTGTGCTCGTGGTAGCCGTTCTTAAAGTTTAATGTTGCCAAAGAAGTGGTCTCTGACTAAAGAGCGTGGTCTTTGACTAAAGAAGGTCGCCGATCGTCGCTCACGAGTGAAAGTGCTCTTTGACTGGGAGATTGCTCGGATGACCTTTTGGGCGAGACTTCATTCTCTAATTATAATTTTCATTTCCAAAGCGATGTCTTCTACCATAGTATATTGGGTCCATGATGAACAACGTCTCTCCCCAGCAAGCCACTTTCGAAGTTTACTATTCCTGAAGACCAAAAATTTTTTGATGTTAAGTAGATTTATAAAACAAAGTAAAATGAAGAGATAGATCACTTCAAAAGAAAATTCGTTGCAAAGCGTTACAAGCAAAACTCAGATATTGATTATTTTAAAGTATTTGCTCCAATTGCTAAACTTGATTTTGTTCATATCATTATTTCTCTTACTACTTAAAATCACTAAAAAATCTTTTAAATGGATGTAAAGTCTACTTTTTAGAATAGTGTGCTTGAAGAGAAAGTATATATGAAACAACCTTTAAAATATGCGAAGAGAGGGAAAGAAAATAAAGTTTACAAGTTGAAGAAGACTTTATATGGTTTAAAACAAGTACCAAAAGCATGATATACTTGCATTGACTCATATTTTCTTAAACATAAATTTCATAAATGTCTCTATAAATATACTTTGTATATCAAGTCCAATCAATACAGTGATATTATCATTGTATGCTTATATGTTGATGATTTGATTTTTACTGATAATAATTCTCAACTATCGATGAGGTTCAAGGAAAATATGATTACTCAATTCGAGATAACAAATATAGAATTGATATCTTATTTCCTTGGTGTTGAGGTGATTTAGACTCATAATGGTATATATTTATCTCTCAGAAAAAATATGCATCTAATACTTTGAAGAAATTCAACATGGAATCATGTAAACTTATTTTGACTCTAATTGAAGAAAGCTTGAATCTTGTGAAGGATGGTAGTGTTAAGCTAATTGATTTGATAAATTTTAAAAGAATAGTAGAAAGCCTGCGATATTTGACTACTATCAGACCTGACATTATAGATGATGTTGGTATTATCAGGCAATTTATGAAAACGCTATGTCAATCTTATTTATAAGCAACAAAACATATTCTGAGATATGTCAAGAATACTTAAAGCGATGTCATACTTTATATTTCCATTAATTATGTGGAGCTTATTGGATACATAGATAGTGATTGGGTAGGTGATATTGAAAAGAGAAAAATATTTTTGGCTATGCTAAGAGTTTTTCTTTGGTCATCTAAGAAACAATAAATAGTTTCTCTTTCTACTACTAAGGTAGAATATATTACAACTGCAAGTAGTGCTACTCAAGCCATAACTGAACCCTTTTATTTTCTCCTTTCTTTTCCATAAAGAGCTCTCCTTAATCGATCAATTTTATGCACTATCTATTTCGACAATCTGAAGATTTAGTAAGAAGATAGGGATGAAAGAACCACATTGATTAAAATGATTATCCAACCGATGAATAGGAATTTGCCCTTCCAGGAAGCTATTCGAGATTCTATTCTATCAAGCAGAGACAGCTAATAACATTTAGGAAGTTTCTTATCACACCAAGGCAACACCAAGTAAGTAAAAGAAAAGGGTTTGACTCTACAATTTAGAAGATCAGCAAAGGTTTTAGCTTTTTCTTTTGTTTTGTTCAAATAAATTAGGAAGCTTTTATGAAAATTAACCTCCAGTCCTACTGTATTCTGAAAGGCTAGAAGGATAGCCTTAACTATTGTTAGGGACTCCTTCTCTACCGTATAAAATAGATAGGTATCTTTTGCAAATTGAAAGCTTCTGAAATTAGAAATAGAAGGTTTTACTTCTATACCTTCGGTCAATGTAGAGTTACCAATCTACTAAGGAGCCTAGATAGCGCATTTGTGATAGGTATAAAAAGAGCAGGAAATAGCGAATCACCTTATCTCAAACCTTGCCCTCACAACATTCATTTGTCAAGGGGCCCGTTTATTATAAGGATGGCTGTGGCCGAAGAGAGCATCAAATTCATCCACCTGATCCATTTCTTAGGGAATCCTCTAGCTAAAAGTAGGTTCAGAAAAAAGGCCTGGTTTACCTTATCAAAAGGCTTTTCAAAATTAAGCTTGTATAGAGGCCCTTGAATCTTTAATCTTTTGCAATAAGACACAACCTCATGGGCACTTTGGAAGTTTTTTGTGATCAATCTTCTCTTGATGAAAGCCGATTGAGACTTATCAATAAGAGAAGGGATAAATTTTCTAAGCCTCTTAGCTAGCATAGGTCATCGACCATAAAATCCTTTTCTTCCTTTAGAATAAAAGTAACAAAGAAGTGATTTAACCTCCCCAGATCAAAGGTGCCCCTGTGAAATTCTTCTAGCAAGAACATAATATCATCTTTTAACTAAGTTCCAAAATTTCTAAAAGAAAAGAAGTTGAAATTCTTTGGGGTTGGGACCCATTAAGATACCTAGAATGAACATTGCCTGCTTGATCTCCTCTACTTAGATTCAGCATACCACTCCTCAAGAATAATAGATGGTTGTCCGTACAACTTCATCCAATTGATACCAATAATCGATGAGAAAAAGGATCCAAAGATGTCAAGGAAGAAAGAGTGAAGAGCATTGGATATATCTGCCAGGTTAGTGAGCTCCACTCCATTACTAAAGAGAGAAAAGATGAGGTTTCTTCTTTTTCTACTGCTAGCCACCTTATAGTCACCCTCTTTAAAACAATTGATCTGAGACTTTTGCTGCCAGTACAACTCTTCATTTTCATAGATGTCTTTAAGAGATTGATGGAGGATTCTTTGAGATGAGAGTTCAGAAGGAGAGAGGTCAGCTCCTTCCTTCTTGTTAAGAATGCCAATGTCATGCAACAATTTTTCTTTCAACTCTTGATTATTAGCTCTCCTACCGATGGACCATCTCTTTAGTGATGATCTTAGAATCCTTTAGTTTGCTACCCACTTGGCCATCAGGTTGGAACATCTACATATGGAGGTCCAATTTGCTTTCACCATAGCTCCTATGTTTGGTTCTTTAGTCCAAAGCTCCCTCTCTGATAGGAATGTTTGATTGGAGAAATCACCTGACTTGGATGGAACTAGATAGAGCAAACTCACTTCGTCAGGATTCTTTTGAAGCTTTCCTGCATACCGTGCTAGAACGAAGTTTGGTGAACCTGTTGCAAACATCAAAATGTCTGGGGAAAACAAATGAACTTTGCTTATAATATTATAGAAAATTCATCAATGTTGTATCATTGGAGGCCATGCAATATAGGGCCCGTTTGATTCGTGAAAATAATCCCCTGAATTGGAATTGAATTCAGTAAGAATTAAAATCATTGATTCCCATTTTAGGTGTTTGTTTAGGAGTTGGAATCAAATTCCAATTCCAAATGGATTTCAAATCTTGAATTAGGGTGGATTAGGGATCCAGACCGCCACCCATTCAGGATTACAAATCCATTCCAACCAACTATTATATAATGCATTCAATAAATATAATAGTATACTTAATATTATAATATATAATATATATACTTATTCCATATAATAAATATAAATAATAATTATAATAATTAATATTATTATATATTAAAAATATTATAATTATTAATAATATAATAATATATGTAATATATAGGAATGTATTATAATATATAACTTCATATATATTTTCATATATATTATTAACATGATTCAAAGATTATATCTCAATTCTGATTTTTGTATGAACTAAATAGATGGAGCGAATGAATGTTTTCCATTTCAATTTTAATGGAATTCGATTTTAATTTTGATTTTGATTATGATATCAAACCAAACAGATCTTATGACTAATTAACCTTGCATCATCACTTTGCCACACCATCTCTTGACTCCTTTTGATGGCACCTAGCTTTTTTTTCCCAAAAAAACAAGCATATGAAAAGAAGCACACTAGCTCATAAGGAACGTAGCCCAGGTTTTTTTTGTTTTTTTGAATTTAAGTTATTTGCATTTTACTAACTTGAGCTCTATCTACTTTTAAAAAAAAAAAAATTTAAAAAGTTTTTGGAAGAATGCTTTCAAGGCTATTTATCCACAATTTTTTTTCAGCAATAGAAATTCTCCTTATTTTATCCTCTAAGTTGTTAGCTACAAGTTTAGGTCTAGTTTCTCTTTCCTAAAAAATATTTTTTTGTGAGCCGCTTCCAAATAAGATGTATATAATCAGATGGTTTAAAAATTAGATATGATTTAAAATTAGAAGTAGTCAAATATAAATTCAATTATTCGATTTAAATTCTATTTGATCTAAAGATTACTTTAAAAAAAAAAAAAAAACTAAAGTGTACATTCAGAAAGAAAACACATAATGCAGCTAGTAGATTTTCAAAACATGAAAGAGATTTATGATATTTTTTTTAAAAAAAATTAAAGCTATTTTTGTGAACCAAATACTAGTTAGTGACATAATTTATAAAAATTTGCAACATACTTTCCGCATTAAGAATTTCTTATTGCTAAAATTACGTATAATTCACACTTTTGTATAGGGAGAGAAAACAGCATGATTAGCAAGAGGTAAGGTAGTTAGCTCACCAATTATGTTTTATCATCCCTTGACATAGGTGAGTACAAGTTGTTATGCTTTTAGCCAAGTATAGCTAATATACATTATTGTACGTATAGTTTAGGGCTCTTCTTCTTTCTTGCAACATCTTCATATGAGATGTGTGTGTGAGACAGATTTTAGATCACATTAGCACACTTTTTATTTAAAAAAAAAAAAAAAAAAACATTTTACACACTTTCATACTGGGAATGTTAACTTCCTAGTTATATTAAAAAGAAAATGAATGCATTAGCACAGCATATCCCTAGTTGTCGATTTTCCATCATATGCATGGAAAGTTACATCAATTTAAACAAAAAAAAGCAAACGTCTATCTCAAGCAGGGGGGCAGTGGCCACCATGGTTTCCCGGGTTGCTGGTGCAGCCCGAAGGCCCCGAAGGTGTCTCCGGACCTCTCAGGACCTCCAGAATGAGCCCACCATCCTCCGGCCCCCACTCTCCTTCCAAAGGCCTCGCAGACGCCAAAAGTGGATTCAAGCTTGAGATCACCAAGAAGAGAAACAGCACTTCTCTACAAGGACTACACTCTTTAGAGTTCTTTCTTTGTGGAGTATGTTGTATGCTTGATGGCCGAGCATGGGTGACAAGAGGGGGCGAAAGGCAGCTCTTTATATAGCTAGAAAATTTTCCATATATGACTTTTACCCGTTGACATGGGTTCAAAAGTTTGAAGTCTAATCAGCGTTTTTCTCTAAAAAAAAAGGCTTGGACGAGGGGTAACGGCTCACGCCATGTCTTAAAACCCATTGCATGACTTGATGAGGTGCCGTGAATCACGAAGACGGCGGACCATGTAATCCATGGAGTTATTATTTAAGCGTGTATTCAAGGTTTGATCGCCGGAGACTTTTCAAAGTTTGGAGCAGCTTGGGTTTTTAGAGAGCAGCACTTCCCGTGGGTTGAGGACTGACCGTTTCAAGCGGACGAGTAGAACATGGACCAAGCCAGAGAATGTAACTACTCGAGATTAACAGGGCAGGCCATGGTCATGTCAATTGGTCCATTAAAAATGTGAGGATAGATTGAATGATGGTTGCCTCCCATCAATCCAAGCCATCCATTGGATGCCATCCACTGCCTATAAGATATATAAATATAAAAAATTATGTAACTGGGTGACGCACGACCCATGCATCAACTAATAAAAAAACATATTTTTTATATATTATTCAATATGCCTAAGTTAAAATCTTCAAACCATATAACTTTTATTATTGAAGTCTTTTAAAAAAAGTAAATATTAATACACATATACACGTAATAGACATACATATATACATATAATGTATGTATGTATATATGTATGTGTATACATACATACAAACGGTTGGATGAATTCCAATAGATTTAAGGGTTTGGAAACTATCATAAGCGTGCCCGCATAAACTTATGACCCTAGCCCTTATAGTGATCAACTTTATATATTTTAAATTATTTTGGCTATGAATCTATTTGAATTAGCTGTTAGCTCATAACTATATTGGCTAGTATTTGAGATCAAACTTCACATTTAAATTTCTAAAGACCATAACTCAGATGATGTCTATTGAAGTTTTTTTTCTTTAAAAAAAAAAAAAAAAAAGAGTGAATCTTTAGATTTATAATGCTATGTCCACGATTTGATGGTGGGCAAATTATTTCTTCTATATCTAAAATAAGCTAATCAAAATGATTTTTTTTAAAAAAAAGCTTGATGAGGAATATATTATAATTGTGGCAGAATTAGGCAAACTAGCATAAGATATGATGGACATAAAACATAAAATCTATTTCTAAAAATATTATCTTTTTATGATTATTTTAACCAGTAGTAGATATTTTGAAAAATCTAAAATCTCTTTCAATATATATATATATATATAAATAGATTTGACTGAATTCGAATATAACCAAATATAGAATGTGATCACTTTTTTTACCCTTAAATCCATACGAATCTCAGAGCTATTCTACTTTTTTCACTTTTTTCATCCTTTGAAGTCCTAAATATATAGATAGATTTTGTTACATTTAAATATAATCAACTTTAGGATCAGATCACCTTCTCCATTATTAGATCTAAATAATTTTGAAGTCATTTTATCTTTTCTATTTTTTTTATTTTTAGGATTCATGAATTTTATAAATTTAAGGATGAAGAAGATGATCAAATTTAAGTTTAACTACATTCGAATATATATATATATATATATAATAAAAAAAAAATCAAAGTCATATAAAATGATACCACAAAACTTAATTTTGCTTTTATGATGGGGTTCTAATGGCTCCAACCCAGTCCAAAACAGGTCAAAAATACATTGTAAAAGAAATGGCCTCCGCGATGGCACATTCTCCAGATCACCAGACGTATCTACAACTACCTGTTTTAAAAAAGTGCAGCTTCAAAGTGTTTCTCTCTTTTTTTTTTTTTTTTTTCAAAAAATTTTTAAAAGAGCAGGTCCAAACCCCATCCCTTTTTTTTAAAAAAAAAAAAGAAAACACCTCTTCCCATCACCATCGTACCAATGGTAGTTGGGCCAAGAGAAATCGAGAGACCAAAATAAAACCCTAAAATCGCATCAGAAGAACGGTAATCCTAGGTGGTGTTATGTGGCCATTTACTTATAAATTAACCTTTTCTTGGTACCAAATTTTGGCCTGCAGCATTACTCATTCGTTAAATAGCTCTCTTTCTTAAATGGCATACATATCACCCTCTTTATTTCCACATCCTTGTCCTCCTAGCCTTAGCTGGTTTCCCTCAAATAAGCCAAATAAATAAATAAATAAATATATAAAATCAGGGGTTATATTTTTGACTCTCTTCCATAAAGAGATAAAAACAACCCCGAAAATGAACGCTGTTGACCCGCGGCAAAGGAGTAATATTTTTCCCTCGTCTTCGTGATTAACGGGGCTCTCAACCGTCCGTTTTGGATCTGGCTCGGTCTCATCAAGTAATATCCTTGGGTTTTTCAAACATGGGCCAGCCTGAGGCCGTTGGTCTAGTCCAAGTCTTTATGAGAGGAAAAACGCTGATTCGACTTCAAACGTTTGAAGCCACGCAAACCATGAAACAAACGAACAGACGCAGGCTATATAAAGGAGAAGATGGAAAACTTTCTAGCTATCTCAAGAGCTGCCTTTCACCTTCTTTTGTCTCCCATACTCCACCATCAAACACCCAACATACTCCGCTAAGAAAGAACTCAAGGGTCTTGTTCTTGTAGAGATGGCTCTTTGCTCAAGAGAAGTGCTGTTTCTCTTCCTGGTGATTTCAAGCTTAAATCCACTATTGCCGTCTGCGAGGCCTTTGGAAGGAGAGTGGGGGCCGGAGGATGGTGGGCTCATTCTGGAGGTCCTCAGAGGTCCGGAGACACCTTCGGGGACTTCGGGCTGCACCAGCAACCCGGGAAACCATGGTGGCCACTGCCCCCCTTCTCGACGCGTCTTCTGATGGACTCTCTCTCTCTCTCCGTGCTCCATGAGAATTCGCATGCCGTCTCTTGCTCTTTAAAATGGACAAGGCTGAACAATAAGAAGATATACGCTTTTTCTTTTTTTTTGGTTCAGATTGATGTCACTTTCCATGCAAATGATGGAACCCCAACAACCAGGGGTGGTGATGCTCTAACTCATTCATTTTCCTTTCGATAGAAATGGCAAGATAACATTCCCAATGTACTCATACAACATGAAGGTGTGCAAAATGTTTTCCGAGGAATAAAAGGTGTTCAAAATGTGATCTAAAATTTAATAAATCTCTCTCTCTCTCTGTGGACGGCAGCGAGCCCGTTAATGACGAGGGCGATGGAAAATGTCACTCCTTTGCCGTGGGCCACTGGGTGACCAGTTTTGGGGTCAGTTTTTTCTCTTTATTAAAATGAGTCAAAAAATATAGTGGTTGTAAACCGGCTAATAGATCTAGCCAAATAGAATTCTTTATTCGCATCCGATATTAAATTAAACAAAAAAATAACCAGCAAAATTTTATGTAGACATTAAATATTTAATTAATGTGTGAATCAAATATTTCTCTTGCATGCACGTGCTCATACACACACATGCGCACACACACATACATACATATATATATATATATATATATAAAGAGAAAAGATAGATTTGATAATATAGTCAAATTTAAAATTCGATCATCTTTTAACATTTGATAATCTTTTTCATTCATCTCACTCTTATTAAGTATGTTATCTCTTTTCTAATTTTAGAGCTCTTTGGTTGTGAAGTCTTAAGATAGAGATTCACACTCCTCTCTGTATTCCACCTCACCTTCCTGATCCAGCCTGCTCCATCTATCTCTTCTTTGTAAACTTGTATATATTTGTAATCAGGTTCATATTAATGAATTTAGGTTTGGGGTTGTTGTGGGGGGGGGGGGGGGGGGGTGGAGAGGGGGAAGGGCCGCCGGGGGGGGACGGGGAGGGGTGTGTGTGTTGGTTGGTGGGGGAAAAAAGAGAGTGTGAGAGGGGGCACTAATATTGTTTGTCGTATCCGCCTGGTCGTCGTCAGGAATGACACAAGCGCAACGAAAGGCAATGGTACCGATCTTTTTGGATTGCGCCATTCATTTACAAAATTTTTAATCATTCTTTGGAAGGCAGTGAACTCTTTTTCGTGCCATTCATCTGCAAAATTTTTAATCAATCTTTGGATGAAAGTCGCTGTCCCTTTTGCCTAAGCACTACGCTCGGAGGAGGAAGATCGGCCGAGCAATAGCTGTTTTGATTTGCCTTAGAGCAACACGATTCTCGCGTGAAGCTAACGTCAAAAGATTGGTACGGTTTCTTTTTTCTTTTTTTTTTAATTTGCCCACGTTGATAGTAAGAGAAGGGGGGCAGTGGGTATAAGTATGCTAAGTTCAAACATGTAGAACTCAAATCTGAAATCTCCTGTGCTTGGAACAAGGAGTAAAATTTCTTTTCTCATAGTTGCCATAACATATCAATATTTGTATTTTAAGAATTGCAATGACTTCTTGAGCCCTTCAAAACGTTTGCAGAATCTTATGGAATGCCGCAGACACCGATCAAGATCATAATTATTTTTCATTGAAGATGAAAATCTTATAACATGTGGGCTTCGAAGTGTTTTTTTTTTTTTTTTTTTTTTTTTTGCATTCATATGTTGGCAAATGTTCTCAAAAGGGTACTTATCAAGCCCCGCTGAAAAGTGGAGGGAATCTTGATGGTGGGCTGCAGGTAATTGAGCGTTTGACGTGGAAAGTAAAACTCAAAGTAAAACTCGACAAACGCCAACGCCATGCTAGCGCACGCAGAACCTCTTTTGTTTTTAATTAAAAAAGTCTAGTGCATGATCGTGGAATTACCTTGCCAATGTGAAAGTTTGTCGCAGTGAGTGGCATCTATGACATCATGATAAGGCATGAAAGCGAACCAAGACAAACGACGAGCATAATTTATACCCGAGCTCTCATCCTCTTTTGTCTCCCATGCTCCGCCATCAAACATCAAACGTGCTCCACAAAGAAAGAACTGAGAGTCTAGTTGTTATAGTGATGGGTAACTGAGACTAGTTGTTATAGAGATGGGTCTTTGCCCTAGAATAGTGCTGTTTCTTTTCCTTGTGATCTCAGGGTTGAATCCACTGTTAGGCGTCTGCGCGACCCTTTGAAGGAGGGGAGGGGGACGGAGGTCAAGAGAGGTCCGGTGACACCTTCGGTGCCTTCGGGTTGTACCCACAACCCAAAAAGCGATGGTGGTCCTTGTCCCCCTGCTCGACGTGTCTTCTGATGGACTCTCTCCGCTTGCATGAGAACACGGATGCTCTCTCTCTCTCTCTCTTTACACAATAAGAACACGTACTCTTCTTTTTTTTTTTTTTCTTTTTTTGGTGTGTTTAAATTGATGCAACTTTCCTGCTGCACGAACTCCTGTTGTATTCATACAACATGAAGGTGTGTAACATGTTCTCTGAGAATTAAAAGGTGCGTGAATCTCTCTCTCTCTCTCTCTCTCTCTCTCTCTCTCTCTCACTCTCAGTGTCCATACTTTTGTTGAAAAATTTTGTAACCTGTACTCATCTAAAGCATCATTGGTGTTGATTACTTAAAACTCTAGCTAATCTTGCCATATTTCCAGGCTATGGGAAGTTCGAATTGTCGACATTTCCAGTTATGAGAGGTTCTTTGCGTTTGGATCAACAGTTAGTTGATGGAGCTTAAGAAAGTCATTTTTTATGGTTTCGTTTATACCATATTTAGCAGTTTTGAATCTAATTTTTTTAGAAAATATATCGTTATGCCAAGCAAATATTATACTTTGTGTGCGGATGCCAACAATAATAAGAAATGTGTTTGTGATATTCTCTGGGAACGAATGGAGGAAAAAGTTGGGCATAAAACTTAAGGTGTTCATCGAGGTAGCTTTGCTTACCATCATATGAAGCTTAGTTGGGAGACTTATAGCTCTAAAAAAATAAGAGGGACATAGAGTATCGGATGGTTTAGACCCAATAAATTATGCCTAAGTTACATCCAAAAATTGATATTTTATGAAATTATATTAGTTAGTCTTCCTATTCTATTATTCATAGTATAACATAACATTATAATATCTAATAATATGAGGTAGACTTCGGCTACAATCGAATGTAGTTAAGTTTAGATCCGATCACTTTCCTTAAATTCATATAGTTCACAGATCATAAGGATAAAAAAAAGATAAAAAAGATGGGTGCTTCATGATCCGCCTCAGTTTAAAGATGATAAAGATAATTTATATCCTAAATTTGATTACATTTGAATATAATTAAGTCTATCTTTAATAATAATATTATTATATTAAAATATTATATAACATCTTAATTGATATTTTTAAATAATATTAATATTATATATATATATATATATATATATATATATATATATTTGGTAACAAGATAAAGAAGATTAAGACCTAACATAAAAAGTTTCATAAGCATCAGTAATTAAAATATACATCAACCGAGAAGGAAAATCCAGGGGGTGTGGAATTTTTCTTCTCCTCTCGAGTTATGCGCGTGGTCCTTTTCTACCAACCAAACAAAAGCTTGGCTTTTGGCTGTTGTCTCGTCTGCGAAGGCACCTTTTGCATAGAATAATGTATGCTGGATGTGGGAGAACCTGCTTTGGTTGGGTTGCTGGAGATGGTGGCAAATGCGGACAAAAGGTGAGGGCAACCTTTCTAAGGAACGTTAGGATATAACGGAGTTTGCGCCTCTCCTCTGCTAGACCCAGCATCGCCGGTCAAGCATGGCAGGATATTAATAAAGGACTTCGCAATTACCGTTTCGCTAGTAAGCTGCTAAGCTATAATCTACCCAGGCATAAAGACTGCGTTTGATATGCAGGATAAAATGGAAAAAAATAAAATAAAAGAGAGAACAGATTCTCATGTCTCATGTAAAATAGGATAAAAATAACAGGATGGTTAGATATTCATATTTTTCTAATCTAACTATTATATCTTTACCATAAATTGTTATCAAACATTATTGGTTGCTAGGAATGAGGATAAAAAAGAGAGAATAAAATAGTAGTCAGATAGAAAGAAAATGAAAATCACTGTTTTGATAGAATAAATTATCCTCCATCAATAGAATTAGCAATTTTATAAGGCAAATGAAATTGATGATATTTTTAAGAAGTCGAAGAACTTTAAGTCCCAAATCTACAACATTCAATCGAGGGCACTGTTTGGACAATATTAAAACTAGAAATAGAAGACCTATAGAGGTTATTCTCTTTTCATTCACATCAAATTTGAGTAAACACCTAAAGTAACTTTAATATGATTTTTGAATCGAATGATAGAAATGGTCTAAATCGCTATATGATTTATTACCTCTATATTATCTATGTGGTTGGAAGATTTCTAACCTATTAATCGCATCGAATAATAAAAAATTAAATAATTTAAATAATATAAAATAATATGAAAAAAATAAGGAATGACGATAAAAGTAACAGATGTTGATACGACTCAAGAGGCAGAAAATGCCATGAAGTTGTAGACTTGGAGAGGACTCCAACAGAGCACGGTAATCGAATCTGTAGAAGCAGAACTTCGTGAGTTCCGGGATCTTTAATTGAATTGGCAGGTCTGCGTCACAGAAGAAGCAGAAGTCTGCATTTCGGAGCCCGCAGTTTCTTCCTTTCTTGTTTTCTGCCTTATTGATTTCCCTTTCTGTTCTCTTCTTATCATCCTCTCAGTTTCTTGCCGTACATTCCTCTATTCCTCTCTTTGTATCGCTACCTCTTAAACAATAAAATGGAAAAAAAATGGGGGAAGCCAGGTTCCTCCAGTTTTCCCTTTTTTTTTTCTAAAAAATAAAAAAACCTTTTCTGCAATGATAGCAATTATAATTGCAGTACCAGTAATAGCAATAGTGATAACAGTAGACATCAATATAATCATCGAACAGACCAGCAATAAACCTGTCTCGATTTTCAGACCCCATGCAGCAGCTTTTAATCCTATGCAATGTCTCAGTTACTTGTAAACACTGACAAACCACACAACCAACGCTTCCAACCATCAGCAAACAAATTGAGGAAATAACTTGCAATCCTCACCGAGGAATATGCCAGCAGCCTTCTCCAGCAAATATTAAACCTTGGATCATGAACATAATCTGACTCATAAAAGCGTTTCTTAACATCTTTCCATGGTAGGGTGTCCAGACCACCAATCTTGCATGTGAACTCCAAAAAATACCATTTAAAAGCCATTCCATCCCCTACTCCATTAGTTGATTGCTTTATATCCACATATTTTCTTCCAAAGCCTGCAAATTAATAAATTTGCTTGCTTGGTTTAGAAGCTCCTCTTCCAGCCGCAGGTGCCCCATCAGTCAAAAGCTAATTGCCGGAACGTTCTTAATCTCTGCCATCCAAATCCAGCTATTATATATCCAGCTCTTCAATTATATAAATATCATAAACATAAAAATGATTCTTTAATGTCCCCATCAACAATGAGTCCTTGTTAGACAATTTGCCTTGTTCAAGAGGCCCATCACATCTTATCTAATTCCCTGGCAAACCAGATAAACATTCTTTCATGAGCTGAATTATCACATTCACACAATGCAAGTTACAGTTTCACTTCTACTGCCACTTCGCGATTTAAATCTATTGACAGAATTTTTTTTATTTTTCAAGCTCTTAATTGACACACTTCAAAACCCAACAAGCCAAGAGGTGCAAACATGTGTTCACATAACACCAAAGCACCAAATTGACAAGAACTAACTTTCCGTATGGTGAAAATATTTGGTAATTTCCCATTTTCTCTATCTTAAAGAAACTACTAAATCACAGATTCAGAAAAGAATATAATTAAAAAAAAAAAAAAATCAAAGATGCCTTCATCCTGTGGTAAGCACAGACCAACTTTGGTATCAGGTGTACCTCACATCACATGCTATATATTATTGATTCAAGCTGTCAACTTTCAATATCATTGCATTGCAACCTGGCCCAGCTATTCGATCACCAAGCACTAGTTAGAATATATAAACCACGGCAAAATGGCCAGCATGGAAATTTAGAGAAAATTCTCTTTAAGTAATAAATGGAACAAATCCAAGCATCTCAAGCTAAATCTTAAAGGTCACTCAATGTACAGAGCAAATCTTTGGTCACAGAAAGGTGCAGTAACAAGCATCTCATGACCTGCATCATAAGTTTCTCTGCCACAATCATCTTATCCCCTTTTGGGTTATGTTCCCACTAAACTTATTGTTAATTTGGCCAGCCTCTTACCCTCCTAATACCCATAGTTTGTGCCATAAGTTGAACCATATCCTCCACCAGTGTGCGCAGCAGGTCCAGCATTGACCGGAGGAGAAGTATACATGGAGCCATGTGCTGGGTAAGAACTATAACCCTGATCAACAGGGGCCATAATGTTCTGTGCTGGAGCGGCAGCTTCAGCCATGAAATTCTGCACCAGAAGTAACAAGGGTCAGCCAAGACAGGAAAGTAGACAAGAACACAAACACTGAAAGGTATGTTAAATAAATTAAAGATACATTAAACAACATGAGTAATTTCACTTTCTATCAATAACAGTTGGTAGGACATAGGTTGCCTGTGTATATGATGACGCAACATGATAACATAATAGGAACTTAACATGCATGAATACAGTTTCAAGAAGTCCAACTGACAGAACTAATATTTATGGAAAACCTATAAATCAGACTTGTTTGGAATTCTTTCAAAAACACTCATGATCAGGGCCTTCATAATCCAATTTCCTAATGGGGAAGAAGTTCACATGAGAACCTCCTTGGTGGCCTACTTAAACAAATCTGTAATACCAGAAATGCTAAGTTTTTCAAGATGAATAAAGCTTGCCTGATCAGATTATTCATGGGGTTCACTTCCTTGTTTCCAAGGTTTGGCCTGTCAACAAAGTAGCACCCTGCCTACAATACTCACGTGGTATCTAGAGAGCCCACCCCAACACTACTGTGCCATCTTCTTCCACAACTCTCAGTGGACTCCCCCTCGCCTAGGTACAAAAGATAAGCTTTGATGGCTTCGTTCACCCAATGGTAAAGCTGAAGCCAGTTCTGTGATTGATGACTGCATGTTGGGAGAATTTTAGCTGCTGCAGTGATTCTTCTTCTGATGCAACAGTTCCTCCACTTGAACTTAGAGCTGCATAGAAGGGCCTTTCAGTGGCCGTAATGGAACCACACACTTATGATGTATGGATTGAGGGTGATTCAAACAGTTAATCAGCTAAATGGTCATGGAGACACAAATCATCCATATCAACAAGATATCTGCCACTTCAGATCCTCCCTTGCTTATTTTCTTGCCAATACTGCCAGTACTTCGCAGCAGACCATGGCCCGGAAGGATTTCTTCCCTCCCCCAAGTAATGCCATCTTGCCCAAGCTGATGCAAGTGGTGTGACCTTTTAAAGGTTCCAATGGGATTAACCCCTTTCATCTAGACAATCTGCTCCCCCCCCCCACCCAAACCTTCCTTCAAAACAAACCAACAGGCAAAAAAAGAAAAGGAAAGAAAAGAAAAGAAGGAAAGGCAAGGCAACAATCTCTTCACACTCCTCCAATGCTCAATGCTCACTTTATTAGGATTTTGCATAACTTTCATGTTCATATTGGAATTGAAATTTAATCTTTTATATCAGTCCAGCTCCCACATTTATTATGATATATCAACTTCTTAGTTATCCTCTAAACCTCAGACTTCCCCAAGGAAAGGTTTTTTTATACTTAAACGTCACTATAGGAATTACTGCTGCACTTCATGACACAGAATAGATGAACTCTTGCACGTGCCCATTGATGCATTCAGGAATTCTCACATGGAATAACCAAAACATGCTTAGCATTTGGCTTCATCAATTGACAAAAAATGCATCTTTCAACCAAGCAACAGCAACTGGAAAGTCAACACATGAAGCATATATTATGATTATCTGAATAGCGCAGCATAATGATACTGCAACAATTAGAAAGATATATATAGGGGTACCATAACAAAAATATAATGCTTGCAATGAGATAAACAACTCAGGCCACCCTTAACTTTTCACAGTGGACCACAGCTTTGCTTCTAAAATATATAGATATGACACATGAAGAGGCACAGGAAAAGCAAAAGAAACTAGAAGAACACAGACTTTAGTTGATTATGGGACTGCAAAGTGAAACATTCATCATCATAGGCAGTCATATTGAATATTATGCGCTGGACAGAATTTCTGCTTTACCTACCTATCATCATCAACATTCTTATTCCTAAGCAGATATAATCTCACCTTACTCGATCAGATCTGAATGGTTCTTTATCGAAGTTCCAGAGTAACATTGGCCACTTGCAGACATTTAACAATTTAATGTTCCATGTATCCCATCAAAGATTCATGTTCATCTTATTTAAAGTAAAACATGCAATAACAAAAGTCATTTGGCTCCATTGCATACATTGGTTATCAAACGACATTTTGATTCAAGATGGATATAAGAAAAATAAAATTGCATGCGTCTAATTAGCTTCAAAAGGGAAATAAGAGAATAAAAACAATAAAAAAATTTTGAGCCAGGGACAAGTGACTACATGTGAATAAGGTTGTTTTTAATTGCTAAAAATCTAGCATCCAGAAAAAGAGTGATGTTGACATGCATAACAACATTTCTCAAATTATGACCACTGAAAAGCATACTACAGTAAATTCCAAGTGAGAGAAAAACCATGCCTTTATCAATTGCTCAGCAGCTCGAACTTGTGCAGCACTTCCATTGATCTCAACAGTCATTTCTCCAGGAACACCTCGGGTTTCTTGTATTGTAATGGTTGCCCCACTCGCACGACGGATATAGCTGATATTTGCACCAGCTGTCCCAATTACAGCATCAGCATAAGAAAGTGGAATTTGCATATGACGTGTAACCTGTCAGAGACCAACCACCATAACCTTTTATTTAAAGCTCAGCATGTCATTGAAATGCAGCAATTCAAATATTGCAGATTCTAATTACAAAACAAACCTGAGAGACAAGCGACTGAGAGTGTTGATTAGTTGATGGATGCATTGACATGGGTGGTGGTGCATCTCGTCCAAATGTTGATATACCATGGTGAGGCAGGTTTTCCATAGGAGGGAGGTCAGGTGGTGGATAATAATTATCATGTGGCCGTGGGGGCATGAATTGAGGATTGCCACCATAAGCTGAACCACCAACGTTTGGAGGAAGGCCTTGAGGATGGCCCCAAGGTTGAGGTGGAGGCATGTTCTGCTCCATATGTGAGTTAGGCCTGGACATCTGCAAAATTGATCCAATCATTTTTAAATAATGCAATTTGATTGACTAGCACAAAATCCGAATTATTATGGCCCAATTTTGTGTATACATGTGTATAAAAGATGAATAAAACAACTTACATGCATCTCAAATAGAGGAAGTACACTACGATCAACTAGAAATTTTCGTAAATGAGAAGCAATTAGTTCTACAGCTTTATGCAGTCCAGCTGGTTGTCCTTGTATCTCAACCACTCTATCTTCATGTAATGCAAAAGGTGGTAGGTCATCTGCAGAAATTCAAACCATTTATAACAAAGGTAACTCCCAGTCAAAAAAGCTAACTGAGAACAATTCACATTATACAGTTTGATTTCCTGTAACAAGGTCTACAATTAACAAAATCTTTACATTATAAATTCTACTAGAGTAGTGCAACTGCCCTGCACAAGCAGAATCCGATCCATAGCTCCATACCTCTTACAAAATAAATAGCTGAGTTGCAACAAATATCTGGAACTCCAATCAATTTCTTTGAGCTTTAAGGAATTAGTGTGTCATATATAAATGAGCTAGAATGTATGCCAATGCCCAAGTGTTAATTGAGAAAATAGAATTTACATCATGCTGCAAATAAATATGCAAAAAAACATTTTTAACGAAGACTAAAACCTAGAACTGCATTGGTTGTTCAATATTAAAATAAGACAAGAAATTATGTAATTCTATCAAACTATCAGTTACAACAATTAATTAATTATAAATGACTGAAGAATTGCCTCTTATAAGAAGATTTTAGTATCACTGTTGTTGGATGCAAAACTTGGGGGAAAAAACATCATTGAAGATGAATAAATTTAATATACCATAACTCTTTTGGTCAACATATGTATATGTAGACAAAGTTCTGGGACACGTTTACTGAACATGAAATTAACGACCATCCTTCATATCCCTAGCAACAAGGAAATGGTATCAGCCAAAACTCATCAGCAAGAAAAACAAGCCAAGTCTCCTGACTCACATAAGATTAGAACAATTCCAGTAACTTTATTTGGCAGATGCTATAAAAGTAGCATAGGGCAGTGCTCAGTAGATTGGTTAGATAAAGTGTGTAGAGCTTGAAATTACCACAATTTGATTGAGTTGAATCAACCTTTAGCTAGCCTTTATCAGGTCTATAATTTCTAAATCCAAAGAAGAATATTAGTAACTGAGATTATTCTGATGATATTCTAAAATCTAACCGCACAATTTGCATTCAAAGCTTCAAAAATGAAAAATAAGAAATTCCTTTTTTTTGTAGCTTTCTTGCCCCCCCCCCCCCCCCTCCTCTCCACTCTTATTTCTACAACCTTGATCGATCATAGGATTTGAAGACAAGGTTCTTATAATTAAGGGGAAATTAACACAATGTCCATTTCACTTCTTTGCAAGAGTAAAAGCCAAAGAAATATCATGACACATCGTGAAAAAGTCAGATCCCTCATGCACTCCATTTTGATTCGCTAAAGACCATGGTATATTTCAACAACATGACTTTACCTTTATTTGCTCAAAATGCATAAGTTATCTGAGAATGCTAAACTTATTATGATTAAAAGTATTATTGCCAGTAGTTCTCACATTAGTAACCACTCCATCATACATGATCTTAATTACATCGATATATCTAATTGAATCTCTTTTTTTTAACACCTATAATATGGTTTTTCTAAATCAATAAAAAGCATATGAAGATCTTGCCTCTTTTTTTTCTATACTTCTCCATTAATCTCTACAAGAGAAAAATTACTTTCAAAGTCAATCTTCCTCACATAAAACCAAATTATTTTTCTGATTTTTGCAGTAATGCTTAATTACCTTCTCCAGAAGTTCCATAGTATGGCTCATGAGCTTAATATTGCAACGATTCATACAACCCTGAATATCACCTTTATGATTGTATATCGATACTATAATACTCTTCCTTGATATGATAAGCATCTTCCTTATCTTTAAAATTATCTTAAATAAATTAGTCAACTAATGTACTCTCACGTCAATTAAATACTTTTAAACCTCAATTGAGACTCCATCAGATCCAACCACTTCTCCGATTTTCATCTCAAATATTCTAATTGTACATGTATACCTAACCATTTCAATCTTCAATGAAACTTGTAAAGCATCATGAAACATCCACATGATTTCTAATGAATAACTTATCAAAATAACTTCTTTATGTTTCTTTGATCTCATCCTCATTAACTAAAATTTTTTTTATCTTCATATTTGATGCATTTAACCTAAGTCGATTCTCTAGTTTTTCTTTATCTTTGTCTTACAATCTTATAGATTTCTTTGTCCCTATCTTTAATTTCTAACTTATGGCATAACTCTTCATACGTGTCAAATCTAGCCTCATGTACCATCTTCTTAACTTTCTTTTAGCCACTTTATAGCTTTCATATATTTCTCTATTCCTATATTTACGTAGCCTTGTATATCACGCTCTTTTAGCCTTAATCACTATACCACCGCCAGGTTTACTTACCGAATGAGACTATTTTCCTTTTGATTCTCATAACGCCTTTGTAGCCACTTAATACAATTAGCCTTCCTTTCCCACATAGATTTCTCCATCTAGACCCTATTCCCTTTCTTCAATATTATATCTTTAAAAACATTTGTACCTCTCGCAAATTCTACCACTTAGTCCTCAAGTTCCTTTTTTTTAATTCCTATGTTTCATTTCCTAATACATGCATGCATAACCATCAATTTGTGTTGAGTGGTTACATTGTCACTCAATATAACCTTACAATCATTACACAAAACTCAATCAATTTTTTTTCTACCACTTAGTCCTCAAGTTCCTTTTTTTTAATTCCTATGTTCCATTTCCTAATACATGCATGCATAACCATCAATTCGTGTTGAGTGGTTACATTGTCACTCAATATAACCTTACAATCATTACACAAAACTCAATCAATTTTTTTAGTAAGCAAGAAATCTATTCAACTAGTATTATGCCCACTTTTAAAAGTTATCAAGTGAGATTTTTTTTTTCATAATAGGTGTTAGCTAATAATAGTCACTCAATAAACAAACTAGTAGCACAAAATAATAAACAAGGTTACAACACTTTACCAAGAACACGAACAGTAGTGCTTGAAGCCTCTTGAATTGATTTTATGGTTGCTCCTTGTTTTCCAATCAGGCTACCAGCTTGTGTGGCTGCAACAAGTAGTCGAGTCGTTGTCATGTTGCTAGCATTTTGGGAAGCATTAGCTGAGTCTCCCTCTAAACCATCTATTATGCGTTTATGAACCCTCAGCAATCCATCCATTGCAGGAGAAATTGACGCATCTAGCTCTTCCTTTGCTGAAATCATGACCTTTAACAAGTAAATAGCAAACAATCAGATTCAAACACAAACAAAAAAATAAGTAGAAAAATTTACATGTAAGTATTCAATGTTGAATATGCGTTTGTCAAAAAAATTGTGGATTATTGGAACATCTAATGGTTTACATGTCCTTGTTAAGAAAATAATAATCAATGAAACATTAACAGAGGCTCCAATATCACAAGGAGATAAAACATATGTAGCTAGGAATTATCAGGAAAATCACATAATTTTTTCAAAGTCAGCCATAAGTCACAATTTAACACAATAATTAGGAGCATACGAAGATGTAAAAGTGATTAGGTGAGGAAAATGAATAGCACAGATCTTGCATAAATGATTGCATAACAAGAATTGCAAGTAACCAATGAGTCATTACGTTGCTGGCAATTCAAGTGCATCTTCTAATTTCAATGGCCAAAAAAACCTCCAAAAGTTGCATTTAGTATTACAGTTAAAGCCAGCCACAAAGCAACTTAAGTTGCCCACCTACTACGTATCCTACCATCAACTTACCTATTTAATTCAAATTATAATTTAAGATTATGTGATATTAACACATAAATATCAATTGATTATTAAAATAATAAACAAACAACAAAGCCTTAATCCCAAGCTAATTGGAGTTAGTTATATGAATCCTTTTTCTCCATTTAGCTCGGTTTTGAATCATATTTTTTGTAAGATGCAAAGATTTTAAGTCTTTCTTTATCACTTCCTCCCATATAATTTTCTGTCCACCTTTACCTTTTTTTCCTTCTACATATATTAAGTCACTCCTTCATGCAAATGCATCTCTAGGTCTACTTTGCACATGTTCAAACCATCTAAATCATCTTTCCCTTAATTTATCCTCGATTGGAACTACCTTTACTTTTTTACAAATGGTTTCATTTCTTATCCTATTTTTTCTTGTATTACCACACATCCATCTCAATATTCTCATTTCCACCACATTCATCTTATATACGTATATTTTTTTAACTGTCCAATAGTCCATGTTATAAAGCATAGCTGGCCTTATGGTTGTCCTATAAAATTTTTCTTTGAACTTATCAGGTACTCTACGATCACATAATATTCCAATTGCATTTCTCTATTTTATCCAACTTACTTTAATCCTATGTACAATCATTCTCAATATCTCCTTCTTTATGAATAATTGATCCTAAATACCAAAAATAAAATTGATTATTGAAATAATGCATGTTAAAAATTATTAATAATTATATCAAATAATATTTATAATAATAAATTATTTCAATAATTATTGTTATAATGTTACCATAATGTCCATTGGGTATTTGGATATTGTGCATGGTCTTTGGTCTGAATATTAATGTTTAGCATTGACTGCATCCATCGGTCATTTGAATAGTTGTGCATGTTCCTTGATCTGAATATTAATGTTTATCATGGACTGCATGGCTGGACCTACCTTAATCATTTAACAAAAAAAGTAAATCTTACTCATTATTTAATATTGGGATTCAAGAATTCTGGTTAGGCAACTGACTCTTGTCATAACAGCATAATCATCACCTAGGCCAACTCAACTCAGTCCCAGAATACAATCAACCTTTTGATTTTTCTGTCAATTGATTGAAGAAGCTCAATCCTAGTTCGAGCTTGCCTTGAGTTAAGCTTGAACCGGGCTCTATTCAAATTTAATTAAGACAACCTCCAACCTGGTTGACAAGCTCAAAAATAATATTGGGCCAAGCTGAAAATTAACCTAGCTCAATCAAGACCAATATAGAACCTGAAAAATATATGCAATATCTACTATATAGTCATGTATGTCAGGATTGGCCAGACCGAAAACTGGTACCATTTTAGTTTGGTATGAAGCATACCATACCAAACTGGTAGCATACCAATCAGATGAACTAGGAGGCCCCAACTCATGAGCCACCCCGTGCCAAGCCGAACCAAGGAGTTCAATACAATATAGAGTGGTTTGATACGATATAGAGGCAATACAGCATTAGCACGGGTGTTACGAGGCAGTTTGGCCCTTGTACCAAATCGAACCATACGATTTCGATACAGTTCACCCTGAATTGCTCAGTTCAATACGGTTCGGCCATCCTTGATGTGTGTAATATACATAAACAATACGATATAAAAGCTAGGATGGAAATTAACCTAGCTCAATCAAGACCGATTACCGGCCCTTAAAAATGTATGCAACATCTACTATATAGTGATGTATGTAACATATATGAACAATACAATATAAAACCTAAAAATTATTATGTTCTATGCAGTGACATTATGTTTGGTTGCTTAATATTTTCTACATATATGTTTTACAATTTCCCCAATAATATTCTCTTAGTTGATAACATGCTGAAAGCATTCAACAACAGCAAGCAAATCAATATGGTGAAGCATAATTTTTCTATATTTGTCAAAACTGCTAGGCACCTAATACCTCATTTATGTTTTAATATGCCAAAGTATGTAGAACCATGTGAAAAAAGTATAAGAAATGTAAAAGAAAGAAACATAATTCCTCAAGGGAGAACAGGACTGCAACCTGAGATTACCGATCCTTGCATATTCACTCATGAAAAACAATACATCAGATGCATGAGTAATGCAAAGTTCAGCTTTTCTTTTCCAGCTGCAAATTTACATTCCAAAAGTTTGTATCTTATGTAGCTAATTTGCATAACATACTCAATTAGCCAAAAAAAATATCCAAATGTCTAATTTGCAGATAGTTTAAGCTCTAAGATTCAACTTTACTCTTTACTGCTATTTCTGTACTCAAAATACTTGCTTACCACTTAACTGAAAAAGAAATTGCCTAAAACAGAAATGCATGTAATACATGAGATTATGCCTACAGTTACGAGTATGATTCATGCTTTTGCTTCCTTTTAGACGATTTATCTCCATTTTTTTACAAAAATGTCACGCTTTACTGCCAGAAATTTATTTATAATATCATATGTTTTATTGCCAGAAGTTTAAAATAATGCAACCTCTGTAAAACATTCATTTATTTCCACATTTATCATCTAAAGTAGCAATCTTATGTCAAAACATCCAAAATGCACCAATTCAGCATCGTATGCAATCAAATTTCCTTGTTTTCCACTTCATTCTCCACCTCTTTATGAAGCACATGTCAAGTTCAATAGCTAAAATTGTATTTTGAACCAACTGCATGCAACTAAAATGTTTTACAGGTGTAGAGGCTTTTTTTATTTTTTTTTGAAAAAGAGGGGGTGGGGGGGGCATTTAAAATAATCCTTGTTTGACATCTTTGTACAAGATAATATAGCCATATAGCATTTAAACATCATGCCTTCCATCAGTATGAGTGAAGTTTTTACTATTTCAGACATAAGTCCTGTTATTTTTTGTATTCAGGGATGGATACATAGACCAAATATTATATCATTAGCATCATACAGAAAAGGTTTGAGAAACAATGTCACCAAGTAATCTCCTACATTGGATCCTATTTGAAGTGACGTTTCTATGAGTTTGTGTAGTGCTAATAAATTAGTCAACAGAGTTTTGTTACCAGAGAAAATGAGAAGCCTCTTGGAAAGGATGTTCATGCAACATATATCACAAGACTGAAATATAAAGCAATATATTGCATAACATTTGCAATCTGGATTGCTGGTTTTCTAGTTCAAATCCCTTTTAAAGATTTAATTTCCAGCCTTATGTCAGCAGATAAAACTGGGCAGGTTTATTGGAATTATAGTGATGAAAGGTGCTAACTTTGGAGTCTTACATGGAATGTTCCAGGTGACATTATTCTTCCTTCTCCCTTAAGACTACTGAGTTAGTGAACTAGCATTTTTCCCTCATTCATAATGTTAGAAAACCTTAATTTGTAAGAAAATTGCAAAATCTTAAAAAGCATGGATTTTTATATGAATTTTTAATAGAACTGTCACTATGTCATATCCAGGTGGCACTATCAATTTTAATTAGGGTCATTCATTAAGTTACATTGCCAGCATTGTGATTATAAGACAATCAAGGGGTAAATGAGACCTCAGAAATCATATTTGACAAATTGAGATATGCCTTCAATGTAGCAGCAGTATCATGTTTCTATGAAGGCATGGTGATGCAAAAGCAAAACTACATCAGTTTCAGAATGTTAAAATAAGAATCTTCCAGATGAAACATTGAGGATCTTCTTTTGCAACATGTACCCATGACCAAGAAGGCTCAGTGAAGTAATATGAACAAGACAACTGGCCAATTAAGATACCTATCCCTATCAAACAACTTACAGCTCTTTCTGGTACGCCTGATGGAGCATCAAGAATCTTGATACGAGCTCTTGATTCCTCGCACATTTTCTTAATAGATTCTCCTTTACGGCCAATGATACCACCAACCTTGTGGGATGGGATTAATATTCGGAAAACACTTTCTCCTGGCCAGCCTGGCCACTTTTTCTCAACACTGTCAACTCCACTATCTTCATCACGTCCTTGTTTCTGGTTTTGTGAGTTCTCGGTTGGCTCGATCACTTCATTTTCAGTAAAATTTTCCTCAGGTGCATCCATGATCTCTGGCACCAAAAGAATAATTTGTTTTTAAGAAAAATCATAAAAATAATAAATAGCAACTCACAAAAAGGAACAATAGTTCAAGCAGACAAAGTATGAAAAGAATACAAGTTTAAACATTGCAAAAGACGAGGCAGACAAAGCAGTTTTGTATACCGTCAAAAAAAATAAAAATCATCATTCTCAAAAAATCCTTACATAACTAGAAAAGGCTAGCTATATGTCTGTTGAGTGAATTTAATTATACCTAGGAAGCCATCGAGACCAGTAATGATTAATTTTGGAAGTACAACTTTCTTCAGAGTTCTGAAAATATCCTAAACAAGAGACTAAGCAACTGGAACTGAGAGAAGCAGTCATGCATTCTCTGAACTTGTCAAAACACAAATACTAGAAATGTATAGACAATCCTCTAAGGCTGCGTTTGATACACAGGACAGTATAAAAGAAAGGATAAGATAGAATAAAGAATAAGATATGATAAAAGTTATCCCCTCTCATGTTTAGTGGAGAACGGGATAACAAACCAAATAAAATAAATATATCCTTAGAAAAAATAACAGTTATTGCTGAGGATAGGGATAGAAAAGAGAAAACAAAATAATAGCCCGATAGGATAAAAATAAAAACACCTCTATTGATAGGATAAGTTATCCTCCTTCCTACAAAATTAGCTATCCTCTGAGACAAAATTTTGTCCTATCCTTGAAAAAGACAATCATGGGAAAGGATTAAAAAAGTCCTATCCTCCTTCTAATCCAGTGTGCCAAATGCACCCTAAGGAAGAAGCCCTAAAACCTCTTATCAATCTATGCAGTTCCCCGTCCCTCGTATATGAGTCCTGCTTGGGTTTACCATAGAGGATCCATGGCCCAGGGCCACTTAATTCTCAGTGATAAAAAATAAGGTTCTGATAATGTCTTAGTCCTAACACCTGTTTTGATATCATATAATTCAGAGATTTCTACATTTGAGCAATTTTCTATTGCACTCTATTTTAGCATTAACAACCAATTAAACTTTCTCACTCCATCAAATTTTCTTACCAAGATCTGTAGTACCGACCCTACTGATCATACTGGTAAGATATCGGTACAACACCGAGTTTCAGTTTCGTATGAACTAAGGTCCTCAGAACTACAAATCAGTGCCAAGCCGATACCAAACCGGTTCAATTCGGCTCAGTTCGGTTTATGAGGCTCACCTTCTGTGAGCTCACATCCTCTCTTTTCTCTCTTATTTTCATTCAAAATCATTTAAGTAAAAATCATTCTTTCTCCTCTTTCCTCTTTTTCTTAAGATTTTTCATGGAAACAAAGGGTACCCCCATTTGAATTCAACAAAAATATTAAAAAAATATTAATTATATTTATTAGATCAATTTATTTCCTATCATTGACCACATGTTCCAAGTTGCTAAACATATCATACTTTCCTGAGCTAACATCTTTACCCACACCCACTAATTAAAGTGCGAGAACTCTTACCTACTCGCAATATCTAGATGTTAATATGATGTGTCACCTCTATGAAAAGCCCTAATTAATCCTTAACTACTTTTCACTATACCCATGGTCTGATGCAGTGTCACAAATAGGAAACAACCCAACAATTTTTTTAATGAATTCATATCTATAGGATGTCACTATAGTTTTACTCTGGTTGTACTGCAACCCTCCCTCATTTGAGCTTAAACATTAGTTATGTACAAAACATAGGCAAAGTTTAGATTTAAAATAACTCACACAAATTTTAATTCAAATAAAGATTTTAGTTTTAGAATAATTCGAATAAATTTTAAATTCTGAAAAAAAGAAAATAATTAACTTATAATTCACTTTTTCTTGATAAATTAGGTTTTCTCTCACCTATTGATTTCGAAGTGAGCATGAGTGTGTATGTTTCTATGTATTGTCTCTGCTCCTTTTCTTAAATAACCTGAGATTGAATCAAGCCTTCATAAGGTTTCGAGATTAGGAGTGTTCTAATTAGATTATTATAGGACTATTTTAAATCTAGCAACATTAGAATCCCTTTTATATAAAGTCCAGAATATTTTAAGTCTTTTCTAAAAAACTTAATTAAAATTATTGCAAGAATATTTTAATTCAACAAAGTAAGCTGAATAGATTTTTAAGAATGATGAGGGTTATTTTTTGAATTAAAAATTAAGAAATAAAGCCACTTTTGGATATTTAAGGTTTCCGTAGCATCAAATTTGGTGTTTGGATCCATTGAATCCAATTCAATGAAATCCATACTTGACCCAATTTGAAGCTGGAGCTTAGTTTAGACCTATGTCTAACCCATACCCATACATTTTACTCTAAAAGTCAAGCTCAAGCAAGGCCGGGTAGGGGGCAGATTAAAAACTTATTTGTTTTTCTTTCATCTTTTTTACTCCAACATTTTAAATTCTTTGGAACCATATTTGAAACCATTTTTGTTATTTTGCTTCTTTGTGATTCTGTCTTTTTTGTTTTAAATTCATCTGAAGTACTATACCAGTTTGTTATTTGGAAGTGTTACAGTTGTTATATTATTACTTATTAGATTTTTTTTTATTTTTATAATATATCAACTTATAGTATAATAATTACTTTAAACAAAAAAAATGATATTGGCTTATTCGTTCGAAGCCTTCTTCTATTTTTCAAAACTTATTTTTATTTTAATCATTAGATTACATGGTTCCTTTCTTGTCATTTGATTTTTTTTTTTTTTTTTACTTTTGCATAATAATATCTTTTAATATAACAAAGTTAAATATTTGTTTCTATTTTTTTCTTTTATTTATAGTTTAGTTTTTACAAATTTCATGCTAAAATCTTGTTTGTATTCCTTGGCATCATAGTGGTATTTTACTGGTGGCATTCTAAATGTCACATTAAAAGCATGCACTGAGCAATATCTGTTTTTCTCTCTATCACAAAGAATAGTTTATTTATGAGACCAAGAAAATGAGGGAACAACAATGCAAGAGTTTTTCTTCCTCATGATTATGTTCGTTGATACCAAAATAGCGAAATAGACAATGTTAATTGATAGCCAATTGAAGAGATCAGAATGCCCAAATAATTGAGCAAAAACACCCGTTCCCTTGTCAAGTTGGACAAGCGGTGATGCCATAGAGCAAGCGCTCAGCGTAAGGATCTACATATGTTTTTTGCTTAAAAGTAAAGCAGAATCAAGAGGAAAAAATAATAGTCCAACAAAATTATATAAACTTTTCTCTACCCTCTTCCGAAGATGTCCAGAATCTTATGTAGACAGTGTACTTTTTTAATCATCAATAGATAGTTTATCATTTATCAACAAATTCTCATCAAAAATTGGCAAATCTTGCCGAATACCAAGTTTAACAATGTTCTCAATTATCCAGAATCTACTTTGTTGCAGTATAGTACACATTTATAAATTATCAGCAATGTTCACCTTGAAAAAAATGATAAGCAAATTCAAACAATAATAGAATCTTTATCAAATTGCAAGTGCAAAGCAATATTACATGGAGAAACAGCTACAGGTTAGGAGAAATAATAGCACTGAAAGCACAAAGCCGCCAAGAATGGGCATGGTTTGACCATAGGACGTACAAGCTGGACGATCTTAACAACTAAACTTCCAGAAAGAAAGTTAAATGATTCTACAAAATTAATTTTGAAATTACAGACGATATTAGATACATGATATACATGTTTGATATAGTTTCAGATATGTTGTGATCCTTCTTTTCTCTAATTATTTTTGAAATATCAAGCATGCATCTAAATCAAACTAGGTCTTCTTCTGAAAAATGTAGACTCCTTCCAAAAAATTTTAAAAAAAAATACCCATGACTAAAAGAAATTTATAGAGAGCGAAGCTCCTAAAATTCATGTCTCCAAAATATCTTTTTTATTTGGAGAGCACCTAAACACTACCTTTTTTCTAAGTTGGATGGTCACCATGACGTACCCATTGGCCCAGAATCAAAAATTATTTCACAGACACAGAAATCTCGAGAAGAAAGTCTATTATCCCAAGCATCTTTCAAAATACAACCAAACCAGGAGGATTAAAAAATAATAATAACTCTAAGGCCATCATTCATTCAGAGCTACAGTAAATGCCCTTTAATTCTTGCACCACTCTTTTCACTCTGGCCTCATAATGCAAACTTCTAATCAATCATGTCAGTGGTCTTCATTTTTTAAGAAAAAATCAGCTCCAATGAAGCGCTTTCCTTTGGCGGTATTTTCTCTGTCTTTCTTTCACAAGCATTCGACGACCAAGGCGTGATGTGAAAGTTGTTTAGGAGGGAAAAAAATAACAAAACAAATAAAGGATGAAGTGGTGGAGCTCTGACACAGCATTAAATGAGAGGATTCTACGCTCAACCTTTAGGCGCTTCAAATAGGAAGCGACAGAAATTTATTTTACACTTAGAGAATAATAACGCTAACACAGATGAGAGGATCCGGAAGTCAGACTTTAATTGTTCCGAAGGACACTCAAACTAGGAAGTAGCGTAGAAATTTATTAGGCCGCTGACACTATATTAAATGAGAGGATCTCAAATCACATTAGTTGTTTCAAAAAGTTCAAACCAGAAAATGGAAGAGAAATTTATTTTACAGCAACATGCAACAGCGCTTACCAGATGGTCCACTTAAAACAGCTCACTGCATGCGAGCATCAGGGCGGACCAAATGGCCATACGCAAAGGAAAAACTAATTAAGATAAGTGAAAAGAAATTTAGAGGTCCAACTACAATGCAGAGGACGGTTCTTGGTATAATGATATACGAGAAGGATGGAAAAGGCGGACCTGCTCAGAACCCACGGTGGCTGGAGTCTTATTCATTCAAACGCTCTTTTTTAAATACGAGAAAAATGTTCACAGAGGTTGAGGAATGCAAGGAAAGAAATAGGATATGAGCATCAAGAGTTCTTAGATTTTCTTATAAAGATTTTAAGGCACAAATGGGAATCAGGTACAATGAAAATTTATTGCTTTACATCGAGACAAAGCCTAGAAACAATGGTACACCACTTTTTTATTTGTTCATGGAGTTCCTTGGAAAAATTCAATGATATCATCACTTTTTTCCCCTAAAACTCTAATCAAGTCATAGAAATTGTAGAAATTATTCCATAAGAGGCGCTCTACTAGTGATGGGTCTACATTGTCCATAGCGACAATTGCATGTCTACATTATCTAAAAAACGGTATTAGTGCGCGTGCATGGTTATATTTGCCCCTAAAGTGTTCATTTTTCACCACGATTTCTACTGATTTATGTTGTTAATCTCTTAACATAGCTTGTAATATCAGCTTTGATGACGAACCTTCAAAATACCTAAAAAGACTTGTAATGTTATTTTCCTATAAATTAATCCAAAAATGTTTACTTGTTGGCATAGAGAAAATTTAATCGGTCTAAGTTTAAAAAGAATGGGCACAGACATAACAGGTCAGTGTTTAATCTCTTAGAAGGTAGCTTATCTTCAATACTGATACATGCCAAGTGTCAACAAGATAAATACATGTCCCCTATCTAGCGAACATTTAGTAGACAATGCCAGTCAGTCCTTGCAGAATCAATCTAACCGGTTAACATTTCTTTTAAATGGAGCATCTCTCTCAACCTTTTTTAGCTATGAGGCTATACAGTTTTATTACTTTCTTTTCCTTAGAAGTATTTTCAGGAAGGAATCCAACACTTTTTAGATTAGTGAGAAGGTTTCGGAGAACTTATTATAGTCTTAAAAGGAGAATTTCCAAATGAAATATTGGGAACTTCTATATGGACATTCCATCTGTATTTCACTCTTGCCAATGACTTAATCCTCAAAATAGGTTGCAGACCACCCCATAAATCATTAATTCAATTTTGCAGATCTGGAATTTAATTTAAAGGATTAGCATCAAGAAAATATGTATATAGGCCACTAAAACAAAAGAAAATTGACTACACGACCTTCTTGCACTTATGTGTATGGAAACAAGAAAATAATCCAACAATAACTACTTATCTTGCATCTTTCCTTTCCTCTCTACCCAGTTGCATCAAAATATGAAGCCAGAAAAAGATGTATATGTTTTCATCTCACACAGTCATGGCATATGGTAGCGTAAGAAACCAGTACATACCAGGCAAGACATTAAGACTGTTTGCCACAACTAGACTGTAATGTTGGAATCAAATAGATAGGCCATTAGTATATTATGGTCCGATTGCTTATGCTTAAACGTGAATGTCAGACTCATAGATGAATCAAATCTTACATAGCAAAGCATGATGCATTATAATGTTTTATGTGCACGCATGCATACGCATATGCATAGATGCTTCAACATGATATAATTCCGAGTGTTGATATGCATACTTAAACTCATTTGTCAAATCATTTCTAGAAGACCATCAAACTCAGAGTACTTTACATCCCCAGTCGACAGCTTGAAGGCCTGTAGACCTACAGAGGTTCTGGCGAGTGGATTATACAAGTTACCAAAAGTCAATGAGGTGACTCCCTTACGGTAGTCTTAAGTATGATATATCTTATATAACCCACGCTCTAAGCCGTCCTCGTCTCCTGCCCTGTTGGTGTTTTTTTCCCCTTGTTTGGTCTATACTCTGGACGTTACCCTTGAATTTTGACACTTAAAACGGTAATTGCAATGTAACTTGAAACTTTTTAAAGTATAAATAATCACCTCGAATACAAAGCGATTCCTCATTGCATGTGCAGCACATGCCAAAACTAACGAGCCTATAATAGAACTATAATGCTTGTGATAATCTACATGTGCAAAATTAAATTTAATTTTAATATAACGGTCAAGTAGATGGACAAATAATATCCAGTGTATGATAGTCTAATTAATATGTCAATATTGGGTTTTTACATAAGATCATTTATCAATTAGGATCTAATTTCATAAGTTGTAGGGTTACAAACATCTAAGATTGCAATGTTTTCTCGTGAATCATTTTGCATGCTAATTAGCAGCATTTCTTATGGTCTAGAATGTTAGATCCCATAGAATCTTATGCACTAATCCTATATCATTTATATAGTTTCACATGCAAACCACCAAAAGGAGTTGTCAACATCACCAATTAGTAACAGCCTTGAACCTTAAATTCAAACCGGAATGATCATAATGACAGGCGTATAAAAATGAACCGCCTTTTCACCTGTCAAGTGGTTAAGATGGTACCCAGAATTCAATCATGAGTGTCAAATTAAAGCCTTAATCAAGCACGTGATTGTTTTCTTAACCGAAAATACTAACATTTGAATAGATGTAATTCTCAATTTCATTTCTTCTGAAATTTCATAAGTTTGGTTGATGGATCATCTGAATAAATGGATGGCCCATTAAATGGTCATGATAGGGTCCCTGACTATAATGTATCTAAACATTTGCATGCAATTTAATCATATGTTTATGCATTAAACTGTAGTTTAAACCTAACGAAACTATATATTTAATTGAATTCTATTTTAGATGCATTAACAACTATTACAACAACAATATCAGACAGCTTGGAGCACATTGAATGCAACATCTGTCAGTTAAAGGTAACAGTTGAAATCAGTTGACCATTCTTAAACCTTATCCAGAATGCTTCTCTCACTACGTGGTAAGGGTGGCCCTAAAAATTAGCTTAGCATGTGATACAATAAATCCATGCAGATCACATGAGTGTTCCTTGACATTAGACTGGCACTGACTCATCTCAAACAAATAACTAACTCCGTTAAAAAGTAAACAGTCAGACCTACTAAGATCTGGATTAATCTGCATCACAATCACAGTTGGATGCTTAAGGCAGCTAAGATCATGTTCTTTTCTACGTTCAACTCTTCAAAAAAGAATGCCACAATTGAATAATCAGAAACCCTGCATGCCAGGTAGATTTCACAAAGTCTTAATCTGTCCTAATCAGCATAATCGGACCTAGTTAAATTCAGGTGATGCTAAGAGCGTCATGGTTTGGAAGCTTAATGTGTAGATTGCCTTATCAACTACTATGAAGTGAAATAGTTTATTGTTTAGTCTTATATCTTCACTTCTCAAGTGATGCTGGTATTATTATACTAAAGTTCCACACAAGTACAATCCATTCATCAAGTTAGCCAACGGGTTAATATAAACAACTACACAAATTGATAGAGAAAATCAAAAAAAAGAAGCATAATAAACAGATTCCACAAATACATTTCACAGTTGGGATAAGTAATAATAAAGTATGATCCAAAGGGCCCACTCAAGAACATCCTTATTCGTACCATAAGATCCATAAACCAGCAGTCTACACAGGGTTCATTTATTTGAGTCCAAAAACATAGCGTGGAACGAATCAACTATCAGCCCGCACCATGACTCCCTATTTATCCAAAGCACAGATTGCTAATCCGTAGTATAAAACAGTAATCCACAAATCGAAGTAGAAATAAAAGAACAAAAAAATCCAAGTGGAGAACACAAACTCCAAATAAATCCCAACATAGAGCCTAAAAAAGAAAAAGATGAGGAGCTAACAGCCGCTATTTCTACTGTCCAGAACCCTAGACTCGATACAAAACCCTAGAAATCCCACCAAACACCGCAATGGCGAATACAAAAGACTGTCCATATACGACGAAATCTCCGCGCTATGGAGAAAAGGGGGCCCGGCCGGAGAAATGCTGCAACCGAAGCCCAGAGACGCAAGCGAGCTCTCAGACGGAGGAGGAGAGAAGAAGGAAACCCAGAGAGAGAGAGAGAGAGAGAGAGAGAAAGAGAGAGAGAGAGAGCAATAGAAATAGAGAAGAAAAGAGTTATCTTGGAGGAGATACCTGGGGGATTCGGAGGAGATCTCTCGTCGACGAGGAGGGCGGAGGACCGAGAGAACGGGGATTTCGAGGGCTTTGGGTAGGGAAGGCGATTAGGGATCAGAGGGGAACAAAAGGGGCTGCGCGGATGTCTGGCGGTGGCGTCCCTCTTCGCTTCGTATTTATTATGAGTTGGCCGGAGCGCCGCTTTGGTTCTTCGCCCGCGTCAGGGCTTTGTGGGTGCACGGCGAAACGGGTGGTGTGGCTCGGCAGGTGCGCGCCCACGGGCTCGTCCGTCGCGACGTGGAATCACCACTTTTTGGATAACCCCTGACATGATGCTAATTCGCATTGCGTTTCGGTGAGCACACAAGCGCTGCAAAAGGGTCCGACCATGTTCAATTTTATATTCGATTTATAATTTTGAATTTAAACCTAATTTATTTATTCACCAAATTAAATCAGTTTCAATTTATTAAAAAAAATTATATTTAATAAACCATTCCAGCCTATTCAGGATCAAGTATAATTTAAATCTAACCTAAAATGTTGAGATTTAGTATGAAATTGAAATGAAATACATTTGCATATGAGTTAAGAATCTAACTATTATCTTAAATCTAAAATCTAGCAATTAATAATTAAATATATATATCTATTAAAAATTTTAAATAAGATTAAAAAAAATTAATTTAAACTTAAATTTTTATTTCAAAACTTTATATTCTATCCAAGTATATGATTATTCTTAAGTTTATAAATTATAATATTAAAAATATTTAGACATACCGAAAGACATTATAAATAATAATTCATCAAAATAAATAATAAAATATAAGTATTTTAATATAATTAAGTGAAAGAAAAGAAGAAGAGATCGGGTTGTTGAGCTAAAAAGGAAGAATTAATTTAAATGAGAGTTCATTTAATGAATTGATATAAAGTTAATTAGAGTAAAAGAAAATAAAATTTATATAATTAATATTTATAGGTCAGGCTAGATCGAATTTGGGTTAAATTAAGTCAAAAAATATAAAATCTAAACCCAACCTATATCGGGTCTAATTTTTAACCTCATCCAATCAATTGATTTTTAAATATAAATTGAGTCAAAAACGAGTCGAGCCATGAGTCGATCCAACCATCTATAGCCTTAACACTAGCACAACAAAAATTATTCATTTTTACACTCATCTAATGACCCACTATATATTAAAAAAATATTTTTTATAAAGAATCCCCTAGAGTAAACTAATTTCTATTATCTTTTAATGAATACAATATTCTCCTTCTATATATTAATATTAGAAAGCAATGTTTTGGACTTAATGACCCAAATTAAACAACTTAGGTGGTTTGTCACAGGTTCTTAATTTGATTCCTGACTAAGGTACTGTTTCAATTGATTGTTGAAATGCTTTTAAGTGTCTATTGGCCAATAGTTAGGGCCAATAGCTAATCCAAATAAGCCCTAACCCTAGTTCAACTATTGTCACACACTATAATTTTTTTATTTCAAAGGTCCATCATTCTTTTTTACTCAACGAACCATCTTGAAGCTCTAGTGCCTCTTAAGTCTCTCTCTCTAAATGAAATCTCTACTCTTCCATCATTGCTCTACCTCCATTCTTCTTAAATAAGCCTAGCTGCCTCTTAGTCTAGTTTCACTATTGCCTCGCAATTCCAATATAGTCGAGCTATTATCATTCCCATAGAATCTAATTCCCCTACCTCTATTTCCCCAACATCTTCGCTCTATAAACCAGTTTAGCCATCGATTTGGAAAAGGAGAGAGGGAGATACAGGTTTTTAAATCATATGATTTTTAGTGTCTAAATATTTTTAAAGATGGTAGATCATATCTAATGATTTAAATCATTTATGTGAGAACTCATTATGTAAATCTAGGCCTAACCAGTTCTCAATAAGCATTCTCTCGAGTATCATCAAATCAAGCTCTCGCTCTTTATATATATATATATATATATATATATAGGTATCTATGTGTATGTACATATGTACATATATGTATGTATATACATGGGTCAAGTTTAAGCCATGCTTGGTGTAACTTTAGGATAATTACATCGTTTTTGAATTGGATGATAGAAGTTCTACATCGATGATCTGAATTATTGGACTCAACCTAACAAATTCAAACTAATCTGTCATTTGCTTAAAGTTAAACCAGACGCAAACAAAATACAACCAATTCAGTATTAATTGAAGCAATTGCTCTCCAACCCTTTGCAAACTCCTATGAAAGTCTCTAAGTTAGGTATAATATTTCACCTCCAGTTTGATGAGGAGTTGTTATGCATTATTTACTTTAGTTCAAGGTTATATCCTTTTTAAGATATGTCATCCATTTTAACCCTCAAAATGATAAAAGCAAAGTTGCATATACTCTTAGGATAAATTGAGCTTGTCCAAAATGAAAAAATTAAAGATAAATTAATTTGATTGATGTGTCAAAATTTCTTTATAAATAGCTGTCATATAGTATTTATACAATTAAATTACACTGACATCCTTAACTACCCTAAATGTGTATATGATTCCATATGGGTCTCTCTCACACACACATATTCAAAGCCATTACCACCACATAGTTTTATACTCCACCATGACTTTGCCAAATAGTCCTTGACAATTTTATAAATAACTCCATTTTATGGACCAATCACACAACTAAACTTTACTAACCACTTTAAAATAGTACTTTTCTCATTCTCAAGGGTTTCCGCATGCTATATTGCTTAGACCAATTGACTTATTTAGCCTGCTCTAACACTATAATAAGCTTTTCTCACATTCAATCCAAAACTTAGCATGGTAACTTTAAGTCTTGAAACATATTTTATAGTTTGGGTTTGTCATCATCATACTTCCATTTGTTATAGCGTATGGCGCACACTCACAACACCATCAAATCGTACGATCATTAGCCAAAATATCGTGTAAATATATCTATTACTCTAAATTATTTGCACAATAAAGATCAAATAATTTTGAAACCCCTAACTTATGCATCGTATATTCAAAAATTAGATAGTTTAAAAAATACATATTTTTGATCATTTGATGCATAAACTAGGATCTCCAAATAACACAATTTTTAGCATATAAGGAGGTTCAAAGGATAAGATTACATTAACAACTTGAATCATCGTTGTGAAAAGATTTAATACTTTTAAAATTACACCATATATATCTAAATCCTGTCCGTGTGATATATGCATTTGTGTTTTTATGGTGTGTCGGTGTGCGTTACGAGAATACTTTGATACATAGTCGTCCAAGTACGTTACAAGTAAAATATTCTAAAATTTATAGCTTCACATCACCATGATCCGGTTTAAAGATAGCGATTAATATATCATAATAAAGGTTTGTATTTGTCATATTCCACTTTTTAAGGACAAATGGACAATGCGACCTTCAACAAAACAATGTTAAATATTCCCAAAATTGAGCAGTTTTTATGTGTTCTTTTTATTAAAAAAAAGTACTTTGCAATCAATAATAATACTTATATGCTTCTCATTTGGTCATGTGATGGGTGCTACTGAATCTAGCACTAGTTTGTTTTGTTTATCTGTGTCAGAACTCCTGACACCCAAGAGGTGTCTCCAGGTTATCCAGCCCGAATGAATTATTTTAACATAACCTAAGCTGACCTTGAATTCAACCATCTTCGCAGCTACACATTTTCTGATCCGGTATCGTACAACCTTACACTACAACAGCAATGAAGTAATCCCAGTTGATTAAAAGCACCATTCAAAGCGTAGTCCCAAATAAATTGGGCTAATTCCTATTGAATTGACTTGAATAGAACATCAGGTTACTTAAAATTAGAAACCTTGATAAGGCCAACCTTGGCCTTAATCTACACAAAATCAAGCAAAAGTTGCATATATCAGCAATAATTTGCCTCTGATACAGATGAGCAGAAAGTGGATAAAGCGACTCAACTTCATTGATAGGCAAAAGTTACCTGAATCAAACGTTCTGTATGACCATGTAAGAAATTATGAAAACTCTCTCAAAAGTCAAAAACAAAGACGAACACAAAATGGATAAGTGAAAAGGAGCAATTTGTACATATTTTAACCTGATATCTGGTTAATATTTCTAACAAGTAAGCTTCCCTACAAAATCATGGATCACCAACGCCATATGATTTACAGTTGGCTGTGCAGAATAAATCTACCCCTGCTTTCTTCGCTTTCTGCCTTTCACAAAAGTGGCGACATTCTCTGAAGTGCCAGGAATATCATCATCAGTTCCGTCAACAGTTTCCTCCTTGATGCTTTCGTTATCGCTGTCTTCATCAAAGGTCTCTGTTTTATCAGTGGACTCATCTTCTTCCTGTCGAGCTTTCCCAGTGGCTTCTAATTTTGATATCCGATCCCTCAGCTCTCTCAGTTTGGCCTTCTTCGAGTTCAAGACAGCTACAAACTAGTAGCACAAAAAGAGAAAAAAGGAAAAAAAAAAAAGTTGAGGAAAGAATCTTAAAAGAATCATGACTTAAAGCAATAATAAACAAAAATAAGTTAATACAACAATAACAACAACAACAAAGCCTTAATCCCAAACGGAGTAAATCCACTACTTTTTTTTTTCTTTTTTCATTTTATTTCATCTTTCTTTTTAAGTTCATATCATTTTGGTGAGTAGTTGTTCAGTCCATCAATGCCATCAATATGGCTTCATTGTCAAATGTACAACAGTGCTTTGTGGAGTCATTGACTTTGCATGAATCTCACATTCTCACCAGCAATCGAGCTGAATGGATACATGGCTATGATGGACTGAACTGGAACCTCAATACTCTGGGGGAGAAGAATGGTTATGATGGATTAAATATCAACCTCGCTGTTCTGGAGAAAAATGTGCCTCCTTAAGTGGTCTGGCAGATCCAAGCTGTCATAGATGGTTGTGACTCAGTAGAATTCTGACAGGACACCACACCCTAAGCTAATGAGTTAGACAGGAGCTGGAAGTACATGGCCCACCTACCAGGGTTGCTTTTCCGAATATTGTTTACCAGGAAATCTGACACATCAGCTCAAAATCTTACATTCTATGACACAAGACAGCTAGGCAGCCCATCTTTGATGCAGCAGAAAAAAGAATATGATAAGGAGATGCATACAGCTCGCATAAAAGGTTTTACTAATGCATTTAAGTTCATTAAATTAATATAAAGCCAAATTGTCATAGCTTGCAACCAAATAACTTTTCTCTCACCAAACAGTATGGAAAAATAATTGAAAATGGCTTCACCACCATGCATTGATAAGTTAAATCTGTTGCAGTTTGCGAGAAGACAATCTGAACTCATGTTTTCTTTTCTTTTTTTGTTGAAGATAGCAAAACTCATAACGAACAATAGATTTTGGAGTAATTCTTTTCAGCATTAATTATATGATATTCAAAAAATGAAGGACTCCTTCCTATCATGGTTTGGAAACTATATTTAGGAGTAGATCATTAATGCCAAGAAAGATCAATTCAGGTGAGTTAACTTGGAAACTTGGATGAGTGATGTCCATATCGCTAAAGCAAAAAGAAAGCTAAAATCACTAGCATCCAGCATATGGTCAAATGACTAAAACTTGTCTACTGTTATAAACAATACATTTTTCTTATAGTTGAAGTTCACATAGTTTTTGTTTTTTTGATATAAAGTTCGAGTTCACATTGTCCAGAAATTTTCTTGAGTAAAAGGGAGGGAAAACTCACTTGCTTCACTGAGAAAAAGAGAAAAAACATGTACACATCGTCCAGAGTTAGAATTAGGCAAATGCAAAATCTAAGTCTAATCATCATTCAATTAAATGTGAAACATCACAAGGATTGACAGGAAGTGAACTGACATATCAAATGGAACTTCGATGCAAAAATTTCAGAAATATGATGAGACCACTTTCCAAATGCTAGAGCAAAGAAACACTGCAAAGGGACCAAACTGAAAATGCTAGACATCTTCTAAGAATGTAGCAAGCATTACTTAAAGCATCCATTCAACAACCCAACTTATTCATAGAAAAATAACCATTTGTGCAAATGCATGTGAGAATCTGGAAGCCAGCCATTTTGTCTAGGGGCCAAGTGTTGTTTAGGGTGATTTTCAACTATATGTCTGAGAGATAAGACATAAGACTATTGAATGTTCAGGCTGAACTTTGAGCTGAATTCATGAATCCCAGCTTGGGTTGCACGGAAGACAAGCTCTGGCCTTGTTCATTTTGCCCATTCTGCGCCTGAACTAACATTTTCCCTCTGCTGAAAATATTTATTTAATCCACTTGAATGCAGATATCTAGAGGAGACTTAAACCAATTATCATGAATATTGTATCATATATGATAGTTAACTTAATTCCATCATGAATATGAAGATACAAAATTTGATCAATGTCTTCTAATCTTGAAATACTGAAAACCATCAACCAAATGATTTCTGATTAAGACACTGTGCGCACTGAATATCCTACCCACCAAAATATAACCAATGTAATCAAAAGCCATAGATAACTTTAAGCTTCCAAACCATCTAAGGAGAAGTCCTGGGTCTTTAACAACTACAGACCCAAAAACTGGAGAAAATACCAAGAATGAAACCTAAAACTGAGAGAACACATGCTTTCCAGGAACGCATTAAACCAATTTGAGCAAAATAGAATGGTTTTTTGAACCAATACAGAACAAGTAGGAGCAAATGTCTATTGATTGCACACCTATTATTTGAGCAATCATTTACTTAGCAAGACTAAAAATGAACTCATTGTGTAAATCACATTAACCACATTCCCAGTTAGACCAATAAAAAGAACAGCTTGAAGACATAAAAATTGAAGATGCATTGATGGTTAAGTTTATCGAACTAACACATTTATAACAGGGTTGTTGAAGATCTTCCCAAATGATATAAAAGTGTAAAAGAATTTTCCTAAACAGAGCATTTAAATAAGAGCATATAGATATAAATAGAATGAGAATAAGGTTTCAAGAAGGTAAAAGCTAGAGAATTCGAGAACAAGAAACATCAAGTCCAACCACCTTCATATAAATAATGCAAGTAGATTTTCAATAAAGAATTAGGTTTTGCAAAATTGAGTAAAACAAGTTCAGATATAATCCCTTGAGCACAATATAGCATCTAAATAATGAAAAAAAACACCAATAGAAAGGCAAAAAAGAATGAAAATGCATCAACCGCTACACAAAATATACTTAGATGATCAGCCAAGGAGTTGCAGCCAATTATGATGAGGGGAAAACTTCAAAATAATGTTGACAACCATGCTTAACTATCTTTAACGAACATACATTTAAATCAAATCAATGCAATTTGTGAGACACCAAAACATACCTTTGAGTAGATGGCAGACTCAAATTCAGCTTTCTCATTGTTAAATTTCTCACTTTGTAATAAGCATCTCTCAGCTTCTACTTTCAGTTTCTCTAAGGACCGGGTCTTTCTAACAACTTCTTCCTACATGATGTTATGTAAACACATTATGCTTTGTATATAAGCATAGAGAAGAATCCACCAGGGCTAAGCTAGTTCATATTAAGATAATAGATAAATTTTTAAATTACTGATCCCTAGAAAGAATGTATTCTAAGAAATCAACATATTAATCTCACATTATCATTTAAAAAATTCCTAACACTGTAACAGCTCAAAAAAAATAATCAATCGTCGTTTCAAATAATGGTGAACCATTTGCAAAATGTCTCCTCAGATGCAAATGAAATTAAGAAATTGATATCAAACTAGTTACCTGAACACTTCAAATGACCTACCTTCTTCACATTCTGTAAGGTCTGAACTCTGAAACATCAAAGAAAGGAGCAGGGATGCAATTTCATGGAAAAAGCATGAGTTTAATGCTGCTCAGATTCAAAGTGGCATGGTAAATGGAAGCAATAGAGTGTAAGCATGAACTAGGTATCAGTTCAACACCACAAGTAGGCATTTCAGTCCATCCACAATGTTACCAAAACTAGAGAAAATATCAATCCCTTCCCTTCAATTCATGTTGTATATAATCAAAGCTAACGTGAATTAGCCCCATAAAAGCTGAAAAATAACATGTACAGCATGTACCCCACTATGTGCACCAATAAGCCTCAAGGTATTTTCTAACAGTTATCTACTTATCTTAAGAATGAGGAAAAGAAAGCCTCCGTAAAATATCAGGCAACCGTGCCTAAAACTTGAGATGGTTAGTTCATGTGATGAGATGTTAAGGAGTACAAACTTAAATTAAGTTAGGTCAATGGCAGAAAAAGAGGAGGCAAGGAAGCATAATAAAACCTAGTTGTTGTGAGAAAATTCAGACAGTGATGGGGCCTTGGACAGGAATAAAGGTGGCATGCCATCCACATTTCACCATTCACTGCAAGTAGATCAGCATCGTACTTTTGATTTTGAGAATGATATTTACTAAATTTTTTAATATCCACTTCATATTCTGTAATCTTGAATGGAAGATCTTCCCTCTGACCATCTCATGTTCCCTTGTACAGTATTAATCTTCTTAAAATTGGAAAATTAAGATTCTTCATGTAATTCACTTCTATCTACCACCAAAATTTTCCAGCTCAAGAATAGATAAAAGGAAATCCATATCCTTGATTTTGTACTCAATTAAATTTCCCCTAAATAGATTCACAAAGAATTCAACTCTCTCCATCAACTTATTAGCCATTCATTCTAGACTCCAGAGTCAAATATAATACAAGACATTTCAACAGTTTTACCCAAACAATTCAAAATTTGGAGATTTTTTTTTAATGTTTCCAGGTACTTGGACACCTGGACATTTCTTGATACTCCTTAACACTTCAAATCAACAAATCATGAGTTCATCATGGTTCCATATCAACTTCTAGCACTTTTCTGAGCAATATCCTTTGGCACTTAAATCTAGAACTTTTAAATCCTAACACAACATTTTGCAAAGGTTTTATTTAATTTTTATTAAATTACAAAGCAATTGATAAAAAGAGGGGGAAAACTTCTCATTCTGTACATGCTTCAACACATATTTGTAGATGAATCTCCATAAATATGGATGTGTCTCTGTCCAATTTTTTGAACATTCCCATGTCCAACTCTTTTGGATGCTGGATGCCCAATGTCATGAGTCCAGGTAACATTGGAGACAACTCAGTCCCCTATAACGTCCATCCTTCCATAACTAATTCCAACTCCCTTCATAATCCATTGTTTTATTCTAATTTCAGACATTTGAACAATTCTACAATCTTCCTTCAAACCACCATGACAACAGATGTAATCCCAACAATCCAAACACTCAAACTCCCATATCTTCTGACTTGGATCACTCCTTACCAAAAGTCTCCATGGCGGTCTAGTATTTTCATTGTTAAAGACATATTCGTATGATCCAACCACACAATTTCTGAATCTCCTTCCCTGCTAGACATGTGGACTCAAACCTATTTCACCAAAAATGTCCCTTCCTCCTCTCCAAACTATCCCCACAGAATCACATTAATGCTCTTAAGCTTATCAAAAATTGAAGTCAGGGATTGAAAGCAAATTAGTCTTGAAATTCAAAGTAACATGTTCACTAATCAAAAGAGAAAAGGATGCTTAGTTGAAATCATATAATGCCTGCTCAATTGCACAAGAATGTTTGGTAAACATTTAAAACAAAACCGAAGGTGTCATACTTCTAATAGCAATTCCCTTCAAATAAAATCAAGGATACAGGCTTCACTTTAGAATTCAAGAGTTTATACATAACTAATAATCAACAATGCATGTTTGTTAAATATACCAGAAAATTTATGTGACCACCTAATAAATTGATGAAAACTTCAAAATTATTTTTTTGGAAAAAAAAAGTGAGCCACTAGTTCAAGTACAAGATACAATCACTACCGCCTGGACAATTAAAGCAGAGTTGCAGAAATACTAAAGTAAGAGTAATTTAAACTGCATCTGCAATGTTTAATATCGTTAAGGATACATGGCTTACACTTAGACGTATGTTTGCATCCATAAGAAACTCAAGGATGTCAGAAGTAGTTTGCTTATTATTTGATGATGGTTGGCATTTCCAACGCCACTCCATCTTGGTACCTTGCTTTTCAAATGTCCATGACAGCTTCAAAAGAAAAAGAAAGCAAAATTAGTATCTCTCATATCCCAAAGGAAAGGGAAATTAGCTTTCTGCTAAAAGTCCATAAAAGCAAACATGAATCAAGCCAGCAATTTAATGATAGCATTTTTAATTCCTTCCAGATAAGACATGAGAGAAAGTGTATGTTTTCTAATTTATATCTTCAATACTGATTTGACAAATATTTTATTGACTCGAGTAGTTAATATTCTCTTCCTCATTAACTTTGATGTTTGTTTATGTCAAACAAGCTCCTCTTTTCAGTATATCAGCTTGCAGATATAAAATAGATGTGCTTATGACCAGATTTTTTATATGTTTAACTGTGTTCATCACTGTGGGAATAGAGTATTCTGACACAACCAAAAAAAATACAAAAGATGCTGCTTGTCTTTCACCCTTCCAGCCTCCCCCATATACTGCTAGTCAGTCGGTTTTATTTTCCCCTCACAAAATGTGACCAATCTAACCCAGCCTGTCTAAAAAGTAGTGAGAGAGAGAGAGAAAGAGAGAGGATATAAAATATTTTAAAACCAACTAAACTGGCACAAAAAAAAAAAAAAAAATTTGTTAATAATTAGTCAGACCTAGGCACTTCAAATTTTGGAATTTTGACATGTCTAAACACTTGCATACCTGTACACTTCTTGATGCTCCTTAACACTTCAAATCAGCAAATCATGTTGTCAACCCAGTTACATATTTTAGCACTTAAAACCTGGAAGCTTTCAATTCTAAAATAACATTTACCAAAGATTTTAACAATTTTATTAAACTAAAGGTAATTAGTATCACAAATTTACCATTCTCTACAAATATTGGCACATATCTATGGATAAATTTTCATAAAAATAAATGTTTCACTGGGTCCAATTTTTCTGAAATTTCCTGTGTCCAACTCTTCTGGACTTTGGATGATTCATACCGATGTCATGTGGCCAAGTAACTTTGCTCTGATGTTGCTGTCAACAAGCTACTCATCTGAACCTTATAACTATATACTAAAGAGGAACCCCCCAAGGTTTCTCTATCAAACACATATCCTAAGTATAAAAATAGGAAACTTGAAGGGGTAAAATTGTATGGATTATTCTGTTTTAAAAATTCAGTGTGGGTGCAGGAGTGGGTGCAGGTGTGGTGTAGCGGATTATTCTATGTTTGATATCAAAAGGGAGGGCACCAGCACTACTATCAGGCTTTTATCTGTAGATGACATAATCCTGGTGATGAAAAAAATGGCTGAGGGCATGTTTGATATCAAGGATCTTGGAGCTCTAAGCTACGTTCTTGACATCAAGGTAGCAAGATCTCAAAACTGAATTTTCATCTTTTGATGGAAATATGTTTTGGATTCACTGAATGAACCTGACAAGCTTGCTTGAAAACCTATATGGACCCTTGCCAAGGTTTGTTCAGATTTCGAGGGAGGAGAACCTATTGAAGATATTGGATTGTACCAAAGACTCACTAGCCAACTCATGCATGATCGATGAACATCACACACAAATTTTGTAAATAGAATATTGCAATATCTAAAATCTGCCCCTAGAAGAGGCATATTCTACCATGCAAGAATAAACACTTGACAATCGTTGGGTATTCTGGTGTTAACTAGGCAGGTTGCCCAATAGATGTTCTATTATCAGGTATTGCACTATGGTTGGAGGCAGCATTGTTACATGGAACAGTGTAATCAACCTATAGTATCTTGCTCTAGTGCTGAAAGAATATGAAGCAATGGCATTGATAGGATGTGAATTGGTCTAGTTAAAAGCTTTATTTAAGGATATGGGCTTTGATCATGACATTCCTATTGAAATTAGGTGGTACTGTCAAACTGCTATATACATTTCTTCACATCGTGCATTCCATGAAAGAACAAAGTATATAGAGGTAGATCTCCATTTGCCTGTGAGAAGGTGCAAACTAGGATAATTTCTACTCCATATGTTGCTACTAAACATATTTACCAGACCATTAGAAATAGATCAAAGAGCACGCTAACTAAGTTGAGCATGATGAGCATCAACACACAGTGTTAGAGTTTTCAATTGAAGATTATAATTGATGGAAAATTGATTGGAGATCTCCATATCTCACATAATTTGACACCATATCAGACATGATTTGATGTCACCAGACAAAATTAGAAGATGCCAAACAATATTACAAATATAGCAAATTAATTTGATGACCTACCATATGTACATGATTGATGGATTATTCTTTTTTACCATGCGTTCACCTATAATGATTATAAAATACAGCCAAATTTCTTCATATTTTTCCTTTAATTTATCTACAATATTCTCTTTCTCATCCACTTCTCATATCTTTTCACTCCTCATCCTCTTTTCTCTTGATGATGATACTAATGCTATGTTCATTATACCTCATCCTTACCCTTCCCAACAGCACACAATTTGGTCACGCCAATCCGGTTGCGGGTATTTTCCCTTTAATTTCTTACACCTCAAATGAAAGAATGTATGCGGAAAATATATCAACTTCATAATCGGTTTCAAAATCAACATCGAAACAAAAGATTTATTCCTCGAACAAAATTACATAGGAAGCCCAATTCCCAAAACAAGAAAGGCTAATGGCAATAATCTATCAGGGTGCAAACTATAAGGAAAAGGCTACTTACTCTTCTCTGCCCATTTCCGGCGTCCTCGAAGCCATATTTAGACCCCGGCTGCTGAAACCCTAGGTACCGCTCGGCCAGGGCGACATACTCCGCCGCCGGCTGGTCCCACTGCTCCGCCCTCTGCTTCACGTCCTCTTCCGACGCTGTCGTCCACGTCGAGGGGAAAAAAAAAAGAATACTCAATTAGAAACATAAACCAGAAGAACTCCAGAATGGAAGAGATATCTCTCGGAGAGAGAGAGAGACAGACCGTGGCAGGTCCAAGCGTTGACGCCGTCGGTGATGGCGAGGTGGAAGTGGGAGGGGAACCAGGTGCCCTTTACAAAGATGGCGTCTTTGGTCTTGGGGTCTTCGACGGTGAGGTCCAGTTTGAGACAGGTGTGCCTGGTGGAAGAGTCCATGGCATCATATTTGGAGAGGAACGGCAAAAAGAACAAGCACTGGTTTCTTCCAAGGAGGCGGCTTTTTCCAAAGAAAAGCTGCTACATAATCGCGATGACCCCCCCCCCCGTCCAACGCTCTTCATGCGACCCTCCAGTTTAAGAGATAATGGATGATGATAAAAGGATACAGGTGTGAGAGCTCTTCTCTCTTAAAATAATTACGTTCATTCTTCTTCTTTCACTCCCTAATCAAGCAACAAGCTGATAATAATAATAATAATTATTATTATTATTATTATTATTATTATTTTCTTCCATCATTCTTTTATTAAGGAGATCGAAGAAGAAAATAAAAAAAAAAAAGAGACAAAAGGGAAGAGAAGATTGTTCTCTATAATAAAAAAAAAAAAAGAACAAAAGAGAAAGAAAGAAAGAAAAAAAAAAAATTATGTTTATAAATTAATAAATATATTTAAAAAATAAATTTTAAGTTTTTTTTGGACTCAAAGATAGTTTTGGAATAGTAAAACATAAATTATTAAAATATTTCTCCTCCCTTTTACCTTCTAAGGGTATATATATATATATCTTTGAGGAGAAACGAAAGAGAATGAGAGAGAGGAGAATAAGAGTTACTCTACTTTCCCTCTTTTACTCCATTTACCTTTCTTCTAAATTAAAAAAAAAAAAAAATTATGACCTCTACCCTCCATTACCTTCCCCTCTCCTTCATTTCCTCACATTCAAACATACCCCTAAAAGATTTAAAGAAGGGAAGAATAATTATTCTATCTTTATTATTTTCCTTTTTTCCTTCCCTTACTTTAATTACCATTTGTTATCTTTCCCTCCAAACCTTTTAAGCACCCTTAATATATATATATATATCAAGTCCATAACATTTATATAGGACAAAAATTTTATCTTTAAGAAACATAACATGGTAAAATAGAGGAAGATCAAAGGATTCCTGTCGCCCTTCCCTAATTATACTTTTGTTTTTACCCTTTTCCTAGTTTTTATGATTGATCCTCTTTCTTTCCCTTGTTTGGGTTTTCATACTTTTAGACTTTTAAAAAAGAATAATTAGCATCATTGTATCTTTGATCAAGTGATTAGTCAACATTCAAAGATCTAGAAGGATCACCAATCTCGTAATGAACCTCTCTCTAGTTGCTTCATGTAGGTCCACATAAGATTGAGAGCAAGATCCATTATATGAAATATAAAATTATGTGTCAAAATTTTCGAAGACTAAGTGCTTTTGTTCTTGAATTTAACTTTTCAAACTTTATGATGTTATGTCCACCCTTGAAGGCTCAACATATGCAACACTTGGTGATAAATGATAGCATTTGGATCTCTAAATTAGCCAATCATAGTAAATTCTCTTTTGGAAAAGATATTGGTGATGCACAACTCATAATTTAGAAAGAGTTAAAACGAAATGGCTAAGATAAAGTTGTTGTACAAGTCATGATTTAGCTTTAAAGAGATTTCAGCTTTTCATCGTTATATTTCACTAATAGTAGCTATTTTCAAAAATTTATGACCTCTTCTAACTAGAAAAAGACTCTAATCACTATTATAAATAAAGACATTGTAATCAATTTTTGGATTGAGTTGATGAAATAAAATAGGACTTAGAGCCCTATTTTCAAAAATTTACTAATTTTTCATTATTATTTTGGATGTGCTCATGCTGGGCAAGTTAAAGAAAATCTTTACTTTTCCTTAATTACATCACCAAAGGGTTGCCTACAGAGTATTTGGTGAGTGCAAATATTACACTAATCCAAACAACTTCAAAGTAAATTTTATATCTAGTTGAAATGGGTTTTGGTAAACAATTTTGATAACAACAATTCATATTCGCTCTTACTCTTTCTTTTTACTAAAATAGATGTGAAGTCTTATTTTGTCACCAAATATATTTTAGTAATAACAAAATTATCATATATTATGATATAAGTGATGATTCTTATGACATTTGTGATAATAAAAGTTGTCACTAAATATTTTTTTTTGATGTTATTATTAAAACTAGATTTACGTGATAATAAAAGTAGTCATAAATTATGATATGTGATGATTCTTATGGCACCATAAAAGTTATCAGGAAACTTATTTTTTTGTGATGATAAATATAATTGTCATAATAATTAATCTTTTGCGGTAGTATAAGCAGTCACAAGTGATAGTAAATGTGATGTCTTTTAAATCTTTTGTGACAAAATACTTCTCATAGAAACATATTTTTATAACATTATATTGTTGTCGTAGAAAAAAGAGTTATAGTGATGGAGGTATAGATGACAACTATATGACAACTTTTTATTATCACAACAAACTTCCAATGATGAGTCTTTTAGTATCTCCAACAACTTCTATTGTCACAAAAAGCAAAATTTCTTATAGTGCAATATGTTTTGAGGTTGGTTAAATGAAGTATTTGTATATGGAATTTAGTTTGCCATTTTTCTTATTAATGAATTGGAATAGATAGGTTAGAAGAAGTAATTGTGATGGAGACTGCTTAAAAATACTCAGGCATGGATTTTGCACCATTCAGCAACAACTTAGTTTGACATTAGTAACCTCAATTAAGAATATGAAAGAATGTACTCAAATATTAAGTTTATATAAGATGCAAACCCAAATGTTATTTGATTGTAGGGTTTTTAGTTGTTTGAGGAGCTCGAGTAAGCTCAAATTATGCTTAAATCAAGCTAGATTTGAATGCATTTCGATTCACCTTTAAACTTGGTTTATAGGCTCAAAATCAATGTAAAACTGATTGAAATCTTGCTCTACCCAGCTTTGGTTGTTAGTGAATATATAATTAACTATTAGATTTAATCTCACATCTCACTTTTCATTTGGTGAGCATCACCTATGAAGTCAAGCTTGAAGTGAGCTTTTATGAAGCTTAAAATTGAGTTTGATTCAATATTGAATTAAATTTCAACAAAGTCTAATGCAAGCTCAGTCTATGTTCAACGCAAGCTAGAGAAATACCAAGATCTTATCTAACAAGAAAGTTTCTTTAAGTTCAGTCCTGTTCAAAGTAATTCATACCTTCCACTCATAGTCTAATCTTTGTTTTTCTGATTCTTCTCTCATCTCCTATTTTGTTAGGGGCAATTCACTGCTAAATCCTTTCTTGGTTTTTAAAATTAAATCAAATTAGTGTTCGATCGATTATAAAAATAATATATTTCATATTATTTTATAGAATAATAAATCAATCTATAAAATTTGTCGATAAAAAATATTTCTAAATTTTAAAACTTTTTATCTTAGTTTTGTTTTTAAATTTAAATCAAATCAGCACCCGTGTGATTATAAAAATAATATATTTCATATTATTTTATAGAATAATAAATCAATATATAAAATTAGTCTATAAAAAATATTTTTAATTTCTAAAACTTTTAATCTTGTTTTTATTTTGAAATTTAACTCAAATTTATTTCTTTATGTATGAATGTGTGTATAAAGTAGAAGTTGAGAGAAAGTCCCAACTTTCATATAGCATATCCTTTTGCGAAAGCAAAAATAAAAACAGAAGCTTTGGAAGTGGGTTGGATTTTTCCAAGGTCATCTCTAGCATTTTTCATTTTATATTTTTTCTCTTAAAGTTAGAAAATATATAAAAAAAGAAAATAAAAAAATGGTGTATCTTATTAAAATACTAAGAATATAAAATAGAAATACAAGAAAGCATGTTAATTGAAATTTACACAATATGAATGAAATTGAAATTAAAGGTAGAATAATAAAAAGATAAATAAAGAAAAGTGACTAAATATGGAATTTAAAAGAGAAAATAAAAATTAAATATAATGCCAAAGTGATGACATAAATTATAATAAATTATAAATAAAATATAAAGTTAAAAAGATATAAATAATAATGATAATATTTTTGATAGCCATCACTAAATATTAGATGTATTAGAATAGAAAGTTCTCGAAATACTTATGATGATCATTACTTTGAGATTTGATTCTATTTCTTAGTCGAATAGTACTTGAGAGGGGATTAGATTGGAGATGACCGGAGGATTCCAATGTTTTATCTTTGAGTTCTTTTAAACATAAGTTGCAAGTACAAAAATATAAGAGAGAGATTTGACATCGATTAACATAAAAAAAAAAAGTACTTATTTGATGCGTTTTTATAACATCATGTGTATCTTTTCTTTTATATGAAGGAGAGCTATGGATCAAAAACTACAATTTATTTTTTCAAATAAAGATAAAGAGTAAGGTTAAAATTTTCGATTACATAGCATGTTTTAGCTAAAATCAATAATTTTCTTCAATTATTGGGATGCAATAGGATCAATTAATACCAGCAACAAAAATGTAGATGAAGATAAAGCAATAATATATACACAAAAAGAATAAATACATCATATATAATTTAAAATACTTATAATGAAATTTAATTTTTATAATTTTTTAAATACTAAAATATAATAAGATGAAACAATATCAATGATAAAAATAATCTTAAAGATAATATATGCAAAAATAACACATGACTTTATTTGAAGCAAGTATAAATTTGCAGTGCATATTAAGTTGAATAAATAGTAATCATATCTCAGATTGTGATATTTAATTTATTTAAATAATTTTGTAGTTGTATTTAACTAATTGAAAGCTATTGATTTTGATTTTTTTTTTTTTTTCTTTTAGTGGCAGTGAAAAATTAAACATATATTGATGGTTAAAAAATTAAATTATTCATGCTTGATAAAATTTAATTTGCATCGCTATTTTTTACAACGTTGTTACATCAATCTTCGCACATGCCCCGAGCCCTGCGCGGGTGTACGTTTGAGTGTATTTGGGGTGACTGAAATCCGCATTGATCTACGAACCCGGCTATTTCGGACGGGTTTGGATCCGTTACCGGGTCCTGCCCAAACTCCTCCCCTGCCTTCGTTGCTTCACCAATGGAAGCCCTCCGTTTCTTGCGTTCCGCGTCTTCCCCAGATCCCTCCCCGTCTGAGCCTTTTGGTGCTGTGGGGTTGCGACGATGAAGCTCGATACCAGCGGTCTCGAATCATTTGGCCCTCTAAGCGGGCCGATCGACGACCTCTGCTCTGATCTCTCCGTGCTCCCAGCTTTCGATCTCCCTAACTGTTCCGATGTGATTTCTCGGGCGTTTTATTTGATTTTTTTTTTTTTTTGAAAAAAAATAGGTATAGTGGAAGATGCTAAGATTTGTTTCTTTCTTGATTGCTTTTGGGTTCAGTTTGATGGGTTTCAGAAGCATGCGGTTCAGATGCTGAAGCCAGCGAAAGGGACGACGACTCTCGCTTTCATCTTCAAGGAAGGGGTCATCGTCGCTGCCGATTCTCGAGCTAGCATGGGTGGATATATTTGTGAGTATTACATCTCTTCTGACACACGTAGATATATTTTTCCTCCTTTTTTTTGTTCTTTTTGGTGCGTAATGTTCTTAGTTTTTATACGATTGGTGGATGTGCTGAATATTGTATGTTGTATGAGAACTTGAAAAGTTCGAAGAAAGATTTTAAATGGTTTGAAGTGACATCTTAAAACTAGAAAGGATAAATTGAACACAAATTGAGATAAGGATGGCTCAGATGGTTCGGATGTTTATGACGTAAATCTAGAGATGCACTGATGCAAAAGATTAATACATGTAAAGGAAAAAAAAAATACAGAAACATACCAAAAATTACTGAAAGAAAGTGATAAAAAAAGATTTAAAATCTCTATATAATCAAAAATATAATTCAAAACTGAGCAGAATAAGGAAAAAAGATTCATATTTTCGTTTATTATTGTTATTTTTGCTGTTGTTGAAGTGGCATCCTAAAATTGAAGGTGAAATACTACTACAACAACAACAATACCAACAAAACTTTAATCTCAAACTAAAACTGAAGATGAAATGTTTTCTTCAAATTTTTAATCTTAATGAATGAAAGATGCACCAAAGGTGCAAAATGATCTTAATGAATGGCTTGTGACTGTACATGATGTAGGTTTGGAGTTAAGTTTTAAAGTCCTTCACTCACTACCATCTGTAGTGGTTTACCTTGATGACATGCTAGTCTTTGGCCATAATCATGAGCAGGACAATGATCACCTCCACAGAAGTTCACATTTTCTAATGAAAATATATGTGAACATAAATAATAATGAATTGGTGATGAAAATCCTTGTCCTATTGTGCTATATTCTCTTATTTAAAGGCTTCCAACTTGCTTGAGAGAAAGTAGAAGCTATCACAACTTAGCTATAAAAGAAAAGATAATTAATGTGAGAAGTTCAAGTTAGCACTAGTTGGCTAATGAAAAAAGATGCATTATTTCAGAAATTTTCATGGATTCACAAGCTTCTATTCTAGGTTTATAAAGCAGAATAGCCACCTTCTATTTCTACTTGCTGATTGTTTTAAGGGCAGGAACAGCAATGGAGAGTTTGAAGTTTATTAAGAGTGTGATCAAATCACTTGTTATCCCATCATGCAACTATGAGTGGGCCGTTGAGGACAATTTTGATCCCTTTAGTATCAAAATTTAATGCCGTCTATTAGAAAACAAAGTTCTGTGCAATCATCTAATGCATTGATTATTTCACACCACTATCACATATATTTGTTTCTTCATCGCCTTGATCCAGAAGCATTGAAACATTTTAATAGCACCGAAATTAGAGCCATGTTAATGAGTTACTTGTTAAGTTTTTCACTAACATTATATATCATAAAGTGGGAATCATGGTTTTTTTTTCACTAGCTTATGAGTGATATTAAACATCTAGTTAAGGATTTTCTTTATTTAATGCATCTAGGGATGCATTTAACTTACAAATACATGGTTTTTTTCTCTGTCCATCCTTTATCAAGTAGTAATCTTGGGAATTCTGCATTATAGTGAGAATGAAAATGAAGACAATATTCCAATTGAGACTGATAGACAAGAGATACTACAAAATGATTAATTCTGTTATTTAAGTTCTATCATGCAAAATAATGGGGAGATGTTGATGAAGATATAGGTAATAAAATTAGAGCTAGTTCAATAAAGTGAAGAGGTGCATTTGGATCATGATGTGATTGGCACATTACCTTAGAGACTTGAGGAAAATATCGATAGAATAGAGAAACAGGAAAATATCGATAGAATAGAGAAACAATCATGTCTACAATGTTGTATGGCGCTGATTATTGGTAATAAAGTGAGTTCATAAAAACAAGTTGGGTGTAGTATAAACAATATTGTTGAGATGGATATGTGGTAAACCTCAAAATAATAAGTAGAGAAATGAATATAGTGTAAGAGTTACAAAAGTTGCATAAACTGAGGACTAATGATGGAAAATTGATTGAGATGGTTTTGGCATGTAGAATAAAGATCTAAGAAGGCTCTAATAAGAAGAGATGCTTTAGTTTGTGTGGAACTTTGTAAAAAAGGACGGTAAGACCAAAGGTAATATGGTTAGAGGTTATAAGGAAGGATATGGAGAAGCTTGGAACAGCATCAGATGTAGCCCTAAATGAGAGTACTTGGCAAATGAGGATCCATAAAGCTGACCTTGAATGGTTAGGAAAATATTGGATGGCTATGCTTATGGTAATTTTGTGATTTTTGCATGAGATTTTTGCTTTTTGCCTGCTGAAATTTCGTAGACTTAAAACGCATCCTCGCATCTAACTTATTAAATCTAGTTAACCTATATCCACCAATTCTTGTTTCCAATTTTGCACTTTGTTGGTGTTGGAATATGTGTGGACAGATGCAGGCTCTAGTTTGTTCTTCTTTTACACTATATCTAGCTGGTTCTGGACATTGTATTGGTCATATGAGTCCCACCATGTTCGCCACCATACATGATAAGCTGTTTGTCCCTTTAAAGCACCATTTCAAGAAACTCTAAACCGCAAGATGCCTGAGTCTTATTGGTAATGCTTCATAAAATAGAGGGCATCACATTAGGGTTTATTATGAAGGGTATAACTTGGACCTTTAAGTGACTTCTTACAGCGGAGGCATTCAATGCAGCCTGGTTATTTCTATAACTGTTAATTACGTAAAACAAAAGCAGGTGTAGGGAAGTGGCTCTCTTTAAAAAAAGAATAGGAATCATTTGCAAAGTGGGTTAGGAGCTGGTTTTCTTAAAGATTCTAAAGAACACATGGCACCTTTGACAAAAGTATCATGCTACTAAGCTAGAAGGAATCAACTTTATCCCTTTCGTTGTTGCATGACATTGTCGACTTATATTTCAAATGTAGTAATTAACCATCGGTATTTGTCCACATTTGACATGTGGAATATGTCCAGACCAAATTAGAACATTTATCTTATTTTGGATTTATTTTTCTTATATTTTAAACCTTTTAGGAATATTTTGTAAGAAGGGGTAGAGGAAATGCCTTGAGCCAATGCTTGAGTACCAGGCACTACGATGCTGAAGTAACCCATGCCATACACTCAGGAAAAGCTCGAACAACCTTCCACAAAAGTGTACAAGTATCAAAAATCGACATGGGTGGGAAGATAGAGAATACCTAAGGGCGTAAGACAACTCTCTCTCTCTCTCTCTAAGGAACTTGGCAAAATAGCCCCATAACTCGGGAAAAGGGATGCCTTCTCACAAAGGGGGTCATAGCGATCAGGCCTGAGCGACTGTTTACTAAAAACACAGGTCTCCGCAAAGTTGTAAGACTATGTAGGGGGGCTGATGTTTGTTCAGTGCCGAAAGATCAAGGAAGTTGGTAACCTAATGACAGGGGAGATGGTGACTGAAGCCTTGGTGGGGAAGGGAGGCTAACTTGTCATTTTGTCAAACATCAAATGGTGCATATCCCAAACCAAGTTGGCTACTCAACATCGATGCTACAACAGGCTAGGGAGCACCTTGCTTTATCTCAATAAGCTACCCAACCCACGGCTGTGATAATGAATATTTCGCATTGTTCGACTAGATAGCGATATTCTCCATGCGTTGAGGGAAAGGCATCTTCACAAACAGGAGGTTCAGGATGGGGATGTGGATATAGCTGGCAAAATGAAATGATGAGGCTAGAACCTTATTCTCTTACAATTTGTCCCGTTGACAAGTGCATCACCTCACCTTATGTTGCCATATTTCTTTTCCTTTTTTTTCAAACATTGGTGATGCACAAGACTAATTTCCTGTGTATTCCCCCACTCCAAGTGGAAAAAGGAAGAGAATATTCGGGATGTTGTCGATATAGGAGAATGTAGACAGCATGACTAATTGAGGGATCTGACAAATGTGACCCAGGCTGGACAATCATTTACTATGTTTCTGTAGTCAACAAAACCTATAAGCACGTTGCTCTATATTGACATTTATGAGATACTTTGATGAGATTTATTTTATAAGATATATTGCTGCATTCTAAAATCACAGCATACAACATTGTTTAGTAAATTAAATTGCTTTAACTTAATTAACCAACTAATTAGGAATAATTAGCCTAAATGGTATATGGGAGAACATCCATCAAGACAGGAGTTTAATGGATTTAAACATCAGATGTCTTCCTAGAGTTCTTAATGTGGAAGGAACAAGGGCAAATATAATAGTTGGAACTAAGGTGATTGCCTCCCTAAGAAATTATGGACTTTTGTCCGGCAAGATAATTTTATTTTGTTAAATGTTGATTTTTTATGTAAATGCTTGCTGGCCTTCTTATAGCCAAGCAAGTCAGAAGTTAGTGGTGCAATATATATATATATATATATAAGGATATTGAAATGCATATATGGTAGAATTAAGAGGGGCAGAAGTGACTAGGTGAGTATATTGTAAGTTTGTCCTGTTTTGGATATATGAGAAGAATTCACATGATATTGGCAATTTGCACCAAGTAATGTCGAATAGTAAATGCTCTGGTGAAGAGGGATTATTTTTTAGATAGATAGGTTGATGGGTTGGAAAAGAGCTTATGGTGTTCAGATAATACTTAGATAAAACTACTAATAAATCTTGTTTTCATTTCAAAGGTCTTGACCTCAGATAAGAACTAATGAAGCATGTGAGCCACAAAACTTATGCAGTCGACATGGTTTTTTTGTTTCTGCATATATTTATCAAATAACACTATCGTTTGTACTCTTTATAAAAGAGATTGCATGCAGTCATTTAGTGGGGGAGTGATATGAATTTCTTTTTATGATGGTAGAGCCAGCTACTTATGTTCATCCAACAATGGATATTTGCGGACACAAATCAGTAAATGATATGATCTAATGAGCAGTTAGCCCATCTTATTTGATAAAAGACTTGTACTCTTTCATGTATTAGACCCTAATCCACCTGATTCATATTATTGTCTAGCTGGTCAATTGCTGTAACAATACTTGGCTGGTTGTCTTACCCAATGTTTTACAAACTGGATCAGACCAGCAGGTTGAACCAGTTAAACCATCAAGCAATCAGGCTTCGGGTTTGACTAACCTCCATTTTCCAAAAAAAAAAAAAAAAAGTGTAATTCTTTGAGAACCACTTGAATCAATTAACTGCTTGAACCATTCCAATTTAACAGGTACCCAGTTTCTTAAACAATATAAATCCTTAATTTCTCCAGTGCCAATCTTGAACTAATGGGTGTTGTGTTTACCCCCAACTTTGAGCAAGAGCAAGCACCAGCTCTCTCAAGCCTCAAGCCTCTTAAGGTGAGATAGGGACATGACTAGTGCTCTCCCTCGAGCCCTCAAGACTTGGTACTTATGAAGGAGATGGGATAAAAAAGCTAGTGAATATAGGTTTTCCTTCTTCCATGTGAACTGGTTTAGAGTTGACATTTTTTTGGTTTCTTGGAAAGACATGAAGACTTAACCCTCTAATGTAGTCATGAAGATGTAAAGTACCTGATGGTATTTATTGGTTTTCAGTCATCATTTTTAGCTGCCAGAGTTGAAAATTCATGTGTTTTTATTTTAACTAGTTTAATCTGGAATGGATGTTTAATGCAATGTACGTATGTGTGGTGGCTCTTTAAAGGGTTTCTTGACTTGTTGAAAACTTTTTAGTTTGTTATTAGAATCTTAGAATCTCAAAATTTTAAACATATCATGAGCCATGTTTTTTTCTTTTATCATCTATTAACTCTTTGATGAGGCCATTCTGATTTTTTTTGATGCTTTGCATCTATAAAAGAATGTCAAAATTTGCCAATAAAGTGCTAAAAAAATTTAAATTTTACAAGCGTATATATAATTTGTATCTTTATAATTTATTTAATACTTATTTCATGATGATGTCATTGTTCATTTGCGGTTGTCTGTATGGTCATATCAGTGACTTTCCAGTTTGGCCGGTGATCTAGGTTAGAATATTGGTCTTACCACTGGATGCTTTTTTTTGCAGCTTCTCAGACTGTCAAAAAAATCATTGAGATAAATCCATACATGATTGGAACAATGGCTGGAGGTGCTGCGGATTGCCAGTTTTGGCATAGGAATTTGGGCATCAAGGCAAGAAATATACTACCATTGCCTCTTGTTCATGTTTATACTATTTTTCTCCTTGTTTTATCCTAGAGCTAATTCTATTGTTCTCACATCCTAATTATTAAGTCATTATTGTCAGCCAAATTAAAGGCCTCAAGTTTAAATTCATTTAACCTCATGAGCTGGTTTGATTTTGGCTGTGGCCAGTGCCGCCTACATGAGTTGGCAAACAAACGAAGGATTTCAGTAACGGGTGCTTCAAAGCTGTTGGCCAATATTCTATACTCGTACCGTGGAATGGGCCTTTCAGTTGGCACCATGATTGCTGGCTGGGATGAGACGGTATGGTTTATGTCTATCTATAAATACTGGTCTAATCCAGTTCAGATGCTTGACTTTTGCGTGCTGTTGCATGCATTTCAGGGACCTGGGTTGTATTACGTTGACAGCGAAGGAGGAAGACTTAAAGGTACACGATTTTCTGTTGGATCTGGATCACCATATGCATACGGTGTACTGGACAGCGGGTAGGTATCTAAACATTCTTTGCATTGCTATGGTACAAATTTTAGCTTTATCCATAAAATATTTCATATTTTTAAATCAGGTATCGGTATGACATGTCCATCGAGGAAGCTGCAGAACTGGCTCGTCGTGCGATCTATCATGCAACCTTTCGTGATGGAGCTAGTGGTGGTGTAGTCAGCGGTATGTGTTCTTAATCATTATCTAAACTCTAGCTTCCTAAGCATCGACATGCCAATATCAGTTGTAGGTGAGGGCTTTTATGCATGCTGCAGTTGGATTGTCCTACCTCTTGGGGACTTCTGTGGCAACTTGTTCAGTTTGTCGGATTTCTATAAACTCAATAATCAAAATGGTGTTAATGTTGTAGTAACTGAACTAGATACACTCAATACTGGTTTCCTCAGTATATTCACATGTTATACACATTTCCATGTGTGGAAGATGCAGGTTTACATGCTTTATTTTAATGGCAGATTTCCTCACTTTTATGTCGTATTTCAGTGTATTATGTTGGACGTGATGGCTGGAAAAAGCTCTCGGGAGATGACGTTGGGGTGCTCCATTACACATATTACCCAGTTGCTCCGAGTCCCGTTGAACATGAGATGGCAGAGGTCCCAATAGCATGAGGGCTCGATCCATTAGACTGCTCCAAGTCCTGCTTACATTTTCTTTTTTTCTTTTTTTTTTTTTTTAAGAAAAATGGAACTTATTGCAGTGAATTTATAATCATGTAGCTTTTACTGCTCAATCTGAAGATTTGCTTGCAAGGTTAAATATTTGAACACTATGTTTCCATTTGATGGTTATAATGTATGTTGCTGCTACATTCCAACGCGTTTCATTTTCAAATCAAGCAGATTGCAGCATTTTTATGACCATATTGACATTGCTGCGCTTCACTTGGTTCACGTTGTACGACTCACCATGGGGACCACATCACTCTTATGATGATACGTTGCAGGAGTCGAGAGATCCGAAAACAGCAATGCTACCTTATGAATTCTTTGAAGAGCTAAATAATAGCATGGCTACCCAATGAATTCTTTGAAATGATATCTTCAGTTGAAACAGAGGGCGTTTGGTTCATAGGTTGCATGAGATTTTATCCTGACATCATATTAGCAGTTATGTTATTTTTTATATCATATTTAGTTTCCATAATAATTTTGATTCCAGATTACAGAGTATCTTACATTGGTATGTTTAGTTGATGAACCAAATTATCAGGAATTTAAAAAAATACTTTTTATTTTCTTAATTAAAAAAAATAAAGATGAGCAATATTTTAAATAAAATAATTATATATTATATAAAATATATAATAATTATCCCATTATTTGTGATTCTTCCTTGCTGAGCCATCAGGAGAAACCTTGAGATTATGAGGGACAACGGACGGGGGGATTTTTGTCTTACCGTCATGTTATACTTCATGGTTAGAAAAGGGTTATTAATGATTGTGCAGTCTAGAACTGTGGAGCGAAATATTGAATTAAATTCATTTGAAAAGAAAAATTAAATTAAATAATGAGTTATAAAGGACCCTAGCCTTGACTTATGCTATGGCATATCATTTGGATTGCGTTTGAAACTAATGAAATGTTTCATTGGGTATACAAGCGCTCGGTTATAGCCTTAACATGCGATTTGGCATTATAAAGAATTTTAAATAAAAAAATATCTAAATGATAAATGAAATGTTTGAAAAATAGAAAAAAAGCACCTGGGAATCCACCTATTTAGAGTTTGAGAGGTAAATAATTCTAAAAATTTATTAATTAAGGATAATTTAAAGAATTCCAAAATATGTAAAATTCTAGTTTTTGTTTTAATGGTGCTTTTTCTTTTTGGACAAAATTTTATGAGACGACAAAGGAAGAAGTATCTTTATGTCAACGAGTAGAGTTGGATGCTGTGTCTTATAACCAAAGGAAGATACGAAGATACAAAAATGATATAAGAGAATAGAGGAAGCAGGTGGATTATGGGAAGAAGTTTTGCTAGTATGGTAGGAAGGCTAATAGCATTTGATTTTGAAAAAAATATAGGCTGATACCTTGTGGTTTAAGGATTATCGAATTAAATCTTTATACTCTAAAATGTTATAATTAACTACATGGGTTTTAAGTTTTATCAAATTATATTCATATGATTTTATAATTATATTTAACTGTCACATACTTTAAAACATTATCAAATTACACCTATATGAAAGCTTAAAAGCTTGATTAGATTTAAAATACTTAGATAAAACTTAATTAGATTTAAAATATTTAAATATTTAAGTAAAATATTTTAAACCACATGAGTATAATTTGATAGCATTTTTAAATACATGATAATTCAGTGTAGCTCATAAACTATATGGTATAATTTGATAAAATTTAAAGCACATTATAGTTAAGTATAATATTTTGAATCGCATGCATCTAATTAGATAATGCTTAAACCACATGATACTTACATATTATATTTTATCCTTGTTTTTAAAAAAATTCATATAATCCAAGTTAGATAAATTTTAGTTTTTACATATTTCATCACATCAAGAACAAGACCGATGCATTACCACCTATGTATTTTAACACACCAAATCTATAGCCCATTCATCTAGTATCAAACTGTTCAACAAGACCCATATATTACCTATATGGTTTGAAAATATCATGCGAACGTTTCCTCATTTTGTTACCTGGGAACGTTTAAAATTACATTCGAAAGCCTGAATTGGCCATTAAACCTTTTCTTACTAGGGACACATGCACAAGCCTGATTTGTATGTATGCCACACTAGAACTTATATCTTATAAACTTTTGCTAAATTGAATCTTCATCATATTCAACTCCTAACAACGTAAACTTTGAAGTCACTATCTGCAAGGGGCATGCTGCACAAAGCACAAACAATACGGTCCTAAGAGAATTGAACTTTAGCTATCACAAAAGCCTCTTCCCTTTCCAACAAAAATGTTCTCCTAAATGATTTTAAAAATATGGTCATAATTTTAAAAGCAGAATTCCTATAATATAGATGTGTATGATTTCAACACCTAATGAGTTCAATGAGGGAAACTTGATAGACCCAGTGAAGTGTGATTTCAGAAAATCCACCAAACTTGAGTACATCATATCGAAGAATATAGTTTACAGGGACATCCTAAACTACTGAAGCAATAGGCATGGCACTTGAATTCAATTCTTCAACTTTCAGAGAGAGCAAAACACTATTTCTTCAGTAACAATCAGTCAGCACCAATCATCTCGAAGGTAAAATCAGATACAAATCTCAGAAAGTATGAGTTTCAGTTAAACATCAAAAATACAGACATTCTAAGTAGAAACTCAAGCGTACAAGCAGCTGGGGAAAGAGTAAACTGAAAAGAAATAAAGGCAATGCAGTATGATAGTGCTATCAGTATCCATGTCAGAAGCACTGACCGGAACAATCCCTACTCTATCTGATATGCACTCTGCACACAGAAGAATGAATGAATGGACACATGGTGAGATACCGCTTCATGATCATTCCTTGGTTTCTTCCTTCGTTTTTCCCTCGGTTTCTTCCTGGGTTTCTTCGTTGGATTCTTTCTTAGTTTCTTCCTTAATTTCTTCCTTTGTATCTTCATTGGCAGCCTTGCTGTCATCGACTTTGTCAGCAGTCACAGCATCATTGGAATTCTCTGTCTTCCCCAGCAGTATCTCAATCTACATTCAGAAAGATTATGGTAAATTGCTACTCATAGCACGCTTCTTTTATATTTCAAACAAACTGGAATAAGAGTCAAGATAGGGCACCTTAGCTTTCCGGACAAGGCGGCCGTTGGTCTCATCTTTGGTGCCAATTGTCGATGTCAAAATCTCTGCTCCCATTACAAAAAACCACATGAGAAAATCTATTCAATTTCAGAGTTTACCAGGAGAAGAATTCAGGTGCTGTGCTTACTTTTCTCAGTAGCCAGGCCATTGTTCTTCAGTATTTCAGCAACAGTAACAACAGTGCCGATAGCTGAAAACCAAGAAGATACGATCAAGAGTTCATCAATGATCATGCCAGACAGATAGCGTTGTTTTCTCCATTTCATCAAGTGTAAATCAAGAATATATGATATGAGCTGCCATGGTATTTCTATCACAAAAAGACAATCCAGGAAACTGAAGATTCAAAAGGTTCAAGAAAGAATGGCAACTAAGAACAAAGAATTCGTGCATCTGAAATGCCCAACCAATCAAATAATCAAGAAGCAACAGTATGTGTTTGATGTTATCATATCACAAGATGATAATCTAAAAAATTATATTCTAGAAGAATATTTTTTGCAATGAAAGAAATCACGTTTAAAAAAACAGCTTTCACGTATCTAAAACAACACAGGAATGCACCCATAAAAACCTATAATCTCATCAGGGAGCACCGATACTACCAACCAGATCACTATTCCAAAGACCAGATATTAAAAGACAAGCAAGAAAGAACACATTGAAAGCAAAAAAATAAAAAAAAAGAGCAATTTGATTCAAGAATGTTCTGAAAACAATTTTTCAAGAGATTGTTTAGGGAGGACATCTCAAGAACGAAAGGAAGGAAGAAAAATATCCAATCGAGTACATTTTTCAATATTCTTTTCTTTCTTTTGCTCCATCCAAGAATAATAAGAACAGAAAATAAACATTATTAAAAAAAGATCGGATCAAGATGAATCTAATACCCATTCCCAGCGCAGAGAGCTCGATCTCGTTGTATTGCTGCATGTACCTCTGCAATTTAATTCCATAAAAATGAAATCAGTGCAAATAGAATTCTCCACCGAATTAGATTTCCTAAGATGGAAATTAAATCCAGATCCCTAAATAGTGTGACAAAAGATATCTGAACCCTTCGCCAAAAAAAAAAAAAAAAAAAAAAAAAAAGAAAACTAATCATAAAGAACATCACCCGAAAAAAAGAAAGAGGAAATTCCAACCCGATCAAGACCCCAAAGAACATAAGTTCTTGGGAAACATATTCTTCCCAAGAATCTGTACTAAAAAGCGTTGTTGATGTAATTATCCAAATCGAGAAATCAAATTACATCATGAAACTAAGAAAACGATTAAGAAATCGAATCATACCACCTCGCCGAAAACAGAGCAAGAAGAAAATATTAGCAGGGAGACGATCGAAACCGCAAGAAAGCATTACATCGAAAGACATTCTCAAGACTCAATACATAGCGCGAGAAGAAGGAAAAATTACATCAGAGAACGATCAAGAACTCAAACCATATCAGATATTCTTGCTCTAATCCTCTAAATTCGAGAAAAGACGGCTAGGAAAGAAAGAGATCGAAACCTTGGCGAGATTG
>JACVBY030000530.1:630000-1062963 GCA_017589505.3 Metroxylon sagu | reverse complement strand
TCAGTTGTAGGTGAGGGCTTTTATGCATGCTGCAGTTGGATTGTCCTACCTCTTGGGGAACTTCTGTGGCAACTTGTTCAGTTTGTCGGATTTCTATAAACTCAATAATCAAAATGGTGTTAATGTTGTAGTAACTGAACTAGATACACTCAATACTGGTTTCCTCAGTATATTCACATGTTATACACATTTCCATGTGTGGAAGATGCAGGTTTACATGCTTTATTTTAATGGCAGATTTCCTCACTTTTATGTCGTATTTCAGTGTATTATGTTGGACGTGATGGCTGGAAAAAGCTCTCGGGAGATGACGTTGGGGTGCTCCATTACACATATTACCCAGTTGCTCCGAGTCCCGTTGAACATGAGATGGCAGAGGTCCCAATAGCATGAGGGCTCGATCCATTAGACTGCTCCAAGTCCTGCTTACATTTTCTTTTTTCTTTTTTTTTTTTTTTTAAGAAAAATGGAACTTATTGCAGTGAATTTATAATCATGTAGCTTTTACTGCTCAATCTGAAGATTTGCTTGCAAGGTTAAATATTTGAACACTATGTTTCCATTTGATGGTTATAATGTATGTTGCTGCTACATTCCAACGCGTTTCATTTTCAAATCAAGCAGATTGCAGCATTTTTATGACCATATTGACATTGCTGCGCTTCACTTGGTTCACGTTGTACGACTCACCATGGGGACCACATCACTCTTATGATGATACGTTGCAGGAGTCGAGAGATCCGAAAACAGCACATGCTACCTTATGGAATTCTTTGAAGAGCTAAATAATAGCATGGCTACCCAATGAATTCTTTGAAATGATATCTTCAGTTGAAACAGAGGGCGTTTGGTTGCCATAGGTTGTACATGAGATTTTATCCTGACATCATATTAGCAGTTATGTTATTTTTTTTTTTTTTTTATATCATATTTAGTTTCCATAATAATTTTGATTCCAGATTACAGAGTATCTTACATTGGTATGTTTAGTTGATGAACCAAATTATCAGGAATTTAAAAAAATACTTTTTATTTTCTTAATTAAAAAAAATAAAGATGAGCAATATTTTAAATAAAAAATAATTATATATTATATAAAATATATAATAATTATCCCATTATTTGTGATTCTTCCTTGCTGAGCCATCAGGAGAAACCTTGAGATTATGAGGGAGCAAACGGACGGGGGGATTTTTGTCTTACCGTCATGTTATACTTCATGGTTAGAAAAGGGTTATTAATGATTGTGCAGTCTAGAACTGTGGAGCAGGAAATATTGAATTAAATTCATTTGAAAAGAAAAAATTAAATTAAATAATGAGTTATAAAGGACCCTTAGCCTTGACTTATGCTATGGCATATCATTTTGGATTAAGCGTTTGAAACTAATGAAATGTTTCATTGGGTATACAAGCGCTCGGTTATAGCCTTAACATGCGATTTGGCATTATAAAGAATTTTAAATAAAAAAATATCTAAATGATAAATGAAATGTTTGAAAAATAGAAAAAAAGCAACTGGGAATCCACCTATTTAGAGTTTGAGAGGTAAATAATTCTAAAAATTTGTTAATTAAGGATAATTTAAAAGAATTCCAAAATATGTAAAATTCTAGTTTTTGTTTTAATGGTGCTTTTTTCTTTTTGGACAAAATTTTATGAGACGACAAAGGAAGAAGTATATCTTTATGTCAACGAGTAGGAGATTGGATGCTGCTGTCTTATAACCAAAAAGGAAGATACGAAGATACAAAAATGATATAAGAGAATAGAGGAAGCAGGTGGATTATGGGAAGAAGTTTTGCTAGTATGGTAGGAAGGCTAATAGCATTTGATTTTGAAAAAAATATAGGCTGATACCTTGTGGTTTAAGGATTATCGAATTAAATCTTTATACTCTAAAATGTTATAATTAACTACATGGGTTTTAAGTTTTATCAAATTATATTCATATGATTTTATAATTATATTTAACTGTCACATACTTTAAAACATTATCAAATTACATCTATATGAAAGCTTAAAAGCTTGATTAGATTTAAAATACTTAGATAAAACTTGATGAGGTTTAAAATATTTAAATATTTAAGTAAAATATTTCAAACCACATGAGTATAATTTGATAGCATTTTTAAATACATGATAATTCAGTGTAGCTCATAAACTATATGGTATAATTTGATAAAATTTAAAGCACATTATAGTTAAGTATAATATTTTGAATCGCATGCATCTAATTAGATAATGCTTAAACCACATGATACTTACATATTATATTTTATCCTTATTTTTAAAAAAATTCATATAATCCAAGTTAGATAAATTTTAGTTTTTACATATTTCATCACATCAAGAACAAGACCGATGCATTACCACCTATGTATTTTAACACACCAAATCTATAGCCCATTCATCTAGTATCAAACTGTTCAACAAGACCCATATATTACCTATATGGTGTGAAAATATCATGCGAACGTTTCCTCATTTTGTTACCTGGGAACGTTTAAGAATTCCATTCGAAAGCCCTGAATTGGCCTTCCATTAAACCTTTTCTTACTAGGGACACATGCACAAGCCTGATTTGTATGTATGCCACACTAGAACTTATATCTTATAAACTTTTGCTAAATTGAATCTTCATCATATTCAACTCCTAACAACGTAAACTTTGAAGTCACTATCTGCAAGGCTAAGTGCTGCTTTCAAAAAGCACAAACAATACGGTCCTAAGAGAATTGAACTTTAGCTATCACAAAAGCCTCTTCCCTTTCCAACAAAAATGGTTCTCCTAAATGATTTTAAAAAATATGGTCATAATTTTAAAAGCAGAATTCCTATAATATAGATGTATGATTTCAACACCTAATGAGTTCAATGAGGGAAACTTGATAGACCCAGTGAAGTGTGATTTCAGAAAATCCACCAAACTTGAGTACATCATATCGAAGAATATAGTTTACAGGGACATCCTAAACTACTGAAGCAATAGGCATGGCACTTGAATTCAATTCTTCAACTTTCAGAGAGAGCAAAACACTATTTCTTCAGTAACAATCAGTCAGCACCAATCATCTCGAAGGTAAAAATCAGATACAAATCTCAGAAAGTATGAGTTTCAGCTTAAACATCAAAAATACAGACATTCTAAGTAGAAACTCAAGCGTACAAGCAGCTGGGGAAAGAGTAAACTGAAAAGAAATAAAGGCAATGCAGTATGATAGTGCTATCAGTATCCATGTCAGAAGCAACTGACCAGGAACAATCCCTACTCTATCTGATATGCACTCTGCACACAGAAGAATGAATGAATGGACACATGGTGAGATACCGCTTCATGATCATTCCTTAGCAGTTTCTTCCTTCGTTTTTCCCTCGGTTTCTTCCTGGGTTTCTTCGTTGGATTCTTTCTTAGTTTCTTCCCTTAATTTCTTCCTTTGTATCTTCATTGGCAGCCTTGCTGTCATCGACTTTGTCAGCAGTCACAGCATCATTGGAATTCTCTGTGCTTCCCCAGCAGTATCTCAATCTACATTCAGAAAGATTATGGTAAATTGCTACTCATAGCACGCTTCTTTTGTATTTCAAACAAACTGGAATAAGAGTCAAGATAGGGCACCTTAGCTTTCCGGACAAGGCGGCCGTTGGTCTCATCTTTGGTGCCAATTGTCGATGTCAAAATCTCTGCTCCCATTACAAAAAACCACATGGAGAAAATCTATTCAATTTCAAGAGTTTACCAGGAGAAGAATTCAGGTGCTGTGCTTACTTTTCTCAGTAGCCAGGCCATTGTTCTTCAGTATTTCAGCAACAGTAACAACAGTGCCGATAGCTGAAAACCAAGAAGATACGATCAAGAGTTCATCAATGATCATGCCAGACAGATAGCGTTGTTTTCTCCATTTCATCAAGTGTAAATCAAGAATAATATATGATATGAGCTGCCATGGTATTTCTATCACAAAAAGACAATCCAGGAAACTGAAGATTCAAAAGGTTCAAGAAAGAATGGCAACTAAGAACAAAAGAATTCGATGCATCTGAAATGCCCAACCAATCAAATAATCAAGAAGCAACAGTATGTGTTTGATGTTATCATATCACAAGATGATAATCTAAAAAATTATATTCTAGAAGAATATTTTTTGCAATGAAAGAAATCACGTTTAAAAAAACAGCTTTCACGTAATCTAAAACAACACAGGAATGCACCCATAAAAACCTATAATCTCATCAGGGAGCACCGATACTACCAACCAGATCACTATTCCAAAGACCAGATATTAAAAGACAAGCAAGAAAGAACACATTGAAAGCAAAAAATATAAAAAAAAGGAGCAATTTGATTCAAAAGAAATGTTCTGAAAACAATTATTTCAAGAGATTGTTTAGGGAGGACATCTCAAGAACGAAAGGAAGCTGAAGAAAAATATCCAATCGAGTACATTTTTCAATATTCTTTTTCTTTCTTTTGCTCCATCCAAGAATAATAAGAACAGAAAATAAACATTATTAAAAAAAGATCGGATCAAGATGAATCTAATACCCCATTCCCAGCGCAGAGAGCTTCGATCTCGTTGTATTGCTGCATGTACCTCTGCAATTTAATTCCCATAAAAATGAAATCAGTGCAAATAGAATTCTCCACCGAATTAGATTTCCTAAGATGGAGAAATTAAATCCAGATCCCTAAATAGTGTGACAAAAGATATCTGAACCCTTCGCCAAAAAAAAAAAAAAAAAAAAAAAAAAAAAAGAAAACTAATCATAAAGAACATCACTCCGAAAAAAAGAAAGAGGAAATTCCAACCCGATCAAGACCCCAAAGAACATAAGTTCTTGGGAAACATATTCTTCCCAAGAATCTGTACTAAAAAGCGTTGTTGATGTAATTATCCAAATCGAGAAATCAAATTACATCATGAAACTAAGAAAACGATTAAGAAATCGAATCATACCACCTCGCCGAAAACAGAGCAAGAAGAAAATATTAGCAGGGAGACGATCGAAACCGCAAGAAAGCATTACATCGAAAGACATTCTCAAGACTCAATACATAGCGCGAGAAGAAGGAAAAATTACATCAGAGAACGATCAAGAACTCAAACCATATCAGATATTCTTGCTCTAATCCTCTGAATTCGAGAAAAGACGGCTAGGAAAGAAAGAGATCGAAACCTTGGCGAGATTGACGTAGAAGTAGAGCGGCTTCTTGTTGGTGGAGACCTGGATGCGGTTCTTCTTGCCTTGCGACACCACCGCCGCCGTCGGGTCCTTCGCCGCCTCCGTGACCATCACCGTTTCCATCTCTCTCTCTCTCTCTCTCTCTCTCTCTCTCTCTCTGGGCGAAGGAAGAAAGCTCGGGTCTCGCTCTTTCGAAGGGATCAGCGCCGAGAAGCAATCTCAGCGGGAACCGGCCTTAAGTAGGCGTCATTCCGGGGGCAAGAGCCAATGACAGAGAGCCACGAGGTTTTCTTTCCCGTAAGTTACTTGGTGGGCCGTACGAGGCGCTTATGTCCGTTGCGATAGCCAATTGGACGAATTCCTCCCCGCCTCTCCGCCATATTTACGGTTCTGCTGCAAAATTGGTGCCATTTGACGGGGGTCTTGGGCTTTGGGCTTTGGGCGGCTTTGGGCTTTGAGTTGAGGTTGCATTAATTTGTTATATTGATCCAAGCTTAAAAATTGTTTGAAATACTCAAGATCATAAACGCATATATTGATTGGAGCCGTGCACCGGCCTGGAGGAGCGTACCCTTTTTCAAACTCTAACCATTGGTAATTTTCATTTGCTTGTGATGATAGGCCATGCTTCTTGGGCCATAGCTTTTGATTATTTGGATGTTAGTTTTAAGCTACCAGGTTCCCAGGGGACTAGGTACTAATTTGGATGTAAATAATTTTATGTAAATAATTGATAGAAAATAGTTGTTATCGGCTCCTGAGCAACCATTCCAAATAGGATTTAAGGGCATATTTAAGATAGCTGTCAACCTTAATTATTGATCAATAATTATCTCATATATTTATTAAAAAATAGCTACTAAAAATCTTTCCATCAGTCAATATGGATTCCAGAGCCACCTTTTTTATCTTTTTTATTTTTATGATTTATAAATTGTATGAATTTAAGGATGAAAAAAAGAACCGAATATATATATATATATATATATATATATATATATATATATATATATATATATATATATATATATATATATATATATATATATCTAGTAATCACTTGATGGCAAATTGTAATGATTTAAGGCTACTTCGTTCAAAGAATTCCTCAATTCCATATACATGTCCGATTTCGCATGCTTCTCTTCATTGTAAGACCTAACCTCATCATTGGGCTAGCGAATAAAATCCAACCATAAAAACTGCAATTGGCTTAATGGTTGGTCCTCAAAAGGCCCAGGTGCCTTCAAGTCCATATAAATCATGAGTTAAAAGAGGATCAGTCAATAGAATATTATTCAAGCTTCTGAACTCTATCCAAGCATCGAAGTACATGATTGATATGGAACCAAATGCAAGCATTCACAGTTTTTAGCTTAAACTTTGGAACAAGATCAATGTGGTATCCTCAAAGTCATGGTCACAACATATTGCTACTCTCACTCTCAGAGGCACGATAAACAAAAAAAATAAATCCCTTATTGAGAGAGAGAGAAGATCCAACCCATAAGTGGCACACAAGCTATAGAGCTTTGATAAGGCCCAATACAATATAGAATCATTGCTAAGATGGCCCACTACAAAATTAAAACCATCTATCAACATATAAGAGAAAATAATAAAATAACCATGAAATCATGGGATGTCCTTTTTTTTTTCTCATGCTCCAAGTGCATGCCATGGCCAGTGTCATCGCATCCAAAGCTCTTCGCATCTCATGGTGAAATCAACCAAGGCTGGCCCTCTTCCCTGATCGAGCATTGGTTCGGAGCACCGAAAAACGGTCCATTGTTCGGATCGTATTCAGATAAAGGATGTCATCATTGATCGACTTGAATGATGGCGAAACAAGCCACAACTACTGCGGCCAAACCATCAAACCTCTGAGCCCAGACAAAATAAAAGAGATGGGACAAACGATTGATTTTTTCTTTTGTTTTTTTTTTTTTTTCTATGAAGCTTTCCTTTGACGGCACGAAAAAGAACTAATGCGTATAATTAAAAATGGCTTTTGGTCATAACTTGAAACATCCACAAGCAACCACTAGAGCTATTAGCGTTTATAACTGCTGCCAATAACTTAAAACAATGCCATCTTTTTATTTCTCTAAGGAGAGAACATTCTACCATCATACTACCATCAAATTTCTTTTTTATTTTTAAAATTTCATGTACCATATGCAAGTCACACACTTTGTTTTCTTAATTAATTAAAAACCACTCTACTACCACTGTAGCACTATCAAATTTTAGCAAAATGATAAATTTTATTATATTTATTCTTATTCATTTTAGAAAAATATACTTGTTGTTGTGATAATTCATATTTCTATAATTATTTTTGTTAACAATATAATTTTTTCTTTTGTTAAAAATAAAAAAAATATTTTATTCTTTATTTTATTTTCAAAATTACTCTATTCTTTCCTATATAATTTTTTCTTACAAGATATTTAAAAATAGATTTATTTATGTTGTAATTAAAGAGTAAAAATGATATTTAATATATAATTTTAAATAATTTATAATTTTTAATATATTTTTAATGCAAACTCTAATCGGATTAGTGATTGATAAGCTTAGCTAAATTGGTTGAAAAATAAGATAAGTAATAAATTAATAACCAATAATTTATCATAGATTTTAAGTAAAATATATTTTTGGCTTTTTAAAAACATCGATAAATTAATATAATGATATTTATGATTTTTTGCAATTAATCATAAATGAAGTGTTATTTTTTAGTATTTTAAAAAATACTACTAAAATAATGCCACAGATCCTATAAGTTTTGTCATTTTATCACGTAAAGTATTATTTCTTAGCATTTTGTAAAATATCACTAAAATAATTCTATAAATTACTAATATGACAACAACATTTATAATAGAATGCCACTTAACAATAATTACAAGCATTTAATCTTAAATACCATAAGAAAATAGATATAGCAATACAAAGTAGCAAGTGTCATGATAGTTATGCGCTAATATCTACTTTTATTGTAGTGAATGCAATAAAAAATTGTATTTTATGGATAATAGTGCATGAGAGCATCAATATGATTTATTGTTCACAGCCCCTTTCATCATCACTAAGATTTTAAATCTTATATAATAGAATCCTTTTGGTTTTTGCATAAAATGAGATATATCTTTATCACGCTCCATTTCGATACTTAAGATGGAAGAAGTTATAAAATGTACTTATTAAAATACTAAGATGATGTGGGAAGTTAACCTATCTCGACATCCTAAAGGATATTTTGCTGAATTTAAAATTATGATCATCACGAATATTGCGGAAGCATACAAAATGCATTATCAAGAATCCCTCCATGCCATTACGTGGTAATTATCATTGCATTGTATTTTGGAGAGGTTGGTTAATGCTAATGCAAGAACATGATATTACTCAAATTTAAAAGTACTCAAATTAATACTATATGCTTATGTATATAGTAGTCAAATGAATAATATAGGTGAGTAATAATTTAAGATCTCATCCAAAAAGAATAGCATACGTTATAATTAGTGGCTTTGATCCTATTTAAATATCCAAAACCTCCTGATATATAATTGATGTAGAACTAAATATATATTCATTCAAATCGTTATATTTTCTTCTTGTTTAAGCATACAAATGACTATTAGATGGACCTAAAAAAGTATTGTTTTGGTACTAGTCCAGAATGATTTAGTATGGGGTGTACTATATTGATTTGGTAGCATATCGATTAGGTGGAACGGAAAGACCCAACTCATGAATCACAGGCTACATCAAGTAGCTCAGTTTGGTATACTGGTATGGGATCGTTAGGAGCGGTTTGGGATGGTTCATCCACGTACCGAATTGAAAAGCTGAATTATATTTGTTCCAAGCTAGTTCGGTTCAATTTATCTCAAATCGTTAGGTTCGGAATAGTTCAACTAACCTTAGATAGACCTAAAAGAATGTGTTATAATGTTTCTTAATCACATTAAAGTTATAGCCTGAATCTGCTATGATACATATGTAGCAATCCACAACATTAACTAGATATATGCTATTAATTAGAATGCTCGGCTCTATTTTAAGTATCCAAGATCTCACCTAAATATTTAATAGATCAACCTTTAAATTTCTTATGTTTAAGTCCTAACATCCTCACCAAATAAGTTTATAACTAGAAATAGAAAGTACTATAACCATCAGACTTAAAAGAACTGATGCTCTAATGTCCCTTGATCTATGTAGGGCTATGCTATATCTATTCTTATTCCATTTGTTGCACCCTGGGATCTCATCTAAAAGGACAAACTATAAATTATAAATTTACAACTTGTTATCCTTAACCTGCCCCATTTACGTATCTATAATCTTCCTAGTATGCAATTGATATAAGATAAGTGTACGTATATAGGTTCTCGTGCATTATAGGTAGCCCTCTCTTGATGGAAGTAGATTTACCAAATTTCTTGGATGCTTGTGGTATTATTAGGTCAAGTTGGGTTCATTTACTAAATTTGGATCTAGACCAATTGAAGGGTTTAAGTCATTTTAAGCCAAGCTCGATATAACGAATAAGGTTAGATCATTTTTCCGAGTTCAAATAATCAGCCACCCATTGATTGTCAAATACTTGTTGATGATGCATCAAGTCTAGATGATCTATCAATAGTTGGTAAACTCTATTCTTTTCTACTCTCAAAACAATTTAATAATAGCATTAATTTAAAATATAATTATTGAATTTTATCGGAAACATCAATGTAAAATACAAAATAAAACTATATGTTATGATACTACATTTTGAAAACTAAGTTTTGGATCAAGAAAGGCTCATAAAATTAAATACCATATAATTGAATTGTTTGGCATACTTTTACTAAAAATTCAAAACCCAGCAACCACTCAAGTCCAATTCATAGTTCTCTCATCACCATTCCTAGTGGACCCAAGGTTAGGTGGTGCACAAATGTAAACCAAGTCTGGCCTGGTTTTTGAAATCAAATCAAGAAGGTTCAAAAATCATGAGACATGATGGGATGCATGGTGGAGCCCTCCTCTTGAATTGAAGAGAGGAAGAAGCTAAGCATGTCTCTCGTTCCAATAACTTTATAGACTCAATGTTCGGTCCATCAAATTGGGACCATTAGGTTCCTAGCTTTTTGACAATATACCACAGTAGGTAAAGCCCAAGGGAACAGTGAATCAGAGGCCATCTGTGGGCCTGGAACGTGGTGCACCAGCAACCTCTTAATGGGTACAGAGATCAGATGACTGAACCAAATCCATGGGCCACAGAAAGTCCCACTCAATTATGGTGTAAATACTACATCACACCTTATCCAACATCTAATCATTTAAGGGTGTGACTCCTTTGTCTTTGGGGATAGGGAGTATAAATCATTTAGAACAAGCACTAATGGTAGGTCCAGGTCCTCCTCCTCCTCCTCCTCCTTCTTCACACAGATTAAGGCCCGCTAAAGTTAGGGATGAAAACTTTGAAGGCATCCACAGCCTTGAGCCTCCTCCTCAGCAGATTTGACACCGAACCTAATAAATCCGGGCATTAAGCTGTGCTTTCAAGGAATCTGTACGTTAACAGCAGCTATGATGACTTCAGAGGCAATGCAATGTCTTATAAAATAAGAAAATAACAGGAACAACAGTACGGCCATCTTAATGTTATTAGAATCATTCTTTAATATTTATACTCTTTATTTAAATGAATTTAATATATTATAATTGAATTAGACATTCCATAAATTTTTTTTTTTTAATAAAAATTCTATCCACAGCAACTCCAGAAAGAGACTAATTGCAATCGTCCATCATTCATGACGTAAAACTTATTTTGGAACGATGATTGGAAAACAGCTCTACCTTATATAGTTAATAGAAAACAATTGCTATTGGTCTCTTTAATGGTTATAATCAAAGTGAAATATACAACCACTTCTACTTTTTTAATCCCATTTTATATGTATAAAGTTGGACTTGACTACATTTTAATGTAACCAAGTGTAGAATCTGATCGTCTCTTCCACTATTCGATTTGCACAAATCTTAAAGTCACTTTATATCTTTTCTACTTCTTTCATCATTGAAATCGTGAATTGTATGGATTCAAATATGAAAAATATAATTAAATCTAACCTTGATTACATTCAAATATAATTAAGTGTATATATATATTCTACTTCTTAACTCGAAAATATAATTGAAGAAGAAAAAATTTATCTTTCTTAAAAAAAAATTATTGATAAAATAAAATAAAAAATAAAATCAATAGTTATTTAGTACATGTAACTTCTTTGTGGGACGGGATGAAAATCTATTTTTTTTTAAAAAAAAAGTTTAAAACTTATAACGGTTGAAGCTGGACCATATTTTGTATCCATGATTCAATAAATCAAGATACAAGTAGATTCAAGATAAGGGCAAGAAAAAGAATCTAATATGATAAGTTTTAATGTCAAGGGTCACTTTGAGTACGGTGAGATTAGACTTGCAAAAAAAAAAAAAGAAAAGAAAAAAAAAAGAAAAGAAAGGTTGACTTCAGCAAATTTGCATTTTTAGATGCAGAAATTCGCTTAGAACAATGTGGTGTAATACCATCAACTTAGCCACTGGTGGTGATTTGTAACTCGAAGTTCTAAATTTAGATCAACACTACCAGGATCTAATTAAACAGCTAATTCTTTGATGCTTAAACAACAAAATGTTCATTGACCAGTGCTGAGTTGATATTCGCATGACTAGCCCTAACTCAAGTTCATTGACCAAGACCTTTCATCCTGTTTATATTTATATTTATATTTTTATTTTTTCTGATAATAAGAGCTTTCATCCTATTAATTTATGGATGTAAGTGGACCAGCCGCTAACAAATTTGGCTGAGATTTAATACTATTGTAGGCACGCTACTTTTGGTCGGACCGTTGAGTTTCCCCCATTTAAAATTCCAGATACCTCTAAATTATTTAAGCCTGTCCATATCCCACATGTTAGAAGATGGTAATGGATAAAATTTTTATGAGCGTCTAAATCGATCCAAATCCTCCTTTCCAAATAATAATAATAATAATAATAGAAAAATTCGATCCAATTCAATTTCAAATTTAAGATTTTAAAATTCAATATAAACCAAATCAAATTTAAGTTTAAAAAATTAGGCATCCAAAAAAACCTCAATCAAAACTATAAAAATTATTATATTTTTAATGATTATAATTATATTATATCTTAGTTTTTTTAAAAAAAATAAAGTTATGAATGCATTTTATTTAATTTATTTTAATTTTATTTATATTGAATTGATAAAGAAATATATGTATATATTATTTTTATAATTAAAAAATTTGTTTTAATTTTGGTTCCAATTCGGATAAGTTAATCGGTTTTGACTTGATTCAGTTCTCGCAAATGATCTGACTCGGCTATAAATTTAATAAATTGGTTTGATTATGGATTTAAATTTAATATTTATATTTTAATTCGGACGGTGAGGTGAGGGAAAAAAAAAAAAAAAAAAGAGATCGCTTCAGAGCGAGGAATTTTGAGAAGGTTTGGCGTAGGTTTCTTTATCATTTCTAGATCTTGAGATCTATCACCACTGTCCGATGGTGATGGGATATCAAATATAAGTACTGTAATTGAAAGGGCAAGCTGAGTTGATCAAATAAATGTTTCGTTCCTTAGCCAGAAAAGCTGCGTCACATCAACATTTTTATAACTCAAATGGACCTACCAAAAGTCCATGCAAGTTAATTCTAGCCATTCAGAAGGATTTCTTTTTTTTTTTTAATCGAATTCTAGACCACTCACCATCTTGTGTCCATGATCATTTTGCAAACTAATCAGTGATTCCACAAAAATATATCCATGAGCTTCTTTTTTTTATTTTCTTGAAACCCACCTAATAATCACGGTAGAAAAATCTATCTTAAACAAAGCTTAAACTTTTTAATTTTTCATCTAAGCCATTTGCACCATAGATTTTTGTCATCTAAAGATATTTTAATTTTTTTAAAAAAATTATGCAAAAAAAGATGAATAGTGCTATCGATCATCTAGTAGTCATCGCTTCTTAGTTCACTCAAGTTATGATGGTTGAGGATTAGGGATAGGTTGATGACGTTAGTTAGGCTTTTCTTCTGCATTATTTGATGAATTAAGCAATCATGAGCAATGGATGGCTGACCAAGAAGAATCTAGTTCCAATTTTTTTTGCCTCCATTTAAATTATCTTTGAAGTTGACCTCGAAACATTTTTTTGCATGATAAACTTTTGTCCCTAGGTATGCTGAGTGGTAGCTTTCAAATCCATTGATATGATCTTATTCTTTAATTAACCTAAAATTTCTTTACTGCTAGGTTGCTTGTATATGCTTGATATGGTTATTTGTGTAGTAATTGCCATGAAAGGCATGTAGAAGTTGATGGATCATGGAAGATATCAATTTGCCTTACATTAGGACAACGATATATATATATATTGTAGTAGCTTTCAATATACTTAACTCACGGTATATGATTAGACCCATTTTGACTTAACCCAACTCTTGATATTTCCAACAAGTCATAAATAATTAATAATAAAAATTTGAAAATTTTTAATCATTGATTAAACCTAATCTAGGCAAATCAATCCAATGCAACATAGTAATTTGACTAAATTTGAACATAAACATTAAATACTTTGTACAATATAAATTATAAAGATACAAAATTAGTTCGATAGCTTAGGCTTGATCCAGTAAAAGAGTTGAAATTCTTTTTGGTTTAAGATTGAATTAGAGAGCCGGCCCCTTGATCCGGGCTAATTTGAAGCCCTACGACAAAGTTTGACATTCTCTAATATATAAATTTAGATCTAACCTAGATCTAACATGATTACAAGGCCATGTAATAAGGGCATGAATTGGTCAAATATAAACATGCCGTTCCCATCAAGTTTGAAATTCAAAACCACTCTTTCCCCTGGTCATGCCTTTTTTTTTTTTTTGCCCCCGAAAGTCAAACTAAGGTCTCTCATTTAAAGAGCCGGATAAAATTGCCTTCCTTGGAGTGGTTAGAGGAGTTCGTTCCTCGTGATGTTATTAAACAAAGATGCCACCGCAAGTGAAATTAAGGAAACAATGACCTCCACCATCTGAAACTCCGTCTGAATCCAAAACAAGCGCGAAACAGGCAAGAAGGCGGTGACCGGACACCCATCAAAAAAATAAAAAAATAAAAAAATAAAAAAATAAAAAAAAAAGATTCGCCCGAAATTTTCGAACGCGGTGGGAGCGAGAAAAAAGAAACGAAACGGCTAGGGTTTTACCACACGCCGTTAAGTTTCGAAAACCCGCCGTCAAGTAACGGCGTTAGAGCGGGTCCGGCTATAAATACCGTAACAGCTCTTAATTCCGTAACCGAGACCACCGTCGGCGAGCCCCGAGTGGGGGGAGTGGGAAGCGAGAGCGATCGAGGTGGTGGAAGAGGCGACGAGGACGGGATCAGGGATAGAGAGAGGGAGAGGAATCGAATCCTCCCGGATCGAAGTTTGGGTGGAAGAGCGTAAGCTATTGTCGGCATTCCCCTCGATTTCTCCCGTTCTTTCGTTTCTTTGGTTCTCGATCTCGTTCTTGTTTTCGTACAGTAATGTGGGAGAAATTTCTTCGAGAAAAAAGGTGGTTTGCGCTGGTTTTCGTGGATCAGTCGATGGGATCGTGAGATTTGCTGGTTTTTGTTCAGATTTCATGTGAATCTGGCTGAAAGTTGGGTTTTTTGTTGTTTTGGTTGGGGTTTTGGTTAAGGGGATTGCCCATCAGTGGATTTTTCACCATTTGAGTCTTGCATTCTATGCACTTTTTTATTGTTGTGGCTCGACGGATTGATGGCCGATGTTTTTGATCAGTTTTGTGCTTCTGCTCTTAATAGAATCTTGTAATGCGACGATTCATGTTTATTTAACTCCACTTCTTTAGATCTTTTCCGTTTTCCGTTTAAGATTTTTTTTTAATGAAAATATTCTCAAATGCAAGCGAAATGTGCATTTTCTTGACTGAAAAAAAGGCCAATTTCTTTCTTCTGCTATCTCTTTTGGTGGAAACTTACATATATTTTAAATTCTCTTGCTGCATGTTTAATCTGATTAGAAATTATGAGAAGATTGATGTCTCTCTAGCGAAAATGGCTTGTTTATTTGCTTTCATTCCTTTGATCGGAAATGCTGTCTTATATTCAAAACATGTTTGATATGGCATTCTGCAGACCTATTACTCTTTATGATTTGCTTATCTTTTTTTGTAATGCCTCGTGATGCATTCAAAAGTGATGTTTGTGAATCTATTTGCAGGCACTTCTAGTTAGTGATGTTCTTTACAGTGAACCCCTTCTTCTTTATTCTTTATTTTGTGATTCTAAACATATCATGATTGGGTGGTGTTAGTTGCTCGTTAAGTAATCATCATTCCTTTTAATTTTGAAAATTCTGGTATATGTCCTTTACTGGTGAAGAGCCCATTATAAGTCAAAACATGAAAGAGTTACAAAATCATCTGTTTTTAGTGCTAATGCAATAGGCTGCTGTTCGTCATCGAATGGTACCAATTGAAAGTCACGTAATTGGGGTGAGGTGAGTATAGATGATGCTGGTTTATAATATCATTCTGCTTTACTAATTGTTAAGTAATCATCATTTCTTTCTTTATTCTGGTATATGTCCATTAATGGCGAAGAACCCATTATAAGTCAAAACATGAAACAGTTACAAAATCATCTTTTTTAAGTGTTAATCCAATAGGCTGCTGTTCATCATCGAATGGCACCAATTGAAAGTCACGTAACTGGGGTGTGTATAGGTGATGCTGGTTTATAATATCATTCATGCTTTGTATGTCTCTACATTTGCTTCCTGTCTATGAGTTTATTTTCTGAAAACAGTAGTCTTTCTGCAAGAGTAAGTCCACATGCTGAAAAGTGTGGGCATAGTCTCTATAACTAGGCATTTGATCTGCAGGCAATGTGATATTTGTGTTATATTTCTTGTAGTTAGATGGGAAAGGAAGTCATAGACGTTTGTGCTGGTGAAGAATCAGAAGGCTTTATCATATGTTCAGCCAATGTTGACCCCGAGAAGCCTGATGACCATTCTTATAAAGATCGGGGGCTTTCTGCACTTGATGAAACTGCAAAGGACGTTCCTGATTCTCAGGATTCTCATGCAAATGGACAACCAGAAGAACAAAAAGAAAATGGGGATGCAATAGATGGTTTTGTTGAGGATTTCTCTGTCCATCAGGATGTGAATTTTCCCAAGGAAGAAAAAGTCCCCTGCTCTAAGGACTCAAATTTAAATGTTGTCACATTGGAGAAGGAAGAAATGAACAGTGCAGAACAGAAGCCAGATAATTATGAAAACACTGATATTCAAATTAAAAGAGTCCCAAAACCTGCTAATCTTGAAGCAATACAGTCCAACCGAACTGTTTCTCAACCATTTGCTCTTTCAACCGATAAGCATGCTTCTGGTGGGAATCGTTTTGTTGCTAATATTGCCGGGAATGGGAATGGATCTGCTAATGTAAACAGCCAACAAGCACGTAACATGCCAAAGAAGATTCAGGTAATTCTGATTATTCAAAATTTTCCTCCTCCTGTTCTTTTCTATCATTTCTGATATCCATATGAAGATTTAGTCTTGGGAGATCATCACAAGCTATATAATGCAACAATTCTGCTTTATATCTCTATGTTTTGACTTTTGATAAGAGTGGTCTTCATTGATCTGTGCTAAAGTTATGTGGATAGATGATATTAATCAGGCAAACATTTAATTATGGTGGCGTGTTCTGATTTTATTCTGGTCTTGGTCTTGCAAAAAGATATTTGTTGTATCTGTTTCTATATTCTGTGACAGAAGAGTGTCCTCTATGATGGGGCTCCCTTTTGATTTATCGTTGATTATATTATGGGTTGGTAGCGTGAAATATATTGCATACTCACAGCCGATGATGACTGTGAAATGAGTATTCCTGTATTTAGGAAGACTGCAAGTTGTAACTTAAGAATTTTGGGGTGTGAAGAAGTGACATATCTGTGGACAAGAGCAAGTGCTAGCACAACTTAACAGTGTCATCCTTCCATGTGGGTACTAATTCAGTATTATTTAGAGCTCCTCTTCTAACTGAAATGATATAAGCTGTCTGTTATAGAAGCAAATATTCAGTTCTATATCAGTCTCACATTTCTAGCCATGTCTCTGATTTACTAAATTATCAACAATATGATTGCGCATTTTTAAACTTTAGAATCAAATGTATAGAAACTCTTAAGGTTACTGCAAATAGGGAAGATTCTGAATTTATGATTGTTTTCTCTAATATGTTACAGGCTGACTCAACTCTCACATCAAGGAAGCCTCTTCAACCTGATAATACAAAGCACCCAGATGAAGAGGATGCTTGCTCTGTTGCCTCTTCGTATCCTCTTGCTACTTCTGTTTGGTTTTTATTTGATGATTTGCTTATTTTTCTCATTTTCTGTATGGATTGGTATTGCAAAACCTAAATAATATATAGAACTGCGGCATCAGTGAGAACATTAAAAGGCAGGTTTACAGTGGCATCTGCACCTGTTTTCAGATGCAGTGAACGTGCAGAGAAGCGGAAGGAGGTAGCCTTTTTCTGGTCTTCTAGTATCTGAGAATTGTGAGTATTTGTGGTGGCTATGATGAAAAACTTGTGTTATTTTTCCTCTTTCTTCTTAGTTTTATTCAAAGTTAGAAGAGAAACATCAAGCTTTGGAGGCTGAGAAAAACCAGTACGAAGCCAGGACCAAGGTATTTTTTTCTTCTTTTGTATCTTTGGAAAAAGAAAATGCTGCATGCGATGGTTTAACATATGTTCCTTTTCCTAGATCCTTTGCATGGTTTTTCCTTTTATAGGTTAAAATCTGTATTTTTTTTTGTATCTTTCTGATTATCACAATCTGTACTAAACCTTAGATCTAGATATATGCAACCTTTTGTTTTACCATGTTTTCTTTTAAAACATGTTAAAATATTTAATTTGGGGAGTATCAACATACCTATATTTTCAACAGAACCCTGTGACATCTTGTTCATAAAGTATAAATAGAGGTTTTTACATTTTAATGCTGTAGAAGCTGCCATTATTATCATACCCTAGGTCTGTCTCTGTCAATATTGACTTGGATTCTGACATTTTATGAGTGCTGTCTTTTATGACCTTGTGCTGTAGAAGTTGAAGTCTTGTTTTGCACATGCTTCATCCTTTTTCCAATTCCATGATTAATAATGATCTGATGTTCTTTGCATCATCTATGAGGCCATTGGTTATTTAGGTTGTCCTTTGCAGAAAGTCTGTGCTTTGTTCTGTGAATTATTTATACCTTTCTTCTTTAGGAGAGTTTTACAACATTACTAATTTGCATCAAACCATGGTTGCATGCAAAGAACCTGACCCATTTTATTAACCATTAATGTCCATCATTGTAATTAACTGGTTTTTGGATGTACCATAAATTTTATTTCTGATCAATATTTGATAAGTTGGCTGCTCTATTTAATTATTTCCTTCAAATAAAACAACAACAACAACAAAGCCTTAATCCCAAACCAGTTAGGGTCGGTTACATGAATCCTTTTTCTCCATTCAGTTCTGTTCTGAGTCATACATTTTGTAAGATACAAAGATTTTAAGTCTTTTTTTATTACTTCCTCTCATATAATTTTCGGTTTACCTCTACTTCTTTTTTCTTTTACATGTATCAAGTCTCCTTCGCACGGGTGCATTTATAGGTTTATGTTGCATATGTTAAAAATCATATAAGTCGTCCTTTTCTTAATTTATTCTTGATTGAAGCTATCTCTACTATTTTATGAATGATTTCATTTCTTATCCTATCTTTCTTATATTACCACGTTAGGGCATGACTATAGTTTTACGTTGGCCATCAACTTATTGCAAACCTCCTCCTTTATCAGGGTTTGAGACCGACTAAGTATAAAAACTTCATATATAAGCGGAGTTTATTTCAATCCTTTTTTTGGCATAACTTTTTAATGCATGTACCTAAATGAATCTATAGTAGTAACTCCAATAGCATGAATAAAACTGTAATTCTTAAACGCATCGAATGCAACAAATATATACTTGGCGTTCTAGAAATGTCAAATTACAGCCTTCAGGATATGGCCCTTATTTGAAGAAGTCTTTGTTAAACCGGCCACTAAGAATTGAAATTCACTCTTAACCTAGGAAGAAGCTACCCAATGCTGGATTGTATGTGGGAGCCCTTAATTAGTTGCTCTATAGGAAACTCAAAGTTAACTTTCATTGCTCACTTTGGAGAGTGTGAATCATGGTGGCTGCATGAATTTGTAAACTCTTACAGAAGAGGGACCTTTATTGCTACCCATGGAACAATGTTGCCTTCTTTGTTACAAAAAGAAAAGGAAAGGACCTAAAAAAAAAGAACTTGGAACATGAGAAAATAAGGGGAGATTTTTTTCGCTCTCTCTTCAGATCTCTCCACTTTTGGAGAGATGAAGGAAGAGGGTTTGGAAAGAAATCATTTCTTTCCATTTCTCTTTTCTCCCTTGACATACTATTGAAATGAGAGATTTTAAATTTCCCTTCCCTTCTATTCTCTTTAAATTGCTAACCAAACTGGAGAAAATAGTTTTCTCTTCTCTCCGAGCCAAAATGGAGATTTGTGTTTCTGCTCCTCTTTTTCTCCTCTTTGATTCTCTCAACCCAAGCAGGGCCTCAAGCAAATGAAAGAGAGAGAAAGGAATCTAATTAGTACTTTTGAGGAAAGCTAAAGTGAACTATCCTGATAGAACATTAGATGCAAATATACAATTTGATGCAACACAGGGTACAACTAGCAACCAATGTGACCAGTTGGACCATGCCAAGCTTCACAGCATTTAGTGGATTCACTTGAGAAGATTTTGACAAGCAATATTTGATTTTTTGTAAATTTTCTATTTGAGAAAGTACAAAATTTTAACCTAGTTTGTATATTTGTAGTTGAATGATTCTAAGATAATCCTTTACTACTGAGCCTTTTTTCTAGTGTTGATCTGTATTGGATTTAGTACTTGAATTAGGGTTTGGGGTCATAGGCTGTATAAAGACAGCTTGTGACATATTAATTAAACAATTGTAGGAGAGAGCTTCCTCCATCCACAGAAAGGTTCATCAATCCAGTTTGTTTTCAATTTGTATTTGATCTCCAATCTTAATTTCCATCAATCGAATTGCTTGTCACTCTTCACGCTGCATTGCAATCTATCAGAAAAATATAAACGAACAATATTAGTGATTAATTACTTAGTATATCCTCTGGATTTTGATGAAAGAGATCATGAAGTTCTTTTGGTCTGGCTGTTGAGCATTGTCCCTCCATTAATCTTATTTTGTAAGTAATCAAGGGCTTCTTTATGCTTAGAGAGTTGCCTCCTTTTTCCAATGCCTTATGGTTTTGACATGAATTTAAAGTCTATCCTTCACAATGTAGTCAATTGATTTGTGGTTTGTGTAGTAGGACTCATAAATCTTCCATATCCATATTAATGTTATGTGAAGCTTGGCCAGTCAAGCCAAACACCATTCATTTTCAGAACATTTGTTCTTGCTTTCCATAATAATTTTGAACATGAGAAGACTAACCAGATTCCCCATCCTTGTTCATCTCTTATATTCCATGAGTCTTTCCCAACTTAATGTCACCATTACTTAAAGAGATAGAGGAGGCATTGACAAGGGTAGAGGAGCGGGGAAGCATTAGAAGAGGAGCAGCAAGAGAGAGATGGTAAAGAAATTCTATCAAATAGCTAAAAAGATGTTGCAAGTTTGCAATCCAGCTTGAAGAAATTGAGAGATAAATTGACTACAAAAATGGTTAGGTGGTAAAGAAGGAGCTAAAGACTAGCAAGAAGATTTGAATCTCATGAAAGAGATTTGGGTTCTAATATATATAGATTGACCATTGTTGACATGATGGAAAAAAATTATCTTGTAAAAGCCTAGAGGATGGTAGTAAAACTGAACAATGAAAATATTAAACTAGTAAGGAGACTTGATGAATTCTCCAAAGAAGGACATTAAAAATCTAAAGAGGTAATTTATTGGATGTTTGATGGAGGAAATTTGTGAAGTTCAGAGACAATAATGGGCTGATGCTATTGCAAAAAATATTGGGCAATTGAGACTGAATGACTCTTACTATGTTCATATGATGTAAGAAGAATGCTGAGGCTAACCTATAGCAAATCAGGAAGGAAAATTCTCAATGCGTACATTTAGAGGAAGCTCTGAAATTGGATATACATGGCTAGTAATGGATAGTTATATGGAAGGTTGTGCACATGCTTGGTGGATTATGGAATGGTCCATAAAGTAGAACATTAACATACAAGAACTGGGTTAACAGCTATGGTAAAATTTTGAAAGAATGAGGACAGTGGAAGGGCTTAAAAGTTGATACCAATAGAATTAAATTGACTACTTGATGTTTTATTTAAAGCCTTGTCCATACATTTTTTTATTTTTACCGTTAGCTGATCTTTTAGATTGCCTTTTTTTTTTTTAATGTGTGCGGGGATGTGGGTTGGTGGTGAGGGGGGGGGGGGGGGGTGGGGAGGTGAGCCAAGGTGGGCAGTGTTTTAATAAATATAAATAAATAATCTAAATAGATTGAATATCTTAAATCTTATTTAAAGCTGATTGAGATAACCCAGGAAAACATAACATCAGTTGTACCATAAAAGTTCTTTTGGGTGTCATTTAATCCATGTGATAATTTGTAGTAGCTGTGCACATTACTTTCCTTTCTTGATCTTATGCCAATCATAATTATAAGATGAACCTTTTTCCACTTAGTTTTGTTGACTTTTATGCTTATAATTTAAGGAAAATGTTGTTCACTCTTCATATTGTTGTTATGCTGGACAAATTCATGATGTTCAAACTGCAGTTTAGAGCTTTTCATAACATCTGTATTAAATGTAATGTTGGCAATGTCCAGGGCCTATGATTTCTATATTAATCTTGGTACATAGGTTCTATTAATAATGAATTTGATAAGAAGTTTTTAATTTGCTTCAGTACTAAGTATTTCTTGTTTACAGGAAGAACGAGAGGCAGCACTTAAGCAACTTAGAAAGAGCTTGACTTTCAAAGCTACACCTATGCCAAGCTTCTACCGTGAAGGGCCTCCACCTAAGGTTGAGCTTAAAAAGGTGCTACTCTAAACCAGCTGCTTCTGTGCAACTATTTGCATAGTCCATTAGAAATGAAATGTCATGCTGGCTGTGTACTATGTAGGATATTTTGAAGCTTTCTTTTTTCATGCATATGGTTCCTAGCAGGCCACAACTTGGCTACTTTCAAGTTTTCATAGAAGCCTAAACTATATGATATTATACCAGTGAACTTGATGATGAAATGCCCAGGTTATATATCTATATAAAACTGAGGTTCACCAGATCATAATTCTTGAGTGGCTAAAGCATGCTGAGTCATTGAAAGCTCTAGTTGTTGCAGCTGAATTTCTTTCCATGAAGGGTGATAGAGAAAAGCAAAAAAAAAAAAGAAGCTTTATGCTAGCAGCTTATTTGCTGCTTGAATTGTTATAATTTAGATAATGCCCTTCCATCTATAGGCACGTCTATTTTTTCTGGAATTTTCTTTCATAGATTAGTAATCTTGAATCATCTTGATGTAGTTCTTAAGTCTAGTTAACAATCAACCATGAAGTAAGGGTCTTTTGGTATTCTTGGCAAAATCTGGTGGATAGTTCATAACTGAAGTCCTGTTTTCTTGAAGTCTTTTATGTAATTTTCTAAGATGAGTGTTTTACATCTTTTTTTTACTACATCAAATCATAGATTTTTCCCTAGACAGATTGATCATCATGTTAAAAAACAGATCTGTCACAAGACAACAGAAACACCTTTATTGTTGATAAAGAAAAGGAGAACTTTTAAACAGATTGGCGCAAGCTTGAAAAGTAGATGAATGTTCACACCTAATTAATGAATTTTAAGCCCTGAGGAAAGGAGAAAAAATCATTAGGTTTCTTTACTTGGAGAATTCTAAAGCAAGTCCATTGGAATGTCATATGGATGCAGATTTTATGCAACAAATCTGATTGCCTGTTTAGCTTTAGGGCATTGCATGGTAGTGTTATTTCACAAGTTAAGCAACCAATTACTGAACTCATTCCTGAACATACCCGATAATGAATATGTCCATCCAAAACTGAGTGCAGCTAAGATGGAAAACAGGTTGGGTCTGCTTCAAGTCCTGCTTGAACTATAGCTGATCTGAATTTTCTTTATGTCTAGATATAGATCCAATCCAATCCATCACTTGGTGGATCCGGGTGGGGTCTGGGTTGATGGCCACTACACCACCTCCGCCTGCTTGCAGGCATAGAGAACCAGCACAGAAGCCCCCCTGCAGCTGCAGCTACCCCTACTACCCCAGTGGGGGACTTGGCCAAAGCCCACCCCAGGGGTTCTAAAGCACAGAGGAGCATTGCAACCCTGATTGACTTAGATGCACGTTGCTTGTGCATTGGCTCGCATCCCTGGAACCCTAGATGAGTGCCCTGTGCACTCTGGACTTGTGTCCCATGTGGCTGAGATGGGTGTCCCATGAGCATGGGCCCGTGGCCTGTACCTTCCACTGGAAAGTGAGTCCCATGTGCACAGGCTGCACTGCACTGTTTTTGGACCCAGACCTGATTTCGTGTTGAACTGGGTGGGTCCAGTCTCCTGGTATTTATGTTTGATTCATGATGTTCAATGTAGGACCTATTAGGATTCTGGATTGAACTTGACCCATAGGTTGCTCAAAAGTTCAGCTCTGATCTGAATTTTGATTAAAATTGAACTAAGCTATTTAGAAGTGAAAGAGAAAATTCATAGCGGATGTGGTGCTGACTCTGAGAAACATAAAACTCAGATCATCCAGTGGAATGAGAATGAAGGACTTGAAGCAGCCATTGAACAACTGATCTGTGCAATAAAATACTGAACTATGCACTGTTTAAATATCAAGAGAAGTGATTTAGATTAATGCCTGGAATAAAATAGGGAAAAACAAAATTAGATATGAAAGAAATAAAGCTGAAGAGAACACATCTTATCTGAAACAGGTTATCTTGTAAAGAACAAAGGGAAAAATAAAAATGATACCTGACTCACTCATAGGCTTGGGAATTATACCTAGGATTAAAAAAAAAAAAAAAAGATAAAAATGTTACCTAACTCACTCATAGGCTTGGGAATTATACCTAGGTTTGAAGGTTTCACACATTCCTTGTGGAATTGCATCACAACAGTACAATAATACATTGTTTGAGTGATTGATCTCCTTGAAACAATTACCTAATCTGTCAAAAACCTAAGATCTTCTATTTATAAGTAGAAGAAACCCCGAAAAGTTTTTTTTGTAATCCCAGAACTTTTACCCCCACAGGGCAATGGTTAATGTTTGCAGTTACTGTAGTCTGAACACTAGTGATGAACAGCACCAGTGCAGTAATCATGCACCTTGAGTTGTCAAATAAGATCTAAGATCTTATAATCTTGGCTCTTGATTGAAAATAACTCACCGAGAACAAAAAATGATCTCAAATAAAAAAGAAAATGCAGTAAATTGGCAACTAAATTAAAATCCAAGTCCCCATGTCCAATCCATTCTATAAAACCCTAAGATCTTCTACTTAAAGAAAACCTAAAAAGTATTTGTAATTCCAAAACTCATCCCCATAAGCCATGGTTACTTGTCACAGTTATTGTAGTCTGAACAGTAACGCATAAACAGTACCACTGCATTAATGATGCCCATCAAATAGTCAAATAAGTTCTAAGCTTTGTTAATCTCGGCTCTTGATTCAAAATAGTCCACCGAGAACTGAAAATAATAGAAATAAAATGTAAAGTACATTAAAAGAAAATACAGCAAATCAATGCCTAAAGTAAAATCCTAATTCCTTAAGTCCTGCAGTCCCCTGAAGCAGCATGGCATAGTCTTTGGTCTCCACCACTCCTTTCAAGGTTGGGTCTTAACCAGGGAGCTAAGACCCATGCCGGACTCATGGATCTGAACTTTCAGAATTGTCAGTTCAAGTTTGGATCTGATGTTGAGTTAGTTGAGTTGGGCCTACCCAACCCGCTTGAGTACCTATTTTAAACTTGGCATTTTAATTTGAACTGTTAAACTCAAATTCAGTATAGACTTTTAGTGATAATTGGATGGCTTTCAGGCTGCAAATTATGTGGTTGGTCCCTGCATATTGAATTCTTAATAACCAGTCAGACATTAGTTGCTAGATGGATGAGACTGTTCTTACTTATTTTCCTACTTTAATTGAAGCTACCTACAACTCGTGCAAAATCACCAAAGCTTGGCCGAAGGAAGAGCTGTAGTGATGCAAGCAATCCATCCAAAGGAGATAACAATGATGGAACATGTGGTCGAGTGGACCGTCACAGTCTGGGGAGTTCCAAAGAAGATACCAACAAACTGCGGAGTGGTGTGAAGAATGGAAATGCAGCTTCCAAAGATAAAGAAGGGTCCAAATTGATGAGGGAGAGTTCCAAACCCGTTTCTCAGAAGGTGTCTGCACAGAAGAAGGCTGATATCACTGTGCATTCGTAACTCATGAATTTCTGAAGTGTTCTGCTAATTTATCTTACATCACATAAATGATCCCTTGCTTTCTGGAAGACGTAGTGTTCTTGTGAGAACTTGTTGCTAGAATTTGTGTGCTGTATGATGGTGTAAATTTTGTAAGTTATACAGAAATGATATGTATTAAACACAAACGTCATGGAGCAGTTTTATTAGAACTATTGAAAGAAATGACTGTTTTTCATTTGGAAAACTGGCTTTAGTTTCTAGCAAAAATATTGACATTGTTAATGAATGGTGTCTAAGTAGCAATGATTCCGGTTGTAACTTGTGATATTTATGTAGCATTTGTTGTTATAGTTATCGTTATACTTGTAGGTATGTTTGTTATTATAGCGGTGGTGGTAGTTCTTGTTGTTGCTTTTGTTATAAATGCATATTTAGAATCTGAGAATCAGATAAGCGGTTCAATTATTACCTTTTACTTTTGCTTTGCATTTTAAATTTTCTTTATTTCCAAGTGAAACTTGATGTTTCTTTAAGTCGCCACTGAAGAACATCAGGTGTGATTTTATCAACATCAAACTTGTATTATCTGGTGTTCCATCAAGCCACGGTTTCTGCTCACATGATAGATTCATGCTTGTTCTGCTTAAGATAACCAGATTGTCTAGGTGCCACCTGATATTCTGCTGCTTGATCCGTCAAATCTTCCATGTTGCAGTCATGTTCTATTCCATTGTCCACTTTTCTTTTTTCCCTAGAAATAACTCCTCTCTCTAGTTTCTATTATTGGCTCTCTTGAAACTTCAGAAAGATTGTGTTCTTTATTCCTCCCCTCTCCTGTGATGGTACCAAGAGAGACTCTGCTATTGGTATCTTCAGCTTTCTCGTCATTACAATTGCTGTGGGTTTGAATTATAGGCTCAGGAGAGTAGATTCATCACCGGTTGCCCATTTTATTGTCTACCTAGAGGCCGAATGCCTGGATGATCCTTCTTGGTCAGGTTCTTAGATTGTTTTCTCTTCTGAAGAATTGCACATGTTCTCGATAAAAATCTGATTCATCTATCTGCGTGAGTGATATTGAATTGATTCTGAAACTGAAATCTCTCCTGACATTTATGGCAGGACAGCTTTGAAGAATGGAGATTGAACTTCATTATGAATTCTCTCAATGATCAGGATGATAACTATATGATTAGTTTTGAACCTAGAAGTTATTATATCTCACTATTCTATGCCTATCTTATTCGTTGAGAATCATGTGAGAAGTTTAATCTTATAAGGAATAATTGGATCGATACAGATGATTAAATCTAAAATCTCATCGTTGAAATTTTAGGTCGAATTGAAACCTAGCATGTATATAAAGTCTATATCTAGCATTCAAACTCTTCATCTTCCTAACAAGAAGTATTGGAGATGATCACCTGGGGATCCTGAACAACGCTTGAAGTTATAAAGTTGTTGAAATTGGTGGATCATTTAAAGAATTGGCTAGTCGAGTTGAGTTGTTAAAATGGACTTAATGAAGCAAAGTGCTGGATTAATATTAATGATGGCTTACAAGAAGACTTTAGATTGGATTAGATTACAAAATGTATATCAGATCTTTGAGTCCTCCATGGAATGATTAATAGGAAGTAGATTTTAGGTTGAATTGGATTTTTACATGTACATCAGATTTTTCTAGTATTTAAACTTTCCTCCTCTCCAACGCCCACCACCCTACCCAAGCAAGACCCTAAGCCCCCGATCCCTCCCCTTGCCTAAATTGGCAAGGGTTATTTCCGTCATTTGCTGGTGAGATTTACAAATCTTGTCATGATATATACAAGGAACATATAATATACTCACAAAATCAAAACTCATATTCTCATGGGATGTACATGCATGCACATAATATAATTATGCACAAACCCATGCTTAGAAAAAATACTGGAAATATTGAAAATTTAATTTATTTATATGCTTTTAATAAAAGAATTGAAAAAAAAGTAAGAGAGAGAGAGAGAGAGAGAGAGAGAGAGAGGGGGGTTGCATTAGTCAGAAAAGAGAAAAGCAAGTCTATTTTTAAATGAGTGAAATTCTAATCCAATGAGAGATCTATATTTTTTTCTTTCAGATTTACATATGTATACATAATATAAAATTGTAATAAATAATTATCTGTTTTCCATCTAAGAACAGATTTTAATAAACAGCGATGCCAACTTCCTCCTTTTAATATATAGTATAAATAAACCTGATTCTAGATAGCTGCATGGATCTTAGTTCTGCAATTTGGCATTACTAATCAATCTTTTATTTATGATATTGAATTGTTGAATTTAAACATTTTAGAAGGTCATCTAGTCATTAGAGACATTTTAAACCTACTTAAAAGAAGAAGAAAAATAGAAAAAATTAGTATTTCTTCCAAAGACTTTATCATTAAAAGTTGCATCAGATAAACTTTATTCTTAAAGTGGATATTTATCATATACTTATCTAAATGATCTTCTAACTTATCAAATGTTTCCCTTGATGTCTTCCATCTAGGAAAAAAAAAAAATTAGTCCTTAAATTTGTTATGCACGAACCCTCCACTCAATAATTTTTGTTTAGTGAACCATAACTTTTTTTTTCTTCCCCCTAAAAAAAACCTGTGGAAATTGTGACCACAATCACAGGTCTGAGAAGATACTATAGACTAATACATCCAAAACCATAGTAGAAAGATTGGAGGGCTTAAGAACGTTCAGCTGGACAATGGGACCTTAAAAACACTTTTTTAACACTATTATCTGATTAATATGGGATATGTGTTCTGCACGTGATTATGCAAAAGAAAGAGCACATGATGGGATGGTATTGACTTCATTAATTAGTGATTAAAGTCTGACAAAAGAAAATATTTAGCAGGTGTCTTGCTTTCTCTTTTTCAATTAGTGAAGAAATATAAAGGGCATGTCTAACCCAAATAAGTTGTCTCCACTTGTGCATGGCCTTTTAGAGACCTTCATGTACACTGGCAAAAGGGACTCTGTTATTGAAGACTTACTCTAGAGATATTCATGCTTGTCCAAATTTCCTAGAAAATATTTTTTTCAAAATATCTATATGCATGATTGTGTATGGCATGCCTGTGACAGATAAAATGTATGCACAAGAATTTTAACACGAGAATAGAAAACCAAAGCCTAACTTCTTCAGTAATTATTCAAACCTTGTCTTAGACAAAGCCTTAAGGAAGACATTTTCCACTTTTTGTGCATCTCAAATCCAGGTCACTTGTACCCAACCCTCTATGATTTTACCAACTAATTCAATTTGTACCCATTTTTGTTACTTGATTGTTGATGTTCACATTGATAAGTCTCTTCTTCAAGCATATTTTCACTAATGAAACAATTGCACATATTTATTCCCTTTGTTGAAGCAATGGAGGCAGGATTGAAAGCTCACTAAATGGTATAACATTATCAAAACTGATTTCCACTAGTCTGTCCATGTGATGCAAAATGCCTTCAATAAGCATAGCCATGTGCATTCTAGTATCAAGGATTTGTTGTTTGCCTTTGTACTTCTTAAAGTTATTGTGGCAAGCTTCTCACAACACACAGACTTCTCATACGTCTATCTGGTGCTGAAAGAAGGCCCAAAAGCGATGGCCTAGTAGATGGATCATCTGTCCATTCCATATTGGTAAACATATTAAGTGAACAAACCTCAATCCTGTAGAATGATCTATTCTTCAAGACTAGCAACTTCTTGCTTATTGTCTCTCATAGCTACCAAGCCATCCACATATAAAAACACTATATATCTAAATTTTTGTCCTCAATGATTGGGCTATCAATGGCATTTGAGTCAAAATAAGTTTACAATACAGAAGTTCAGCTATTTTATCATATCATGTTCCTAGCTCTTGATTGGGTATATGAAAAGCCTATTTCAGTAGGAATATATGAAGGGGTTATCTTCATGGCATAACCTTTGGTGGATGGTTGTAGCTTCATATATATATTCTGGTCAATTTTTTTTTTATAAAATATTCTTTATCATCAATCTTCATAGTTCAAGTCATATCTATATGGCACCCCATCTCTCTCATAGCCTGATTCATTGAACTTATTATTTGGTTGAGTTGATCCCAAGCTCTCCAATTCCCATTGAGTGATGCTTGGGCTGCGGCTTTTAAGCCAAAGTGGTCTTGGACCCAATATATTTGTCTTTCCATTGGACCTTGGTCTACTCAAACTGCCTTGCTTTGTAGATTCTCAGCTCTAATCATGCAGCTTTTACTTTATTTTGATCCATTTACTGGAAAGTGCTTTCCTTTAGGATTGGGGTTCAAACCCTCAATCTCAATATTCGTAATCACCACAATCTCTTTATTAAGACATTGTTTTATGTTGGGAATCAAAGGTACCTTAGAAATATTATAGAAATGCCAAGTTTTTCAATGGTCTTTGTCTTGGATAAATGATGTGTTAATATACCAAATTTCATGTTCTTGATGAAATTTTAATGTTCTCTACCTAGCTTTATTCTCAATGAAATATGTTAAACCATATTTTTTGCATGCCATTCAAAGAATGATGTGTCATCCTTATAAGAATAACTATCAAGAAGTAGTTTTTTTTTTTTTTTCAAAATTAATTTGTAAGAGCAGCTAATTTGGACATCTAAGCAAGAATTATTAATGAAGAAAATTACTAGTAGCTATTTTGAGAAATCATTACCGGAAACAACCAACTTCTTCGTTATAAAAAGAGGGAAAAAGACTTGGATTAGGCTTTTTGCACTAGATATGTAATATCTTCATTAGCATATATAAGGTTTAAAAAGCCTCTCTATTATGTATGTATTTTTTTTTTTACTTTCTCTCTCTGGATATGTATATAAATGAGGATTAGTGCATAAAACATTATCACTTACGAAACTAGCCTTATAAACTTTAATCTCGAAGCCATCAATAGGACTTAAGGTTTATTAGAGCCGATTATTGTACATCAAAGCTTATCATGTTGATTGGAAGAAAAGCTATAAGAGGCTTCTATTGATTCTCCACACCTCGAAACCCCAAGAATCAAAGAATAAAAGAGAGAAATGAAGATAAGAAGATCGCTGACCATATACACGCTAGGATTTTCGCCTAGAACATCAATTTTATTGCGGAATCCTATCTGGTTAGGACTAAAATGCACTTTAAATATGATCAAAACACATTCACTACATAATTTAAGAGCTGATGTAGATGTTAATCTACTTAGGTTAAATTCAACTTTAACTTAAATTCTAAAGAGCAAAGGTTTAACTTTCTCAAAAATTTAATTTAGAATTCTTGATTTCTTATGTTGATATTAACAATTATTTAGTGCACTGAGGTTGTATGAAATTGGATTAAATAAAGATTGATTTCTTTCTTTTACAATGATCATGTTCATCTCTTTATATTTGTTTTTTTTTTCAATTCGTTTGCTCATCAATTATGAAACCATATTTGTTGGGCAAATAGGAATCTCTCTCAATCTCTTCCCCCTTATACTGATTATGGTTTATGAATAATTTTTAATATACAAACAAGTTCATACCTACAAGAAAAGAGAATATGATAGATATTTAAGGAAGTTTATTATAATCTCTCCCTCCTACATTGCTTAGATAATAAACTATTTTTTTGAGTAAAGATAACAAAATTCTCAACATAAATCTTTCTTATGATGATAAAACCCTTACCTTCCATTAAATGCTTGGTCTCCTTTATACTTTGTATGCTAGCCATTAACATGTGAAAAGATCATTGGGCATTCGCATAACATAGCATTTGGAATTTATTATGCATAAATTATTTAGAGAAAAGCTTGGTATGCTTATGACTTTCATGATTTTGTTTGACATAAACAATGTAATCTTCTCTCTCCATAAAGTAGACTACATATGCACACATATATAGCTTAATTTGATTGCACACTCGAGAGGATCTTTACTTTGTTCCAATTATATTTATATTCAAATGATGGAGGTCTCATTAATTTCTAAAGTGCTTACATACTAAAATCATATAATTTAGAGATTTCTAAACCTTACATCATGTGATTAAAAAATTGAATAATCTAAATATCATTAAATAATATATATATATTTTTTTGATTTTTCGATGCATGGATAAAAGTTTTCAATCACATGATTTTTAATATATAAGCATTTTAATAAGGTAGAAAAGTACATCTAATAACTTGAATTATTGATATAAGGCCTCCATCATTCAAATCTAAATCTAATTAAATTTAATCGAAGACCTTTTTCGAGTATAGCCAAATTAAGCTCTCTCACCTATATGTGTGTAAATGTATAAATTGCAAACTTACATGCAAAGAAATTCTTATCGTCCAAGGTGCTCTACAGATATATGTGAAAAGGGTTTCTAAAGCCAATGGTTGTGTACGCATGCCATATATTATTCAAACATACTCCTTTTTGTCTATAAGCTTTTTTGACCTCTTGACAAGGAAAACCGATTCTACATCCAGTTGAAGATTATAAATATTTAAGAAGCAAACGGTTGGTCATTCACCTCTCTTTGCATCTTAGTCAAGGTGCAATAGGGCACGGAAAAGAGAGTGCTTGACCAGCATAATATCCAACCATTGGATATAGCTTCTTCAATTGAACATACCTTTTGCTATATCCTCACAATTAGAATATCTTGGTTCTTGGTTTTTGCCATGTAATTGTAACTCTTTTTCTATCTTCTACCTGCCAACCAAAGACTAAAAGATTTCAAAAAAGCTACAGCACTAATATCCCTTGGGATGGCAGCAAGCTATCTTTCATGAATCAATTCTACGTCTATGGAACACAACAACCCTTTCACTGTTGGTTGTGAGTCAAGGCAACCTGCCAGTTGGCCACCCACCAAACAGTAACCTGACTATTAACATCACATGGAATTTGTCTCCAACTTTAATGCGCAGTTTTCACTGCCAAAAGCCATCTCAAGCTCACCCCATTCTGACAATTTTCCATGAGCCAATCAACTCTTTGAAGGGCCAACCATCACTTACCATCTTTTTCACCTCCCCTTCATTTCCTTTTCCTTCTTTATTAACTACACAAAAGGCTTTGTTGGCAGGACTGCTTGCATTGCTTGCTAGTTAAGCTTGGAATCACAACTTGGCGTATGCTCCCCATCTGATGAAGGTTCTCCACCTCTCATCCTCTTCAACCTTTTCTCAAGTGGGAAGCAAAAGAGAAATCCTTTGCTTGGGAATAAAACTCAATGTCAAGGATCTCCTCTTAAGTCAGACCCCAAAAGAATAACCTTTGATCGATGAGCTTAATCATATCCAAGAATATCATCATATCCATTCCCCACACATACATTCTCCATTAAACTCAAAATCATTTACATAATAACTCGAGGACCGATTACCTCATCCATGGATCTGATACATGGAACGTTACACTTGGCCGCAGCCCATCATGGTGAGCTAATTATCACATGCTAAGCTTGTAGCAATGATCTTAATAAGAGTTAAAAGGCTTTCTTATGATGCTACAAGAAGCCCATGGGTTGACCATTAGGCAGCATCTAACACTGCTTTCCAGATGAAATGCTTAATTTATTGTTCACAGAAAGTTTCTTGGGTTCCTCTGAAATAATTTATGCTTGTTAGGCATTTACTTCTCAACCTTTTGCTGAGCTTAGCCCACCCATGTTATTTAAACCTGAGGTCTTAAGTGTTAAAGGCCATGCTGAAAGTGGACTCCATGTCATATGACTCAGGAAAGAATCCCCCTCCCCCATCACGTATATAAAGTTCCATGAAAATATATTGCATGGCATAGGGATGGTGTCCCCTTCCATCCTCCACCCTCTCACATGATAGTTGAGGGGAATGTTGTCTGGTTCGAAGCCGTTCGCATGAAGAGAACCTTCTGATGCTGATCTCTCTTCCAAGGGAGCGGTTTCGGACCAGGCTTCATTCCCCCCACCTCATGGAGTCTTCATCAGAGTCCTCTTGAAGAGATCCAGAGAGCTGCAGATGTCTTCAACCTCTCCAATGGATGCCAATCTATGTCTTCAGAACAGGTAACAGTAGTTGTTAAATTTTCAATTTATATTTTAATAACAAAGGAATTCCACTGTTGTCATAAAGAACATGGTATTTGAGAATCCAGCAACTGGCTTCTAGATTGTTTCACAGATTCAACAGTCCTTTTCCTCATCTTTTACCAAATGGGTTGACAAATGGGCAGTTCTAATGTGAACATTAAGACTAGAACAAGGCTATGTTTGTGGCAATAATGTGTACAGGAACTTAGTTTTTCCGCAAGAGTTTGCTTGGTAGGAGTTAGCAAGAATATTTGGTGAGGATAGGAGCTTTCACTTTATTTTCAAGCATAGAGGATAGATTCTGAAGAGTGCCCACCCTTCAAAGGTTCTTTACACCATCATTGCAGCACTGCTGTTCAAGACTGAAAATGTGATGCTTGCCTTAGCTTTGCTTTCTCTCTTTTTATCGCCATGTGGCTCTGATCCATCCAAAGAAAAGTATACTCTAGAAGAATTCATAAAATAGCATCCTCATTTCAAAGATGATCCAAAGTCAAGCAATTAACACCGACATTTCTGCACTATGGGACCATTGTAAACATTCAGATTTGTCGTCAACCTCACGTATCCATTGATCATGAAAAGATTGCTTTGAAGCCTTAAAGAGTGTGAAAACTTCTGCATCAGAGATTGAAATCTTAGGTGAATGTGTTTGGTATAACTAGCCACCCAAATGAGTGTTACTTCTCCTTCTTAAGTGGTGATGCCCATCCCCATCCTAGTCTCTCTGCAAAGCTTTCTAGTTTTTTGATTATTATCTCCAATAAATAGCTTGCCTAAAACATGATCCATTCTCAGCATCTTTTAATTTGTGCACCACCATGACTCATGTCATCAGCATTCGGAATCACCAGCAGCGACCACTGATGTGGAATGCTGACAATGAAGCTGGGGAAATTTGGCAACATGGGTCCTTTCATTAAAACATCACAAGCAACCTATAAAACGGTGGTGGTATATTTGCTTAATTGAAGCAGACAGGGAAGTCTTCCATGGAGATAATGACACTGTTTTCTACATTATCTTGCACCAACACAAAGTCAGAATGTTAAACAGAACATATTCATCATCATCGCTATAATTTAAAGTCCTCTTATCACGCATAGTAGGTGATAAAGAATCTGGGTACAAATTCTTTAACAGAGCATAACATTTTCCAGTGGAAATGTTATCAGCAAACAGAAATGTCATCAACCAAATACATACTTGCATACATCCATAGACTCTGTATTTTTGAAAGTGCATGATATCTAGCATTATTTAGTGTAGGTGAGAATAAAATGATAACCAAGCCTTTGAGAAGCAAAGAACCTAATGTTTTCCCTGGGCTCATCATTAAAACTTGTTGTGAAAGTTCATGCAACCATTTTGAGTGATGCAAGTTGGCAACAGTGCTTTGGGCAACAGCAGGTGGCTGCCAGCAGAGGCAAGATGGGTACCATTCTCATGTTCATATTGATGGACCCACACCACTTAGATCATAGAAGGCAATGATGGGTCCCATTTTGATGATGGACCCACATTGACCACCTTGTTCATGCCAAGTCCACTTTTTCACACATATGCGGTGGAAGGGTAGCTCTCTCTATATTTTCTTCAATAAAATACTAAGGCTTGGGCATCATAGTCTGCAGTCAAAGGGAGGTCTCATGGTCTGGCTTGTGAGCAAGATACACCGAGACCAGTCAAAGGAAGGGATGGCAGGCAGAAGAGCTGTGCCAAGAAAAGCCCATCTAAAATCATTCTAACACGAAGGAAATGATGCTAGCTTCCATCTTTCTACTAAACTTTTGACTAGGCTTTTGGGAAAAATTTTTGAAGGGCTGGTGTGGAGAGACTATTTGGGGAAGGACACTTCTAGATAAGCTCCCTCCAAGGGAGACCACCTCATCAAAGAAATCTTTGAGGAGCCATTATTAGTTTATTTGCGAAGCACAGTGCTATAAAGCAATTTTACTAACAGGCTTCTTGCCAAGTACAATCTAATGCTAGTTTGATGCAGCAAAAGTACTTTTTTTTTCATCATGCCATGGACACATGTGCTTAGTGTGTGTGTTATTTTGTAAAAGAACCCAAATGAGCATAGTGAACTACAGCAAAAGAAAAAGGCACCCAACCTTGTTTTGTCCCCAATTCTTAGGCAACAAATAGACCGAGCTCATGATTAGTTGATTGGTTTCTAATTATTAGGCTGCAGTGATGTGTTGTGGGCTACATCAATGGGCTTGGGCACCCCAGAATTGCTCTGGATTGGGTTGGTGGAACTTCCCATTTGCATGCACATGCATGTGAGCAGAGACAAAATAGAGAATAAAAGGAACTAAAAGAACATGGTCTTTGATTACTGCATCATTTTGTCCATCATAAAAATTCTTAACAAATTCTTTTTCTACAATGGTGAGAAATAGAACATATTCTGATTACATTCACGACATTTCTCATTCTTTTGTAATTTACAAGCGAGAAGGCATGCAAAAAGGAAAGCGAAAGAATTATATAGTTCAAGGTCAGAGGTCTGTGTATTTAGCTCGCTACCATCGCATTGGGTTACCTGTATTTAATCCAACAACAAGTATTCCGGCACACAAAAATAATTAATTAGAGATTGGGGAAAAGATAGGCCTCTGGTCATTCATCACTTCATTCTTGGATTTATTAGTTAGCCAACCTCTACAAGTTTGTTTAAAATATGAAGACAGGATCCATGCTTAGCCTGCGCATTTATACAATAAAACACAATTCAACAATTCTTCATTGTGGATTTGCTGTGCCTAAACAATCCACATGAGGATTTAAAGGCTGTATCTCTACATGCCCGGTTGAAAGGCCCCACCATGGACAACATTTCTTAGACCAACTTCAGCCATAACTCAATTAAACCTAAAGCTTAAGCTTAACCCAGTGATACCATGACATAGCTTGCTTGAGTAGGTGGCAAGAATTTCGTCCATCATGTAGAAGATCTGAAGTCCATACAGAATAATAGAGCAGTCAGTGCATTTGAGAGAAAATAAAAGCAAAATACAAGCACCAATACAATATATAACAATGAATACCATTGTTAACAAGCACCAATATAATATAAGGGAATATCATGGAGAATATGCAGGTAGGTGAAGCTTGGACAAAGTACATTTGAATAGTTAAAAAGAATGGAACTGACAACTAATTCACCTGAAAGAGGGTTGACTATATTAACAATTTTGAATTAATTAGAACCATCACTACAGGATCTCCAATGCCAAGGCACCATTCAAAAATATCAAATAATCCTTCATCAAAACATGGGGGTAAATGATAAAATAAGGAGCTAAATGCAGGATGATAAGCACATCATTATAAGAAAATATTTTGACATCCACTCATTCTTAAAGATCAGAAGCCAGAACATGCATCAAGTTTCCACTCAGACTATACACATCAAATAAGACAGCATGTTGAAAGTACCTGCCCCACCCAAGAACATCCTCATGAAGGCACCAAATCAAGTAAATATCCCTGAAGAAACTCAACGTAACCTTGGAGACATATTCAGAGGCTCTGGCCGCCATCTCACATAAATCTAATATTTAATGATCCATCCATCCAACCAACCATCTGATATCCCTGTACCCAAGGATATAGACTGTCTCCAACATTTTCAATCAAAAGAATGGATAGTTTCTAACAAAACTTACCTAGTTGAGGCTTCAATGGACACCTGACAAACTACTACGCTCAAAGAACAAAAGAAGAACTTCATCGTATGAAATAATGTTAGAGGAGAAGAGATTAGATAAAACAATGAAAAGGTATCACAAGAACGTAACCTCATACTTGATCACTGAAGAATGATCAAGGAGGTGGTTTATACAGTGATAAAAAATAGTAACCAAACCAAAATCCTCACTAACTAATAATTAGGAAAACTCCCTTAAACATAACCTCATACTTGATCGTTGAAGAATGGTCAAGAAGGTCATCTATGCAGTTATAAAAAATAGCAATCAAACCAAAATCCTCATCCCCTAACAGTGAGGCAAACTCCCTTAAACATAAGGGTGACGCATTGAAAGTCACAAATGTGAAGCAATTATAAGAGGCCTCAAGTGGAGGAATGTTCATACCAAACTGGAAATTGATATATGACTGTTTTCCTAAGAACATATGCAAAAAAGAATTCTTTTAGTTTCTCAAACATGACCAGAAATATACAAGCCATTTTGGCCATTTGTCTTATTGATTTGGAAGTACGGTAAAATGATGGTGGGCAAGCTCAATGAGGGAATTGGCACTGTTAGGCAATATAACGGGAGACAGATTGGTAGGCCATAGATTGGCATGGCAGCTAAAGTATATCATGGAGGATATGGAATGAGATGCCAACACTAAGATAAAGTAAGCTGAAAAAGTTCATATGCTCTCATAAGGAGCGCAATAAACTTGGCAGAGGAATATATGGGAAGAAATATAACAATTTCAAAGAATGCTAGGTAGGAGGGAAAAAAAAAAAAAAAAAAGAAGAATGATTTTTGCTAGCTAAAACATAAGAAACTGAAGAGCTTAAATTGATGCTATAGAGGCTACTAGGAGGTGTAATTAAACAATTAAGAATCTTGTACTAGTCAAACAACACAAGGTAAGATCGAAAAGATTTATGGATGTTAAGCAGACCAATATTTGTCCTAATGTCTCTGCAAGTGAAGCCAAACAATGATGTTGGGCAATGAGGGTTAGGTGCATGCTTTACATGGAGATTTTTGGAGGATTTTGACTAAGAAATAACCATGTTTACATGACATTGCTTTAAATGATAAAAGAGAAGTTTAGAAATCAAATAATATAGAAGCACTAATATAGCTAAAGCAATGGAATAATTGATAAGTTTGATTTATGTCAATATGACTTATATATATATATATATATATATATATATATATAAGGGCAATCATTAATTGACCTAAAATACCAGTAAATCTTCGGATAATACCTTGAAATGAAAGTAGGGTAGGTAACAGATAGAATAATTGGGGAATAGGGGATACCCCCCACTCTCCACATCCACACTAGTGTAAGTAGAGAAGGCCTGATGTAAGCTTCAAAACTACTTGATGTAAGCTTCGGAATTATCATGCAGAAAATTAGACTTGCTGAGCAATAATCTAAATTATTAAGCAGAAACTAAGCTAATCCTAGAAGTGAGAAAGCAGAAAATAGATTTTGAAAAAAAATTAAAAGTTAAAGAGAAATTAAGGAACTAAATTACCTAGGGCATAACTAGTAACTCAACACCACGTTGCCAAGAGGGCTATGCTGTCACTGAGGACTCCAATTGATATTGTTGTAACACACAATGTCCAAGGACCCCATCAAATGCCTTATTGCCGATCACCGAAATATCTAGGCTGGCCTAGAATCAAGCATTTTGGAGAAAAAAAAAAAAGAGAAATTGCAAGTCATTGTGCACTAAAAAGCGGTGTTGTCAAAGACGCGGGGCGCAAGACGACACTAAGAGTTAGGCATTTCTTATATCGTAAGGTACACCTAAGGCATAAGGTGCTAGATACCAAAGGTTAGGTGTTTCTTATATTCTAAGTGAGGCACCTTCATCTAGGCATACATGAAGTAAAAAAAGATGCTTATTTTTAATCTGATTTAAAGCACAAGAAAAGTACATATTTCTTAATAAGCTATATTTATAATATTTTTTTCTAAAATCTATCATATTTATTAGATAATGTTGACTTTATGATACAATATCTCATACATAATTATTTTTCTTGCCCTACAAAAAAGCTAAAAATTGAAAGACAAAGAGATGGAGCATAAAAAATTATTTTATAATCTAAGAAAGAGGAAGGAGGACATCAAGAGATTACATATTGCAACTAAAAAAGAGAAGGCTTTTCATTGAGCTAATAGGCTAAATATATTATTATTATTATTATTTTAGCTTTTTCTATTATGCATTATAAATCTTACTTATATAAATTCTTCTACTACATATTTCAAAAATGAGCACCTCACTTCGCTCAAGCATGTGCATATGTTTTAGGCCTTATGCCTAAACTCCAAAAGTTCTTTACATTTTAGTGTACTAGTGCTTTTAGTATACCTAATGCTTTTATATTTTACTAATACTGCTCAAGAGAAAGCAAAGTTCTTTGATTGATGAGAATAGGAGGGGTACATTGGAGCTATCTATAAGCTTTGGAACCCCTTAAAAGTGATAAAGTTGATTAGGTGTCCTCAAAGTTCAAAAAATAAGTCAAAAACAAACTCCTAAAGCTTACAAAATAAGTATTCTAGCCACTAAAGAGCTTTTAGAAGATATTTCCTTTCATCAATGAACTAATTACCCTAGGATGGCATTTGATAGTGACATGTCTTTAAATTGAACTCAGCTTTGTTGTCCTCAAATGTGGTGCTTAGGATTTTTGTACGGATGATGGGATGACATCTAATATGGATCCTAACTTGGATTTGCTGTCTTTGCAAGCAAGCCTTATAAAAGTTCCCTTTTGATAGTGATCTAGGCACCATTGATTGGCTTCTAACAGTAAGCATAAAATTGTCAATTATTTTCTAATGGTGATGTAATCACCGTTAAGGACATTGTTAGAAATTTTCTGATAGTGAAATGCATTGCCGTCGAGCCCTTCTTTTGATGGTGAATGGTTTATTGTTTATTCCCTTCTAATAGTGCTAAGCTTGCTGTCAAAACTTTTCTCATGATGGGATGTTTATAGTCGGATCAGAGCTTCACTCCATATTGTCCCTGTAGGGTCTTGAGCCATTATATGACCCTCTTGATTATAACAACCCTTAGGGCCCTAAGTAATCTTAACCAACATAGTCAAAACATAGGGTAGTGCATGTCTATTTTGAATAAAAGTTTTGCTGGTATCGGAGAACCTTGGGCATACTCTTTCCACATCATGTTTCCACTACCACTAAAGTCTTCGTCATGCACTATGAATGATTCCCAAAACTGGTCCATGGCCGTTAATAATCTGTTTTTCATATTACTTGAATCAAAGTGTATCACATGCCATCCTTCTTTCTAGCTATAGTTCTTCATATTAACTAGAGCTCTCTTTGTTATGCAGTGAATTTGATAAATGGAGCTCCTAAGGTAAGGTTGTAACTTTTTCATAAGTGTTGACTTTTTAATAGATGCTCCTGTTCAACCTCATGAGCTACCAAGGCATAAGGGGAGAAGTCAATAGATATTTTGCATTTCTAACTCGACCTTCTAAAGGTCTTTTGTTGCCTCCGTGAGTAAGCTATCTCCCTATCCTTTGAAAGATAATTCTTTGTTACTGATCTTCAAAGTTTGAGCTTCTTTAGAAAACTTTATCAGAGGTTTCGCATTCTTGTTTTGCTTTGCGATCTAAATGTTAGGGTCGTTTTCAATTAGCAAGCTCTATTTATCTTTTTCAAGAGGTGGTTGGCTCTACAGGTGTCTTCTCGCAAAGCCTTCTCATCATGGCATGATGGTGATCCTCTTCCCATCGATAATGATGACGTAACTTTAGTTTTGATGATTATGTTTGGCCTTGCGTTCGAATGCTCAAGACATCCCTAATAGGAAGTGACAATTATCTCTAGGAAATATGTTACAATATACTTTTGTTCAATCCACGCCTTTAGTGAAAAGAACTCGATATGTTTAGTTTATGCATAGAATAAGGCCATCAATAGGCTCATAATGTATAATTCTGAGAGATCTTCAGCCTTGAAGTTTAATTTTACGGCTAGTTTTGGAGATGTGAAGTTATACTAATTTGTATCAATGGTCAACTTTACTTTCTCACAGCATATTACATAGCAAAGTTGCTTTCAATGACTATTAGTGCGACTCCCTACTCGGGGTCTAAAGGATTCTTTTTATTGCTCGACTATTGGTTGTTGGGTTGAAAGTGCTTAGAGGCATGCTTATATGTCTTGCATAGTTATCTATGCCTACCTAAAAGTCTCGTTATTTTGCAAGAATCAGGCCTTATAATATCTAGCCTGAGATTTAGTGTAACTGATTAGATTCATGGTTGTGGCAACTCATAGTAGCTTTTAATTACTAAGCTACACTCACAAGCAAATAATGGATGAAGTGAAGCTCCTTAGATGATTGAGAAATATTTGGCTTCGACTTTGATTTGATGATGGGACTGCTACTATCAGAAAGGATCCGACAGTGGATATGGTGCTATTAGAAGTACTCTAAAGACGCATAAACTGCTGTTAAATGATAGGATTGGCTAGGGCTTCTTTCAATTTGACAGTTGATTCTGAACCTTAATTAGGTTTCTAATGGTGAATGCTTTACCATTGATAAGGTTTTGATAGTGAAGTTACTACCGCCAAATGCTTTCTAAAGGTTGATAGGCTACAATTGGATGCTAAGAATGTTGTGACTATTTTTGATTCGATACAGTTGATGTTAACCATCAGTTAGGGTACCATTGGTGAGAACTTAGCTATCAATAAGGTTTTGACAGAGAGAGTAATGTTGTTAGATTCCTTAAGGCACATACAAGACCTAGCCATGACAAAAGGCCAGTTGGTAGCAAGTATGGCATTCCAAGTGCCCAAATTGCCTTCCCTCTGGTTAGGTTAGGTTACAAAAGTAGAGCTGCAACTAAAATTGCAAGTATGCAGTGGGGGATGTCTATGAGTGGATGACAAGCTAGGATTGAATTGCTAGAAGAAATCCACGTAGGACTTGAACAAGTCCTTAAACCATACCAAATAGGATAGGAGATCTAAATCAAGATCTATCATATCAATCATACCCATAAGGTATGGATATGGTACCAAGTTTCAAATTAATATAAATTGAACTAGTTTAAACCGTCCTGTACCATCCGATATAGCAAATGGCATTAGCTTCAAAGCTACCTAGCAGAAGACTAGACTAGCTAAGCAATAATCTAAACTAGGGAGCAAAAACTAAATTAAACCTAGAAGTAACAGAATAGAAAATATATTTTAAAATCTAAAAGCTAAGGAAAACTAAGGCATTAAACTATGTGAGGATAACTAATAAGTTACCACCTCGATAACAAGAGGACAAAACTGCTAAGAACTTCACCAACTGGTATTGTTGTAACATGAAACAATCAAGGATTCAATCAATTAACGTCACCATCAATTCTCAAAATCCACCACAAAGGAATATTTAAAGCTAATGCGAGTTAAAATGTACGGAAGAGAAAGCAATTTTATTGATTGATGAAAATAGGTGGTACATAAGGGTATTTACAGGCTTTGGGACAACTTACAAGTGAACTAATTGCCATCTAATGCAATTTGATAGTCACAAGTGTATTATGAGATGCCCTCATCAGAGTCTTGAAGTCTGGCTCAGCTTAAAGATCCTCAGACAGTACTTTGGAGTCTTCAGATGGTTGATGGTATGTTGTCAAATTAAATGCAATCCATCTCAGATTTGGTTGCTTTGCCGGCAAGGCTTCCAAAAGTTCTTGCCTAACATGGTCAGAGCACCATTAATTGGCTTCTGATAGTGAACATGGGGCCATCAATTGCTTTACAACAGTGATTATCTCATTGTTAGAATAACAATGGGATGTGGAGTCTTTCGGTTTCGACAATGGTCGTGGCATCATTGGAAATATTCTAATAGTAAATGTGCTGCTGCCAAACCCTTCCTTTGATAGTGAATGGTTTACTATTAATTTCATTATGAAGATTCTTAGATTACATCAAAATGTTTTTATAGTGGGATGTTGGTCGTCAAATTAAAGCTCACTTCATATTGTTCCTTTGGAGATCTCAAGCCTCCATGTGACCCTTTTGATGGGTGTAACTTGGTAACCATGACTAGGGGTAATCAAACCATAGGATCGGGTGTCTCTGGCTTGCATTATAAGCTCTTCAGCTCCGGACTAACTATGCCAATCAACAGCTGCATCTTTTGCAAAGTAATTACCACACACTATCACCAGACAAGCATTTATGGTATGAATAGGGTTGCAAATAAATCGCGTCAGATTGGGACATCCTAGATCCTGATCTGATCCAACTCAATTTTATATTAAGGTCATGATTTTGAACTTAAATCCAATCCATTAGCTGATCGGATTGAGTCAGATCAGACTAGTGAAAAGGATTTTAGACCTAGTGAGTTATTTGGATTGAGTTAAAGAGAAGTAGGACAAACCTATCCCCAAATATTTGAGTTTGGGTCGATACTAGGTTGGGTTGTATTTAGAATTCGAGTCAAGCAGCTAGTTATAATTTCACAAATAAAATATAATGATTAATTATTAAATATTCAATCAACAAAAAAAAAAACTAAAAAAGCCAACTTAAATTAGAATTTTTATTTGAAAACTTTTAATTTCATCTAACTAATAGATCATTCTTAAGTTTACAAATTAGGATTTTAAAATATATATTTGATATACATAAGGGTATTATAAACAAATATTCATTAAAGAAAACAATGAAATACAAACGTTTAAATATAATTAAGTGAAAAGGTGTGAGAAGAGATGGAGTTGCTGAGATGAAAAAATTAGTTTTACTAAGAGTTCATTTAATGATCGGGATATTCAAAGTAAGCGAGGAGGTTTATATGATTCAAGTTTTTGGATTGGCCTAAATCAAATTGGGTTGGATTGAAAAATATAAAACTTAGAACCAATTTAGAATTTAGATTGGATTCAATTTTTGAATCCAACCCATTATATGATTCTTCAAATATACTGAAGTCAGGTCTAATCAAGTTCCCGACCCATCAACAACCCTAGGCATGAGTTACTTCTCATAAATTTAAGAGTCATAACAACCACGTCAGTACATCAGAAACTTCAATATATCTGAAGTCAACATCACTCAAAATGCGCTAGAAGATTTTTCCTCCAATAATAACCTGTTATCCTTGTGTAAGAAATTCACATAACGTCTATAGATGATGCCCTGATGTAATTTCTATAAGCAAATTAGCTAGCTGGGAATTTATCTTCCAATTTCAAGCCCACTGTACTCAAACACGTGCCTCCAATTGTCTGGTCATCCGAGCTCATGAAATTTCACCTAGCAGCAGGTATCCTTCACAGAATCATGAGAATCTTCAGTACTTTATGCTGAATGTTTAAGAAACAACTCACAGTCAATATGCTCCCAAACAATATGCATCAAACCTATTTTTTTCTTCCACAAATATCATACGTTAAAGGTATATTTCCTTTTAAATCCTTCAAACCATGCTGTTCATTCTATAATGAAGTTAATTCGATGGATCTTTTGCGTTGAGATAGAGGTGGCTGTAGATGGATAAGAATTAATGCGAGTGCACCATTTGTTTTTTGACCTAAAAATGGTAAAAGAATGGGACTGTTTCCATGCATGATACCTTGCTTATGGGTCTCATGTACTGATGTGGCATGCCAAACTTGCATTGCCACATCAGCACATAATTAAGAAACATGTTAGAGGAAGGAAACTATAACCTCACCATGATGTAATTAACTTACAAATACATGCAGCTAACACCAGTTGTTCCCCCAGACCCCTCCCCATACATGCAAACCCAACCACAAAATCATCTGAGGCAGCCTGTCTCTCAGGCAACCAGATCTCACCCATGGCTGAAATTAAAGGAAGCAAATTTCCTTTTAGTAACAGATCCAATTAGAATTGCAAAAAAGAAAAAAAAAGTTTGAGAAGAAATTTTATGGGTTCACCCCAAAGCCAACCTGGATGTTGACTAGATCATGATGTTTGACCAGCCATTCAATCAATGTCCATTGGCAGGATGGCAAGCCAAAGCCCATAGCCAAGTGGCCGCTAGACCTAGCCCAAATACAATGTTGGATGAGGGAGGGGAGAGTAGCAGAGCTAAGGTGGATGGCTTATCAACAGTTAATGGCAGGGTTGGTGAAGCAAACTCTAATCCAAAGGGACAGAAAGAACCAACTCAGCATCAACATCAATGCATAAGCTCCCGTGACTTGCAGCAGCAAGCATCCAAATGCATGGATTTTAAATCTTAATTATTTCAATTTTTTCATGGAATGAGATATCTTAAATCGCATCGCATCTCAATCTTCGATTCGTTAGATATTCCAATTCTTCCATGGAATGATTTTTTTAAAAAAATTATTTATAAAATTTTAATATTTTATTTTATTTTTAAATATATTTTAACTTTAAAGTTATATTTTTTAGATAAATTAAATTTATTTAAAATTAATACTATAATATATTATAATTAAGATAGAATAGAGAGAGGTATCCGAGATCAGCCTTGGAATATCTTTAAAACGAAACGAAACAGCTATATCGGTTTTCATTCTGCCGACACTAAAGTCATTGCACGCATGTATTAGACGGTGACTCCTGCAAAATGAAGAACATAATACCATAAGAAAAGTGACATCAACAAGCCATATGAAATCAGATATGACAGATCGATCCTTCTAGTGCTTTGTGAAAATGTAAATTGAGGCCAAAGGAACCACCATGCCAGCTACCGCAAGTCCACCAGGAAGAATCAAAAACAGAATTTAAGCTGTCATTTGTGGCTTCCTTGCTGGCTAAATAGATAGATTACTCAAACTGAACGTACGAAATTGAAATGAACTTCAACAAGTGATAAGTTCTGCCAAAAAGTTATTTCAGATTGCCACTTAGAAATATCAGATTTGTAAAGATATGATTAAATATTGTCAACAAAAGTTGGTTGTCCATGAGTTTGCTTGGGTTTGAAAGCAAATCAGGCCAGAGACTGAAAATTTGGCAGCTTGCTAACCAATATTACTTACCATGCCTCAAGAAATCAGAAATACACAGGTTTGTTCATCTCTTATTTACGAGTTTGTCTTCCCAAAGTATTTTGATCCCCAAGTGATTGAACTGATGCAACAAAACCCAATAAATATTAACTAGCAAGAGGAAGTGCATCTAAAGTATAGAGATTCTGCACATGGTCAAAAGATAAAACTTCACAGCACCAAGTTCGATTCTTTTCGTTCTTCTTTATTTCAATTTAAGAGACTTTGAACGTGAACAATAGGGCATCAAGACTGGAGTTGCAGTTAGAATGTCAAACATCGATGACCATCATATTGTGCATTCATCATCGATAAAGGATGCTGAAGATCTGACCAAGCAAAATAAAGATACTGGCCACATTGCAAACATAGAGATAGCAATAGTGGAGTACCAAAATAAAACAGATAGCCAGCAGAAATCAAAAACGGCTACGGCACATAGCCATAAATATTTTCCTCACTGCAAGATAATACAGTGCAAATAAAAGAAAGAAGGCTATTACTAACCCAACAAGCCCGGATATCACAATGCAACAAAAGTAATCATGCATTACGTATAACAGCTACAAAATAAATAATGTATACTCCCAAAAATAACAAAGCACGAAGAATAGGTTATATAACTAACATCACCCACTTATGATGATCAGATGAGGATAAGAGACTTTCAAAAGCTTTAAATGGATGCATACTGATGTTCGCAGATGCCTACAATAAACATAACCGAGCATGGGATAATCGATCCAAATGTGTTCCATCAGATCCGAACAGTTAAAAGGGCACCACCAATGCAATTTCAATAATTAAATACATTAAAAACCAAATAGTTATAACATGCAGATCTTCAAGATCTTGCAAGTGAAGGAGGATAAGAAACTAAAAATAATCAAGCTGGCCAAGGGTATAGAAGCGTAGCTATTTTGTTTAGTCATTTCAGATGATAGTTCAGCTGAAAAGGGCTTAGCAGCATGGAGAAGCTGCCCAACAGGCCTCAACCAGAGCCTTTCAAATAAATATGCTAGAGAAAAGCATCTATGAATAAGCACAAGTTACTCTCTATAATTAATTTAAGTTACATTTGCAGCGAACAACATGCGCACACCCAATCAACAATACTGCATCTTTGTTTGCCAAGTGCACATACCAAACATTCTCAGTCCACATATATGAAGAAGGCACACTTGAAATAGACATGTCAGGGAATAACTTAGTTCATGTGCCAATAAAAGTGCGAGATAAAAAATGAATCAATTCAATGAACCATAAACATGAAAGGGAAAAAAGATTGGCATGAACAACAAAGCAATGACTTCTGATTTAAAATATCCAAAACTCAAAACAAAGACCAATCCATGGAAAAGTTAACATCTTACTGCACTGTATAATGACTAAACACTCAGGCAACAATAGACTGATTGGATATTGATGTTCCTAAAATTATTAAACTTTGAAATGTTCCAAGAAGAAAGATGAAGATCAACAGTTTACCCCAATAGACAAAGCTGAAAAAAAAGCGAAGAAAATCCATCACCAGTTAATTAGCTGCGATCCACATGAAATAAACAGATCTGACTTTTCACAAGAATATGGTGACCAAAATGTTGCCAAGAGAAGTTGAACCTGTTATATTGGTGCTGCACATGTTGTTCTAAAATGTCCTGTCTGATTGCACCGGCTACAATGCACAACTCGCTTCACTCTCCCACGGTCCTCTGCCCGAACTCTCTTCTTTCTTGGCCTCCCTGGGGGCCTAAGGGACTTTGGTGGATTTATAACTACTTCAATTCTGTCCCCACCATTTTGTGCTAACAGCTCCTTCCAAAGGCTCTTATCTGGAATGGGATGAATAGTCTGCGAATAGGTCTTCCTGTAAGTTGCAACAGTGAAATAGTTCTCAGCAAATCTGCTAACATTCTGTCGGCAAGAGTGTAGCGCTGCTACACCATGCACGCACGGCAAACCATGCAGTTGCCATCCATTACAGATGCAGCACCGATTGCGAATATCCACAACAACAGCTCCTTCATGAGGAGAAATGACATTAAACTCAGCCTCATCCGATCGCATTACTTGATAACCCTGAGAACGTTCTACAGCATCTAACAGACGGCGCTCAGCAGAGGGTACAAGAGCTGTTGTCCATTGCATGCTCATCTCACGCCTTTCATTGAACCAAGTCATCAGCTGCCGCCGGATGCACTCCATTATCTGAATTATTGAGAGGCCAGAAGCTTCAGGTATCCAACTATTCAGCGGTTCCACTATGTTTGCTGTCAGGTGTCCAAACCGAGATCCCCCAAAGGCAGATGTTGCCCAAAGGCGAGCAGGAATGTTTCTGATCCAAGAGGCAGCTTCCTGTGATATTGCTTCGATCTCCATCATTTTAGTTTCCAATTCAAAAGAAGTAAGAGCTTGTGCAGCTTCCCAGAAGAGATTGACAAGCGTGGCATTGCTGAACTCCTTGCGGAAACTATCAGTAAGATGCCGCATGCAGAATCCATGGAAGGCAGTGGGAAAGCTGAATTCCACTCCATCCACAACACCTTGCTGTCTATCAGACAAGATCGTGAGTCTCGGCATGTTCTCAGTATGAGCCTCGAGCAGGTCATGTAGTTCGGATAAGAACCAAACCCAATTATCATCATTTTCTTCATCCACAACTGCAAATGCTAGAGGAAAGAGAGCACCATCACCATCAAACCCAGTGGCAAGAAGCAAGGTCCCTAGATATTTACTCTTCAAAACAGTCCTATCAAGTCCAATCAGCGGACGGCAAGCATTGACAAAGCCAAATATTGAAGCATAATAGGAGATGAAAAGGCGTTTGAAGCAATTGTCTGTTTCATTCCCATACACTGATGCAATACTTCCTGGGTTTGTCATTTTAATTTGCTTGCAGTACTGTGGTAAGAGACGGTAGCCCTCCTCAAATGACCCACGAACAGCAGCCATAATCCTCTCCTTCCCCCTCCAGGCTTGCTTGTAGGACAAAGTAATACCATGCACCCGATGGATCTCTTCCAAGATCTCCTTGGGCTTATAATGTGGGTTCTCACGAAGCCGCTCCGCCACAGAGTTTGCAACCCACTGCACAGAGGCCTGCTGGTGGCCAAGATGGGAGATCCCACTGCATGTGTGCTTGTCATTGATTGTTCTGATAGTGAAAGTCAGCACACCAGGGAGCTTTGCAGCATGAACGCGCCATGGGCATCCTTCACTCGCACACTTGGCAGTGAAACGGGTCTTGTCGGACTTCACGGTCTGCATCTCAAAATGGCAAGCAATGGCCGCATCCCGCAGAGCCCTCCGGCAGCTCTTCACATCGGGGAACTCCTGGCCGACGCTCAGCTGATGCTCGGGGTTGACAACCACCTTCCGATTCTGAAGGATGGGACTAGCTAGCAAAGGAGCTTCCGCCATGTCATGACTGGGCGGGAGAGGGAGAGGGAGCGGGAGCGGGAGCTGGAGCTCCTGGCTATTATGGTCGATGGTCAGCGGCTCCAATCCCTGGTCATCATCGAGATCATTGGTTGCAACGAAGGACAGTTCATGATGGACCAGTTCATGGTTATCTGAGAGTCCCAGTCCATGGCTCTGTGCGGCAAGGGTACCCGGCTCAGGGTCATGGTTATTTCCTAGAACAAGATCACCACTGTGGCCATGGCCATAATCATGGGGATGATGGTACCCAAGAACTAGACCGCCATCGTGGGGATGCCCGAGGACGAGATCATGAGCGGGCCCGAGGCCGAGCTCATGGTCGGTGCCATGCCCGAGACCCAGACCATGCCCGTGCCCCAGACCCAACCCCTGACTCTGCCCGAGAACCAGTCTATGGCCATGGCCGAGGGCCAAATCCGGATTGCGTCCGAGGATCAGATCATGGTTGGCCATGAATGCGAAATCCACTAACCAACAGCCTTCACTTCAGAAATCCAGGAAACCATCCAGATCAAAAGGAAAGGAAACCAAGAATCAAAACCAATGCAAATCAGTGTAAAAACTAGCAGAATATAAGAAAAAAAGGGGATTTTTACGTCAAAAACACCAGGTTTAAACAGAGAAAAGGAAAACAATGTCATCGCAGAACCACAATTCCTCCAAACTAAACACAAAGCGGAGATTAAATCAAAGGAAAATTTCATGAAAAACATGAGGAGAGGGAAAAAAAAAAAAAAAGAAGGAAAAAGTAAGGAAGAATACCTTAACCAAACCCGCGAGAGAACTCACGAACGGTCTTTGATTTCCCGGAGCAAAGAAAATTCCGAGGAGAAGACAAGAGCGAGAAGGAATCAAAGATGGGACCTTCGGGTAGCCGGCTAGGGTTTGGGAACGATTAAAGGGAAGAGGGGCTTCCGGCCGGAAGAGAAGAGAGGGAGCGGGGGAGGGGTGGGGAGGCTTGGTTTGGCGGGTTAAGGAAGAAAGAAGCGAGATTTGAAAGGGAGAGTGGAATAGGATAGAATAGAAAAAGCGAGAAGGGGCAGCGAGGGAGAGAGAGGGGAAGAAGGGCAAAAGGGCAGAAGCGTTTATTGGAAAGGAGAGGGAGACGCCTCAAGGGGGCCGGGAAAACAGGGGCATTTAGGTCAGGACAGGGGAGGCCATTCTCAACTTATAAGAATTTATGACCATAATACCCCTCACAAAAACCTAATCTCCCTTTGCATCTTTCCTCTTTTATTTGCCCTTCTTGCCCTTATGTTTAGAAAATAAAAAAAAAAAGAAAACTTATATGATAAAATAATAGCCATAAATTTATTATTAACCTTTTTATGAGGAATCGACAGGGTTCGTGAACCTTCTTTATTTATTTATTTATACTTGTTTATCTTATTTTTAAAATTTTTTAATTAATTTTTTAATATTAATCTTTTTATTCATCTTTTTTAACGATAGTTGTCACCTGCTCATCAAATAACGCTTAAATTTCTTTAATGACCGAAAGATATTGGATATCGATTGCTTAGCATAGAAGTCTCGTGCCAAGGCAATCGTGAGTAACGTGAGGTCACATGATTTTCGTTCAGTAACCAAAGTTTTTCAAAATTTCAAAAAAGACAAAAGGGTGTAATAGCAGCCATGAGTAGATAGAGATGGAGATGGAGAAGAGAGTCACCATGAATGCAAGCAATGCAAGCTTTGGTTCTGGTTCCTTTTTGGTCTACCTTGTCCATGACTGCTATCGAAGAAGAGCACCATTCAGAATATCATGCATCGACATGGATCCAAGCTATTGCTTGTATTGATGCTTAATAAATAAGGCATTTTGTTGGTGCTCCAATTTCTTTGATTATTCTCCCATTGTCAATTAAATATCCAATTTTAAGTTAATATTTCAAGTAAATTGAGGTCATGATTATTTCTATAAGCACAATCTACCTTCAAACATAAGGGAAAAAGAGGCCACTAATAGTCTTATCTAATATAATAGGAAACTTATGGAATGAGTTTTAGAGCTATAATGTAAAGAGAAATTGCTTGATAGTTGCTTTGATTATTGAAGGTAGTTTTTTAACTTTAAGTTTGAATTAAGGAATTTTGGGGTCTATATCAATAGGGTCTTAGGCCGAATGTTTTTGTGGTTTATTAAGAGAATTTCTATGCATAGTTAGAGATGAGGGTTAAGTTCCTAGGTTGAATGCTCTATGGGTTGAGGTATTATGCAATAGTTATCTTGTACTAAGCTAGTTTTATAAGCCATGATTGCAAAGAGAAATAAATTGATAGTTTAATTAAAAGGATTAACCTATTAAATTTAGAAGCTTTTCCTAACTTGATGTATTAAGACCTATAAGTAACGGAAATTTATTGTTTCAAACTATTCTTCCATTTAAGTTTTGCACTAAAACCAATCCTAGGCTTTCCTATCGTGAGAAAGTCTAAAATATCTTAGATATTTCCAAACCAAAATACATTATCAAAACCATATATCTATCCAAAATTTGGTATTATTATTATTAGGAAAAATTAAGTTACACCTCTCTACTTTTACCAAGTTGCACTTATATTTCCTATAATTTTATCAAATTTTACTCATCACCTCCTATACTTTCACTAAGTTGCGGCCGCACCTCCAAAGATGGCAATAATCAAGTCCTATGATACGTCTAAATAATAAGTACAAATTTTATATAAAGATTCTTGTAAAGTTCTTTATTTCTACAAATCAGTCCTTCAACAAGTTTTTACCAATCTAAACTTAGTTGAAGGTTAAACAAAGCTACAAAAGGATAAAAATGTCATTGTCTTAATAATGGATGAGGCTCGAAACTTGATCTCTTTTCATTTACTTTTTCTCTTCTACAATTCATCCTATTTTTCTTTGGGACTCGGCCACTAGGGATTCAATGGTGGAGAATTATAGGCTAGGAGGTCAGTTAAAGTGTGAAAACTAGAAAAAAAAAAAAATAATAACATATATGAATTAATATTATTAGAAGAATATAAATAGAAAGTCTCATTATCATTGAAAAAAATATAAAAATTTAAGATATCAAGGATTAAAATATAAATGTAGAAAAGACATGAATTAATACAAAAATATGAAAGATTTCAGGGATTAATCTATAAAAACCTAATTATATAATAAAAAGAACTAACGGAACTACCAAATATTAGAGTAAATAAATGATGCTTCGATTGGCTTTGCAAATTAAGCTAGAAAGCTATCTTGATCAGATTGATCTCCATTCTTTATGTCTTAAAAACTAGTTATAAACAAGTGCAATGGATGTGAGAAAAAAGTATAAAAAGTTGTGGTCAAAATGGATGAAGCACTGATGTCTTTTATCCTTGATTTGTTAAGCAGACTCCCACTTTTAGCCTATATATTATTGTTTTCCTCCCTTGAACAAGAGCTAAGTCAGGTGTATTTTCATTAAAAAGGGACTAGATTGGTAACACAACTATAATTAGTAGGCATCAATATATATTGTTGGTATGACATAATTTATCTACTCATCTCACAAAGTTTTTGAACAAGAGACAAACCATGACCATGGAAGATATAACTTCCATGGTAAAAGGTGGAGAAGGAATACTTAACATATATGTGCTCAAAATCTAAGGAATATATTCTCACAGGGAAAAATAAGTAAGCGTGATGCATTGTCGTATCAACTGTCCTTCAAGCTTTCTCCTTGAGTTATTGTCTTGTGTAACTTCTTAAATCATTCTAAGTATAGACGTACGGTATTCCATGCACCGCAGGGAACTGAGTGCATAAATATCAAACATCTTTTGGGTACTGGGATTCTAGCCCATACACTAATACCAAGAAGTTGGTGTCATGTGGCTTAGTACCATAAAATTTCCATTAAGTTTATTAATTAAACAAAGGTAAAGTTGGACGCATGACTAAGATAAATGGAGTGGGGAGATATGATGATGATTCTCTTGGAACACTACACTACAGCTTTTAAGCAGTTGCTAAGATGTGGATTATGTGGTGATTGATGAATGCTAGAACTTCAAAATCTATCTGTAGCCCTAGAATTTGTAGTCGTACAAAGTAAAGCCAATTTATTTGCTTGCTTTTATTTATTTTTAAGCTATATGATTCATTATTTAATGCCATATATCTAACATTTTTAAGCTGCACAATCCGTTGTATTATTAGCTAATAGCAGCTGTATGGTAGTAAGAATGCTGGATTGGCTTGATCAAGAAGAGACTAAATCCAAAACCTGAAGTCTTATTTAAGAGGTTGAGACTGAGACAAAGAGCTAAGAGCATGCTCGGTTTATAGGGCAAAGTGAGAATCGAATTTGATTCTCGGTTGAATGGGTGTGCTATTTTGATTTGCAAACCTGTATTCGGTTTGTATAAAATTTAAAATAAGAACTGCATTCTGATTCCCGTTGTTTATATTTGATTGACACAAAAAAGGAAAATAGGAATCAACATACTTTTAGCTCAATTGGAGGAGGCGGCATGTGGTTTAGGTAATCCATAACATTTCCATTGACCCCTTGGTTATGATAGTAGCATCCTTCTTTGCAAGTTGGAGAGAGATATTCAAGTAGTACTTGTGGGCGCAATCGAAGAGAAAGCAAAAGAATTTGATGAAGCGTTTGAAAGCCTCCAGCACGTAGTAATAGAGGATGAGAATGAGGGCCTGTTTGAGTGGAAGGCAAGGGCAAAGGTTTTGTACTAGTGCTGAATAGAGGAGGAGAGGAAGAAGAGGAGGAGGGATAGGACCTTATAATAATCAAAAGGAGAGATGTTGAGGATCTTGAGGGTGGTGACCATCTGTAAGATTCCATCGAGTTCAAAGTAGAGATAAATGGTGTGTTTTACATACTTGAAAACATATTTGAGTAATAAGGACTAGAGATTCTTCTTGACGATGAATTTTAGTTGGAGAGCCTCCGCCTTTTAAAGAGTTTGTTGTTGGTACCTCCTCAAGCATTGCATTCGTCGCCTTTTCCGATGGTGATGCTATTAGTGGCAATGGTGGCAAGACGGGTGAAGTTGGCTTGGCATCCATAAAGAGAGACGTAGAAGAGAGAAAAGTAGAAACACAGCACCTTATGCACTTTCATCGATGACAGACTTCAAAGAATGAGAGTTCATATGGGAATGAAAATTACTCGTAGGGAGATTGGATAGAATATCAATCTTCCAAATGTGGTTTTGCCATTCCGAATGAAATGACAATAGAAATGAAGACTTCATGAATCAAACGTATGGAATAGGAATAGAGGGCCTTTATTCCCACTCATCTATTCCATACCCATGAACCAAATATTTCCTAACTTTAGCATCAAAGAATAGTCCCAATTTGAACCTGCTTGAAAAGATATCGAGCATATCTAGGGCCTTAAGTTGGATAAAATTCTAAATTTTAAACCTCAACTCAAGTCTAGGTTAAGGTGGACTTAGAAACAATCTAAGCCTCTTACACCCCACTCAAAATCACATTAAGAAATAATCATCATTGTTTGAATTACTTGTTGAAAAAAAATCTATGCTATTTGATTTCCTTGAAGAATTCAAACTGCTATGCTTTCTTATAATTTTTTTAAAAAAAATCAGCTTCAATTTCATCCGCTCAGGTCCATCTTTAAACTCTCTTAAACCTTTATCTAATGCTTTATATCCTTGGGTTCTCATAAAATACAACATCATCCACATATAACCAAAAGTATGGTAGCAAAAACCTTCTTGAAAGTGCCCCGCTAAGTTGCAGAAAAATATAAAAAATTAATAATCACCTAACAAATTTGAATACTACCTTGCTAGCATAAATAACAAACATGCTAACACAGAAATTTTTTAAAAAAAGTAGTTTAAAAATTTTATCAAATGATTGATTTTCTTAAACCATTAATCTTGTCAATTGATTCTTACAACCTTTCCTATCATATTTTACCAAATTTATAAGCACCTGATTATAACTTTTCATAGAAATATACCATGCATATTAATAATTCAAGAGGAACAAATATTTGTGATGTCGTCATGACCGCATTGGTCATTAAAATAGTTTAAACGATATATATTTATCCAAAGATGTTATCTTGCTAGGTGGGTGAGATTTTATTTATTTATTTTTTTTTCACCTTGAAAATTAGTTGAATTGGTAAAGTTAGTTTGGGTGTAGAGTATGATTTAATTTTACCTCCACCCTAATTTTAATTAGATTTTCTTCCATACACGTTCTCATAAAAAACTATTTGTATATAGTAATAACTGCACCATTTATCAATAGATGCAATAATCATACTGTAGCATTTTCTCAGGCCAAAATCTAGCAGGTTGTATTTACTAAAAAATAAATAATATGAGTGAGATGAAAAATATAACCTTTTTTTTTCTTTTTTTTTAAAAAAAAAGAAAGGAAAGGGTGGGCTAAGCCCACCAACCGATTTTATTAACTAGACGAAATCAAGGACGAAGCACAAAATACAGTAGAAAGAATAAAAAAATAGAAGCCTTGGTAAGTATGCTATGTTAAGTTTGATTTGATTTGGACCACCTATCTGAATGTAGTTCACGCTAACACAATACCGATAATTTATTTTACTTTGAATTTCGCGTGAAGGCTTCCGATGCATGAAACAATATAATTTATGGTGCTTAATAGATGAATTCCCTACCGCGCCTTATCGTAATTAACCTGAGATCATATCCATCTTGTCTTAATTGCTTGCTTCCTTTGGTGCCTTGCCTGAGGCATGCCATAAAAGATATTCTATTTCCCACACCGGCTTCTCATAAAAAAATCAAAAGCAAAGATTTACCGGGGTCTTCCCCTGAGTGGATCTTATAGAATCAATCTGACGAAAGGTTATGATTCTAATTTGCCACCTAACCGTAGTTTTAATCAGAGATTCTAATTTGCCACATAACCGTAGTTTTAATCAGAGACACATGTCCGATCAATTCGACTAACATTAATTGAATGGTGTGCCGAAGTCCTGTCCCGCCAAGCCGAAGGAGAATTATTATTATTATTATTATTAATTTAGGTGGTCTTGAGTTTGGCTAAATAAATTTAGGTCACTATTGAATCAACTCATTACATTCATCGGATGTTTTGATCCATTTAACCTGTTTAATAATTGAATGAGTTCATGATCTCACTTAGTCTAATCCTTTTTAAGATGTTTTGACCCAACAAACAACTCATATTCAACCCGACCCAATAGAATATAACTTGGTAAGGATCATACCAACGAATTCCACGAAGGCAGCATGCCGGCCTGGTTGGCTTGAACAGGAAACATTGCTCATCAGAAGCAAATATGCGCATGAAGATTAGAACAAATAGAAGAAGCTTTAAGAAAAAGCGTGTGACAGACCATGGGAAACAAATGACAGACCAAGGGCAAAATTAATTTATGTGAAACAATAAAATGTAGAGAGAGCTTAAACTGTGTTCAGCAAACTGCATTATGATGGTTTGGTGTCATCCTGTTGAACGAACTGATGAGAAGAATGTTTTCAGGTGAGTATCAATGTAAGTGCGAACACTATACAGTATAACCTGGATGTTCTTTGAGGAAAGCAAGGATATGATAAATCTTGCTTGAATCTCAACTTTGTGCAGGGCCTCCTCCCGGTCATCACCAACACCTATGGGCAGAAAATTGAAATAGAGCCTACATATCAGAAATGACTCTATATAAACAACAGTTTCTTCCTATGGCTTTTGTTCACTCAACTTTCCCTATCAAGTATGCATAATGCTTCTTTCATGTACTCCCTCAAATTTTGGTATTAGTTGGGAGACTACACTATGAATAGGATGACGAACAAGACAGCCACTGTATTTGTTTATCGATGTTTTGGAAAGAAGTCTAATTTCCATTGTCTCCAAATTTCCCTCCATTAACTCATTCCACAATTCATCATCCTCATTGAGATCTGCTTGCCTCAAAAGTTCTAATACTTTGTCCAAACGAGCTACACTTCGACCTGCTCCACAGCCAGTGGCAGTTGCAGCACCCACTGCATTTGCAAGTGCTAGAGTATCGAGAGCAGGCATGTCATGCAGGAAACCAAAAGCTATGGCAGCTGTAAAACTGTCTCCACACCCAACAGTGTCAACGACATTCACCTGACAAATTCAGGAAAAAGTCAAAACTTTCAGAAGCAATGGACACACGCACATGCAGACAGATCATATATATATATATACACACACACACACACACATGCAGGGGGCATCCAAGAGAAGCAATCTTGATCATTCTTTGGTATAAAGTAGATCAAGACCCAGAGGCTAGCAATATTCACTGAAGAAGGGCAGATAAATTTTTCATTCATTGTTCTACCACCAGCATAAGAAGTGGTTTAAAATTAGTTAAAATGGTACCTTAAATGCAGGCACACATGAAATAACAGACTGGGTAACCAGAATTGATCCCTTTGAACCCATTTTGATTATGACCCATTTTGTGCGCACTCCTTTTCCAATCAATTCCAGTCCCGCCCGAATTGGATTCGAGATTCCTGTCAAAGATTCAACCTGGTGCATCACCATGTCAGCAACAGGGAATAGAAAAGACAAAATACAATTCATGCAAATTAATAATGATGGGTAACAAGGAAAAAATCATGTCAAAACCAGAACTTTAAATCTTGACCAATGAATGATGACAATGTATGTCAAACATTACATGTTGCATGACTGCAAAAAATTTAAAAAAAAATGTAAAAAGAAAATAAAAGGAATGAGATGGCTGAGGCATCCACCATAGCTAAGAAAAGATTACCTAGTAATGGTTCTGATATTTTGGTCTATACTCTAGATGATGCTCTTCTAGGAGGAGCTTAAAGGGGGAAAACAGAGGTTGTACCTGACCATTGATTTCAAGCTAAACTAATTGTGATCACCACACAGACGAAACATGATAAAAGATGTCTGTGTCTTAAAAACTCTATGTTAAGACAGCTTGTCATATGTCAGAATCAAGCACCCATAGGCTGATGCAACTAAGCTTGAATCAGGTATACATCAGGAGCTTGTTTTTGTTTCTGGTGACCCCCATACTGGTGGCTGTTGAGTGCTAACTACTATGTTTTCCAATTTCTACCAGATGCTTGTCATATTTTAGAGAGATCTGTATGGTCGTCATTCAGACTGCCTTAGACTTTGATGTTGTCTCCGCTCCTCAACCACAAAAGAGAAAGGAAAAAATATGTCACCCAGATATGATCTGTCACTCACCCATGAGTTTAGCATCATGTTGCATTGCACTTCACCGGGTATGCCAAAACATGCCTGGCATTGTGCTGTTGTCACTCTCCAAATAAAATCCAGTGGACCAAGGTGAATACATAGCTGGTTCATTTTCCATCTTCTCCATTTTTATCACAACAAAAATATTTGACAGGATTCAATCAGGTCTCAGGGATGTGTTAGTCACTCTCACATCAAAATGCTCTGGATATTCGAGTTTTGTTTGTCCTTTTGTGCTTACTAGACAAATCTTCAAGAGGAAATGCGATATGATGATGAGACTTGAGCTCCAATTACCTTTTAATCACAAACTTCTTTATTACATTGTCTTTGAAAAATACCAAATTATACATCCCTGAAATTCAAAGACAAAGTCCTGCCATACTGTTGTGCAAGAACCCGTTGAATCAAACTCATCTTGCAGCAAGAGCTTCATCAAACTTGAACTAACCCCATCCTCAAGGTAGTCAAATTAGTGAGCTGTTCAAATTAAATACAAAGCTCAATAACAGCTCATATTAAACAATAATATGACCTGTAATGTTGTATGGTCCAGAGTGCTAGACAATGAAGAGAGTACATGAAAACAAATTAAATATGACACATGAAGCTGCTAAGATGGATGTGCAGTAAAACTATGATGAATAAATCAACGAATAAACATATAAAAAGAGCTGTTGTTGCATGAATTAAGGATAAAGTAATAGAAAATCGATTGAGATGAACTATGGAGGCTCCTAGAAGGAAAGGTACTTAAAATTGAATTGTAGGATATAAGAAAAGAAGAGAAAGACCTAAATTAACACGGCTGTAGATTGTGAAGGAGGACTTGGAGAAACCTAGAATAACATTAGTGGTGATCTATGCCAATTTTTTTGGTAGTTCCTTTTCATACATGTTGGAACATATTTTCTTTTGTTTAAACTTGAAATTTTGCAAGTTTTGATAACATTTGGGGAAATTGCAGCAATACATGCCAAGTATGAAGTAAAATATTGGCATATTTTCAGCTATCCTTAAATTGAAATCTTTATATTGTTATATGTTAGAATTTAGATTACCATCAAAAAAAGATATATAGCACTCTAAACATAAATTTGATAATATATTTGTTAAAAGAAACGGATAGACTTGGTGCAAAACCACTAAATATGTACATATGAGGTTTCCCAACAATATAATATCACCCAAAAAGGTGTCAATTTCTAAATTTAGTTTTTTTACAAATCTTATATTTCCTTATTTTAATTGATAATTTTAACTTTATATAATTTTCAACTAAATGTGCTAAAATTATAACTAAAACTACTGAACTGCCAAAATCATAACTCCTTTGGTCCTCCTCGAACTGAGTCTACATTCTTGAAACTTGCTCTGCTCTCATCATCTTGTTTTCTATTCTCAGGTTGTGATTAAGGTGCAAATTTGAGGGCTTTCAAGAAGGGAAAACCTAATAGTAAAGCTTCTTATCTTAGAATATATGGCTCTTAGATTAAATTACAAGTTAGATATCTGACAACAACCATCACCAGGAAATGATAAATCAGAGATCTGGCTGCAAGGATTTAACAGTTAAATGATTATAGATGGATTTCCACTTCAAGTGCTCGTCACCTAATGTATGAATACAATTCATATTTAGTTAAGCTAGATCCAAGTGTTGGCTAGACAAGCATCTAGTGCTAAGAATAGTTATGAACCTTGTAGACCATCCTCATGGTGGCAAAAAAAGGGAGAGCCCCAATTATCAACCCGCAATACTTTGGAGTTATCCTGGACCTGAAACAATGCTTTATAACAAAACCATATTTTATCTAGTTCGGCCAAGACCAAAACCAAGCTTTTGAATCTTGCTCTAATGTCCTCTTTTCTTGTGTTTCATTCTCAAATTGTGATTAGGATGTTTGATAGGCTTTGAAGAGGGAAACCTAATCAAAAAGCTTCGTATCTTATAACAAATGAACTAAAAATGGATTCACGTGTTAGAGATCAGGCCTGAAACATAAGGAGGTTATTACGAGGACTTCAAATTTTAAATGATTATATCTTGATTTTCTCCTCACATACTCATCACTAGTGTATGCATTTTCTATCTGGTTTACTTTATGTAGAAAAATATTTTTTTGAGAAAAAAGGTGAGTCAAGTCAGATCACATTTCTTTTTTGGATCTCAAAAAAAAAAAAAAAAAAATCCAGGTCTCAGATTGACAAAATTTAAAATAATATTAGTGAAACCTAATTTCCAACAACAAACAAATTTCATCTTTACCTGATTTCCCTAGAAAATGATTATTTTTTCTCTTCTATGGATATAAGAAACCAGGAATAGGATGAATCTTCTAAACATTAACTTACAATCCACTAACATAACTATCACTTTTCGCAAGCCAACTAATCAACCATCTGATTTCCCTCTTTGAATATAAAAGACCTTGCAGGTAGAGGTGGCAAAAACCTGAACCAACCTGCGAACCTGACCCTAACCCACCCAAAAAAATAGGGTCAATATTTTACTTTTTTTTGACCTATACCCGAAATGACCCAAACATGAAATAATCTGAAAATTTTTAGGTCAGGTCAGTTCCAGTCATAGGTGACCTGAAATGCCCTGAAAATGGTATTTGTCAGAAAATACATAAGCATTAACCATTACTTGTAATTGGTTATTTGGATACGAAGGAAGGATATATTTTTAATTTCATTTGTTTTAAATTTTAAAATTTTAACTAGATAGCATTATGAATTATCCATTAGACTATTAACATGGTTAATGTTTTAATAATTTATATTCTTTGATATATAATGTAGTTGATGCCAATGAGACTTAATATGATTAGAAGTGCACTTTTTCAAGTTGAGTATTGTTGAGAACCGATATCAATAGCTTCAATATCCTTGAGATAGAAGAGTAGAATTAGGCATGACTTTTCTCCCTTTTTTTAATTTTCGTTTTATAATCTTATTAACAATTTGACATTGATGTTTGTTTAATTTTAAAAATATACTTTTATGGACTATTGCTTAATTATGTTATCTTAATGCTTCATAAGTTTATAATTATTATTTCTATTAACATCTAATCATGCTGTAATTTTGTATTTAATTGCTCTAACATTTAGAGTAACAAATGGATAAAAGAAAAAAAGAAAAGATTAAATTGATCGTTACTTAAAAAGAACAAGAAAAAAGAAGAGTGTATTGATTTTTTTTTTTTAAAAAAAAAACTAAGCCAACCTGAAATGACCTATAGATTGACCAAATCCAACCATTTAAGGTTAACGTTTAGCTTCAATGACCCAAATCTGAAATGACCAAACCTGACCCAAACCTGTAGTGGATAAAGCTTTTTGACCGAGCAGTACAATCCCTAAACATGATGTCCACATTTATCTTGCTATCCATTTTTGTAATGGACTTCATTGTTCACATCATTCTCCTACCCATAATCTTCCCAGAAAAGTGTTATTTTTATTATTTTTCCTTCTATTAATGATCTCAATTTCACCAATAAAAGCAAATAGCCCTAAATATAGGTGCAAGTGATCTTGATCACCTTAGACCTAATTCATTCTCCTATAAGCATTGGATATGCAAAATCTTTCAGGCTAGGGATTTTTCATACATCAATGCTGTCTATTAAACAACAAATCCTTGCCATACATTTTTGATCACTTGATTTTATAGGTTGAACTAAAATTTTCATCCTTAGTAAATAAAAAGAAATGTTAGCTTGAGCATTGTGCCGCATTCATCCGTTGGACATGCATGTTTACACTAAATAAGTGTTGCCATCAGGAGGGCCCCAGGCAAAGCACCAACTCTTTCTACTTAATTTAGAGAAGGCATGGAATTGATGTTTTTTAATGAGCTGGTCACAGTCATTCAACTATGTTGTGCAATATGTAAATGACTTGTACTACATCTTCAAGTTGAGTTTTTCCACCAGCTTAATTAAGATAAATTTTACCATAATGCAGAACACCTGCCACAAATTACCTTTGATCAAAGATGTTGATACCTTTACACTCCATATCAGCTTTTAAATAGTTTCTTTTTTTTTGGTAAACACTTTGAAATATTTTCTAATGCAATACTTTTGAAGAGTAGAACTTGTCTTACCTAGAACAATGTTACCTGGACCCTTTGGTTCACCTATAACAATATGCACCTAATACTTACGACATGAGTGACACTTCAATAAGGATCTGCATGAAGAAATTTTTCGAAGGTTAGGAGGATCCAACACTAATACATAGCCATACCCAACACTTACAGCCAATTCCATGCAACAAAATCTAGACATTTCAGTACCTAACATTCATGGAATGTCCATGTTATGGACATTTCAATATAGCCCAAGTGGAGAAAGGCGATGGATAACAGCAGTAATTTGGATGTCCAAAAGCCAAAATCTAGTTCTATTCAATTTATTGAGTTATACAGAATTAGTTTGAACAGTTGAGAGGTATGTTACAAAATTTATCTTTTTAAGGAGTTTTAAGTTTTTTTTCATTTTTTATTTTTTTTGAGTATAACAGCAGCTTTAAATTTTCTGGCCTGTAAATTTGAATGCCAGAGTCCATTTTAGCTAAATTCTATGTGATTTTACAGTACCAGGATGAAATGCATCTTTTAAATGTGTTAGGTGTGACATCATGGCTTGAAGGGCTAAAGCAAGATTAGGGTATGAATACCTTTTTCTTTACACTTGTAATCTTGCTTTGATCGTCATTGTTAGCTTAGCTAAATAATAGACAAAGTCAGGTCTAGGACTTACAAAGGATACGGAAGGAGAAGGAATTTAAGTATCTAAAGAATAGATGCATAGAAAATTGGATAAAAGATCTGAATTCTTATTCATCCACTTTCATTTTTTTTATTTCATTTTTAATTTGACTGCAATTGCTTTTACATGAGGTTAATCTACTTGTCTCTATGATGCAGTTGAGTTCCTTATCTGAAATTTTTCAGAAAACTGAAATGCATATTCAGATTCAGGTTTTCAGTGGGAAGTACATTTCAAGACATTACTACGTGACAGGAAAAACATGACAATTCTTGACATTCCAAAAGTGCTTATCTTACAACAATCAAAGGTCTCAGCACTAGGCACATATCTTTTAACATTTTTATCCTCAACTATTTTAAAGTGCTAAAAAAATATTAGGCCAAAGTGTATAGACAATATTGTTATTTTTTAAGAAAAAGAGTATGAAGATTTAAGTTTCTTCTAACAAGTATTTTTTAGTAGTTAATGTACATCAGCCTCTACATAATTTGATGCCTTTTGCTTCGATATTCTTGTACAATGCAAAATTGTCCAACTTATTTAAGGCTGAAGCATTGAACACTGTGAAACTTGGAAACTTGGCACCTAAGCCAAGTGTCTTTGTAACACCAAGGGTTTCATCCAAGTAAGAGACTATAGATATGTATCAGACTCTTGGATTGTGGAAATTTAAAACCAATGGAGAACTGGGTTCCTCCAATGGAGTCCAATGCAATTCACACAAGTCTCATGATAGTAAGAAGTGGGATCTAGTTGTTCTTGGCACTTGTTTGAGGAGGGAAGCATTAAAAATTTGTGAAATATAGTTCAGCTTTTGTGATTGGAACAAAAAAATGCAAATGATGAATCTTAAAATACAAGATATATATCGGTGTTGTCACTGAATTTACTAGCACACTTCTTTTAACTTACCGTTATGTAAGAAATTAAGACTAATAGATACCTAATTATATGACTAAACAATTTCTAAGAAGTTAACACAAAAATCAAATAAGCACTTATCAATTTCATGCATGATTAAACAAATAAATAAGTATTACTTTTAACATTTTCTATTCTACAACATCAAAGGATTAATTTATACAATTTAACTAAAATTATCTCTCTCTGATGTATCCCTGCATATTGCAACTTATCTTGCTGGGTCAGATATTTTGATACACACCAGGAATTGACACCCATTTTTGCTTCCAAACATCACTGGTTTACTCCCCATAGTTTCCCATATTTTCATTCATCCTCTCATACGTGGGATTCCAATTATCAAACTATTTAATGAAGAAAACCATGTCATGCCATTCAACACAATCCTTAATCATATTGGCAATTAATTTTGTGTTTGCCTACACTTGAAATGGACTATGGAAATTGAAGAATCAAGGAGGTTGAAAGGCAGTATATTAACCCATAAAATGTATTTGCTTCATCTCCTCCTAGCATACATAGTTACGTGGTTTCTCTCATCTCTAAATTGCAGGAGACCACAATGTAAGAGTTGAATTTTCAGGTCAAAAGAAAAACTCTTGAACCATGCACTCAAATTTGTGATCACATTTAAAATCTTGCGCTTAACTTGAAACCTATGGCTTTGAGAGATATTTCCTCCTATGCCAACAATGCAGCTTCGTGGAAAAAATCAGAAAGCTTCAAAATAAGGATATGATCTTACAAAGTTACATCAGGTTGATGAATTTTTCTATCATTTATTTAACCTGATAAAAGACTCCCAATTTAATTTGGTTCACTCTTCTGTTTTTAAGCAAGGATTAACTAAGTAGGTGCATTAATTAAAGATAAGAGTAGCTGTAGCAGAGAATGGAGATTTGTGAGAGTGATGATGCCCTGAGTCACAAGATTACAATGTTACCAGAATCTTGCACATGTAATGCATGTGGAGGAAAAAACAGTCAAACCTGGTGGGAGTGGAGAGGATGTGGAGTGTCACAAAGACCACAACTAAATTAGATGAGAGTCCAAAGAGTCATTAGGAGAATATGATAAGAAAAGGAAGTATAAAAAGCAAAACATAGTTGCTTGAAAGGCCATAATTAGGGAAAGAATTAAAAAAAATGAAGTCTTATCATAGTACGAGTTCGGCTACAAAGGGTATTTGGGTTACAAAAGAAAAATCTGGTCATGGGAAGCTTCTCCCATTAAAATAGTAAAGATAAACTTAGAGAGGTGTCCAGTTGTACTATCAGCAACTGATTTTTGTTCACCCCGACTTCCTACCATTTCTAGGATCAAGGCACCCTTCTCGGCACTCAGTTTTCATCCATTCCTGCCATCTAGATATGAAACCATGCTCTACATATTGAAGACGAAATTTGAATATATGAAACATGTGCACTTAGATTTATTGCCTTTGCGTAACGATGAACTATTAGCTAGGCTATATATAGCACAAATTATCAGAACAGAATAAAATATGCAAATAACAAAAATATTAGTTCTCAAAAGTAAGCATTAAATCAATGAGAAAGTTAGCCACTGTGGCTACGAACTACATTGGCAGTTCAAAATCATTAATAAAAAGGTTCTCTTTTCTTAAAAAAAAATGTACCTCGTCCGAAGTTAAAAGGAGAACATCACTGAACCTCAGAAACAGATTTAGTGCTCTTTTCTCTTCAGGCGTCCCATGATGAAGGCTTCTTCCACGTGGACCAGGATCGAAAAATATTGCTGTCCCAGCATCAATAGCACAATCAAGGGCAGAGATGATCACATTAGGCAAAAGTTCATCGAATGCATAACCATTGCAGAAAAGGATCTTTGATTGCTGAATGGCCATCATAACTTGTCCTGATAACTCACTCATCCAACTAAATGCAGGCTCATCACTAAAGTCAGCACGGCTGATATCACAGAAGTCACTAGTAAGAAAACATTTCACTTTTAAAGAAACATAAATTTACATTTTCAAACAGTACAGAGCAACAATTTACTGCACATGTTTTACCAAATAAGTGGATAGACCTATGCACCCAAAACAAATGTTCTTACCTGCAAAATCCATGCTTTTGAAATGGATCCACAAGAACCCAGCAAAGAAGAGTTTCATAAACAGCATCACGAACAGTAGATTCTGCATTCTCGTTCATTCCAACAATGCTGATGCTCTCATCCTGAAGCACATCAAGAAGGAAATGCCCATAGATCTCATCCCCTACATGACCAAGGGTAGCAACATGAAGCCCCAGCCTTGCTGCAGCTATTGCCAAGTTGCAGTTACCGCCAGCCTCCCAATATTTCTACACATGGAATAGAAGGGAAGATAAATTCCAGGCACCCATGTGATGATTAACTGAGATAGCCTTACAAAATGTGGAAAGAGAAGGTTGTTGCACAATCATAAAGTGCACATTGCTTAAGAAGATTGATATACAGGTTGATTGTCTATGCTAAGGTAAGGTGATGGCCCTGCCTCCCTCTCCAAAATACACACAGGCATTTCTCCCTCCCACAAACAAGGATCTCTTTTCCATGGTACACCTCATATTTTTGTTATTAAGGCCTTAAGAATTGTCTGCGGTCATGAAAGGCCTATTTATACAGATTTTCACCATACATAATGTAAGAGATAAAATTAAAAACATTCAAATAACAGACTTATGGATGAGCCTTTAACATACACACAAACAGTGATACAGGCATACAAGCAGGCATATTTTTATTAAGACCTTAAGAATTGTCAATGGAAGGTGTGCATAAAGAATGGCCTTTTTATACAGATTTTCATTGTACATAATGAAAGAGATAAAATTAAAAATATTCCAACGACATATTTATATATGAGCCATTAACATACACATACAAAAAGTCATATAAGCAGGCAGAGAGCCAACCAGCCATTTAAAGAATATTCGGACAACATACTTATTGATGCCTGTCTGCCTTGTTTCTTGGAACATATTTACTGCAGCAATGTCCTGTTTTGTGATCACAGACATCAAATATTCTCGAGATGTACTCAGCATAGCTGCCAGTAAAGAAAATCAACTCAAGAAACAGCACCAAAAAAAGGATTTGGAATGCAGTTCAGAAAGACATTAAAGCATGAAATGAAAAAAACTAGGGGAAAAACTGTCTAAGTTTTTGAGTGCTAAAACATGCTGTTCAGTGCCAACCAACATGCATTATGCAGCACAAACACTCACATAGGCACTTGGTTGGCATGGCTACTTATTTTTTAAAAATTGTAGTTTTTTCATAACCATGGAACGTGCCGTGCTGGCTAGGGGGAGCCGCAATGCCATGCTAGCAACACTTAAGTCCATGGTAATTTTTAGAAAGCAATAAAAAAATTAGAGACTGGAACAAGGAAACTATTGAGGAGAAATCTAGTGTTGTCTTTGGCTTTTTCCCCATTAATTATTTGTTGGAAGTAGGGGTCTCAATGAACCAAGCCAGGTTAGGCATCAAGCCTATTGAGTCTATATAGGTCAGGTCAATTTTTTTTTCTCATATATTTTCTCATTTCTGCCTTTTATTATTATCTATTTGTGCAGCACCTAAGACTAACTAAGAGCAGATTTTGTCCATGACTTAGGAATAGGTCTTGTGAAGTGTTATCACAAACACCCATTTATGCATTTAAGCTGCTACCTACACAGTTATGTAACACTTAAGCATTTTATGTGGTACCTACTTAAGAATTTTCTTTTGCTGTCTGACTATCTGCTTAAATGCTTAACTAAATTGCATGTGAAATTCTTTACAGGATTCACTTTTCCTTTTATAATCAAAACAACATGTTGTACATAGTGTCCAACACGATCTAAAGTGCTCCATTTTTAGTTCTGTTACCTTTCAAGGTGATATATAATGTTGACTGTGTCACATGTAAGTGCACTCAACTAGGCAAATATGAGGGAAAAGTGATATTTTCCTATCCTTGCTTCCAACCTTGTCAACTCTCATGATAAGAAAGCAATGGTATTTACCTTGCATACATAAAATTTTGGCAACGTTATACCTGCTAATAGTTGTATTCCTTGGTTTTAAACTTACAGTTGATAATAAGATTACACCCATCTTAATTGATAAATAATTTCAAGTAGGAAGTTATTTTGTTTAACAGTGTATTAGCTTTAACTATTATATAAATACCTTATTTTTAATATTCTATAATCTTCGACAAATGAGATATCTAATCATCCATTTAAATGCATAAATCGAACTAATTGCCTAATAATTGAAGAATGTATAACAATCAGTTAAGTGTTTCAAGTCATAGGTAAATGGAGGGTTGGCACTACTAGGTTGGCCCTAACTAATAACTTGGATAAGCTGCAGCAAGCATACATTAATAGTTGGGGACAATTAACTTAAATGAGATTCTATTGTGATGGTTGATCATTAATTTACAAGTTAAGGTGCAAAACTTAGAAGTTTACAATTATGGTCTCGAACTAGAAATGATCATGGAAAGACACATTATAAGAGTAGTGGAAAGGCACTAATTGGACCAAAATTTGGATCATATGCCACCTTATTGAGTCTCTTGTTACTTCAAATGTAGATCAAACACCCAAAAGCTATCATAATAATAGTCAACACATTCCCAGTACATTAAGTGAAGGCCTTAAAAATAAATATTTCCAAGTTTCTGCCCAAACAAAAACATTTCACCAGCATTGGTTGCTTTCATGATTTTGCAAGCAACTTTGTGGCCTGGACCAAAATCATTTTAAAAATAATCAAAAACTAGTTAACAACAAAAACAAATATAATAAAAAAAGGAAATGTTTAACATTTGGCTAGTCAAAAAACGGATAATAGACACTATTTTATTGTAAAACATATCGACTGGCGGCATGGACATGGATGATAAAAATTCAACTACAAAGATTGAGAATCGCAACTTCACAAGCAGTAAGAGGAAAAACGAACCGAAATGTCATTCACCATTTTCGAACATGCAACATTAATTAAAAAATTATTTCACCAAGAACTCTACGCTACATCAAGTTCAGCGCTCTATTGATGATCCAAAACCATAAGTTAGCAGAGTAGGAACAATCAAGATTCACAGTCAACCCACTGAGAAAATTAACACAAATTGTAGGATAGAGACTAAAACCCTCAGAAACTCGGTTCTTGCTAACCTTATTGGGAGGAGACGCCGCCAATCGCTCCATGTACGCCCGCCGCTCGTCGGCCTGCGCCGGCGGCAAGCTCGGGACGTTGAGCACGATATCCACGCACAGATTCCCCAGCGTGGCCAAATCCACACCTTTCGGAGCCCCTCGCCTCTTTGCCCCATCCAAGGCCCCCGCACCAAGGCTCCCGAATCCCTCCTTGCCGGCGGCAATACGGATTACACCGCGGTTCTTGATGGCGGTGAGCGGCGGCGGGCGATCGGACCTCCGCTGCGGGAGCTGGAGGAGCACGCAGTCGCCGAGGGGGCGGTTCTTGATGGCGGTGAGCGTCGGCGAGCGATCGGACCTCCGCGGCGGGAGCTGGAGGAGCACGCAGGCGACGGGAAGGTTTAGGGTTCTCAGCGCCATGGAGGCGAGCTCGAGGGCTCGAGACTGGGGGAGAGAGGAGGGGCGGGGACCGGAGATTTCCAAAAGGATGAAACGAGGGAAGGAGCAAGAGATGAATAATAAAAGAATCTTGCCAGCTATTTGTCAAGTGAATTTTGCGAGAATATTCACGCAAAAAAGGCCGCATTTGTTGGAAAAAGTATTATTATTTAATAACAATATTATTATAATATTTTAATATCATTAATTATAATTATATAATATCATTGATATTAATATAATGTTAATATAATAATAATAATATAATTATTTATATTCTTTATTAATAATTTATATTAATGATGTAAACTACTTATATTATGATTAATAATATATTGTTATTATTTTAATAATTTTGTAAAACATATTCATAATATAATGGATTAGAAATTTATTATTATATAATAACTATAATGATTTAAATAATTGTTATAATTATTATAATATAATCATAATTGTATTTAATTATATGTTAATTAAATATTTAACAAATTATTAATAATTATAATTTAATATAATTATATTGATTTGATAATATAATTACCTAACAATTCTTAAATCATCATTTTTACCTAATTATTGAATAAAAATAATTTAGAAAAATAAAATATTAAATTTAATTTTCAATTGCTTTAAATATTTAAATTTATTTTACTTTCACAATTTTATGTGTAGTGAGCCAAACATAAGAATTTATTTACAAATAAATTCTATATTTTTATTTACAAATAAATTCCATAGTGACATGTTTCAGCCAAAGCCTTAGAATAAATTCATATTTAGTATAAGTTTGGTAAAGCCACTTCTTCCAACCAATGCATGGGATTCTATCAAAATAATTCTCATTATCTTCATGTTCTTTAAGTTGAATTTGAAAAAACATTCCATGAAATATTACAATACTCTAGTATGACCATAGTCATATGTTCAACTTATAAAGCCGCGTTATCATATAATAATTAAATCTAGTTAACATCAATGATTAAATGTCAATAATTTTTAGTGATTTCATTCCCTTAAATAATCAAGTTTGCCATCATCCTCATTATGATTTTTATGTAGGATTCATATTTGAGATTATCCTATTCATAACAACATGATATAAGTAATAACTATAATAATAATAATAATAATAATATAAACAATAAGTTGGAAAATATATAATGATTCTAACTAATCAAACTGATTAATTAGTGTACTAATGAGCTACACAGGATCAAATGATGATGTGTAATTATTTGTGATAGAAATCAATACAAAAATAATGAGACCTTCTAAACTCTTCACCCCTCATGAAAGAAAGCACCCTTGCTCCCGGTATAATAATAGACTTTATTGGCCGAGCTTTTTGCATGTATACTTTTAAATAAGGCTTATTGCATAATTACCCTCAAAAAATTATGCTCTACGAATAAATCTCTCAAATCATCTAATTCTTATAATGAAACTATCCCATTATATTTTCGACTAATAGTGGTAAAAAATAACTATATTAACCATAAAAGGATACTATTAACATTTTGCATTACCATCCTTAAAAAATTAGCATTTAATCTATATGGAAGAGATTTTTTTTTTTAATTATTGTTAGGGGTATTGATGTAAAAGGGTAATAAAATGATTTTGTACTTAAAATAGTTTTTTTATTAACATCGTAAATCAAAATCCAATGAGAGGCGTATCTTTGTAAAAATAGGAAGATTTGAAAAGTATATATTCAAATGGTAGAAGAATGAATATATAATAAGCTATATTTGCAAAGACATTTATGAAAAAACTCTAACATACAACTATACACTGAAGTTGATTACTACATTTATTTGCTAGTTCTTCACAAAACATAGAAAACACAATACCATATTATGAGATATTTGGATTTTTGACAAGGAGACAAACCATAAAAAGGATTTCCCTAAATCGATCTATTTTTCACAAAAAGAATTAAAAAAGCCTTAAGATAATCCTAAATATATAATTAAATGACAAATTTGGATTGGATTTACATAGATCAAAGGTTGGTTACATATGGATTATAAAAGGTTTAGAGATCCGATTATTTCTAAATTTTATTTCATAGATCTTGGCAGTAAAGTATTTATTAGAATCAATCTTTGAGAGAAAGATGGAGATTTTAGGAGAGAATTAAATCTTAGCATTAATTAGAAAAGTAGTAAAGGAAAAATAAAGAAAGAAGAGGAAAAACTTACTAAGTTTCGTCACTTTGAGGTTTAAGAGAGAAGCGGTGAAAGGAAATTCATCAAAAATGTCATCAAAGCCATTAGAGATGTGCAAGAGCCATTTAGGAAGGTAGGAAAATGCTTTGGGTATCTGGTTCTTGAGATGGTTACATTACAACTCAATCTATAGCTAAGGTTGAGTTAGAAAGGTCTAAAGAGCACCTAAGTGTAGTGTTGAACCTCACCTATAGCTGTGAAATATTTTTATTTATCTCGAATGATGTTATTCTCTCTATAGATATACAATCATCCATTTAATTATTTTACCAATTAGTGATACTTATAAAACCTTTTTCAAGTCAAAAGACACAAATATATGAGATAATTCTTTAGATATTTATGACTATATATAGGTGAGATACTCGTACCTAAAAATACCATGTTTATTTTATCAAAAATTGTTTAGAACAACCTACTTTCAATAATCTCCTTTGCACTCAAAGCTATTTAGTTGAATGTTCACAACAATAATCACTTTTACCTTCAGAGACTGTTTGAAGTGAAAGCAGTCAGATTTTCACGGTAATCCTTTATTCCTAAGAATCAAAGATTAACACCCCCTCCCTCCTCTTACTAATTTTTGAGGGTGAATGAGATTCTTGATAATCATTTATTATACTTCAAACTTTGAAATTTTAAATGCCAATCAATTTACTAAGAAATTTGCATGAAAAAATTCACTCTAAATAGTCCCTTAAAGCAACAATAAAATGCATCATCACATTATTATAACCTCTTAAGTCACTAATACTCTCTTATAGCTTTAAGTTTTCTTGACAAATATGATTGCCAATGCAAACAAATACCTTATGAGATTATTATATTAAATTAATAAGAAAACCTTAAGTTGGAATATACCATGATTCATATCATAAATAAAAATTTATGTAATATCCAGAACCTCTAATTTAAGACAAATTGACAGCCAAATATCTCAAATTCTTCTTTGCTTTAAGCATACTGTACTAAACTATTTTATAAAGAATATAGCAACCTACATGTATGCACAAAACCATGAATGATAATTGTAACTCCCACCTAATAAGAAGGCTTATTCTTTCACATAACTTAAGAAAGTCCAACTTTCCTTCACATTCTTTTTATGAACCTAAACACACATTTAGGTTCAGCAAGCTTAATTTATTCTTATTCTTAGTATATAGCTATAATATTATTAATCAACATCTATGAAGATGGAATACCTCAGGTGTACTATCATTAGTCTTCTTCTACTAGATGTTAGGAAAATAATTAGGTGGAAATTGTATCTTACTCTAATCAAAATACCTTTTGATAGGGACTCATTTGACATAATCATATGCATATGCTTCTTGAGATTACTATGAGTGCTTGTATGCTTGCATTATAGTGTTGAGTCATAGCAGAGATAAGTTATAAACTTGCTGATTTTGCCCTAACTTTCACCAAGCATGCAAAATGGAAGGGCTCCCGTTCAACATGTTGAAGAAAGCTTGTGACAGTGAAAGGAGATACACTTCACTCATATTTGGTTGCATACGGTCAACTCATGGAGATCCTTTCTCCATGGTAAATTCAATTGATTCCATTAGTCTTGACCACGGTCAAGTCATGGTACTAATTAAATATATCACGTCATCATAGTACTAGTTGAATATGTCACATCATCTGTAATAGCATAATCAAAAGATTTAAATACAATTGATATTTAAATAATTATTAAAATTGAAATCCATCATGATGTAATGAATTGACACCAATCTAAACTCCTATCATTCTCAATAAAAGATCTCACTTTAACTCAAACATGTTTTTGGATAAATCAATTGTGCCACTCGATAGGCCAAGATAACGGCATCCCACCTCAAATAAATATTATATATGAAACTAGAAAAAAAAACTACTGCTTTTCTTTGGGCTTTGGTAGTTGGGCAAAGCAAATAATTCCTCCTCGGAAGAGCACCGCGTGCTTCAGAAAAACTTATAAAAAAAATAAAAATAAAAAAATTGTAAAAAAATACTAAGACAGCTAACAAAGATTAAAAAAAGCTTATAATGATTAAAAAAGTTTATAAAAAAACTAAGAAGATTTAGAAGAACTTAAGATAGCTTTAAAGAGCTTAAGATTTGATATGAAATTAAAAAGAAGGGTTGAAGAACATTTATAAAAATTAGAGAGCTTCTAAATATTCTGAATAATTTTAAAAATTAGTTATTTGTGGCTGTTAGAAATGATAAAAAGAAAATATATATATATATATATATATATATATATATATATCTTCAACAAATAGTCATTTTTTGCAGTTAAAAAAAAAGGCAAAAATATCCTTTTTCTGAATAATGGATGAAAATACTGCAATTTGGCAGCTGAGAGGCATTTTAAGATATTGGCGCAGCAGGTTAGGTCTAACCCATGACATGCTGCGCTGGCCTAACCCGCCACAAGCCGGAGCATGCTGTTTAGCGTGCTCGGGTCATGCCAAGTTAGCCTGTCTGTCATGGCGGTCCGTGAGCTACATGGTGCCTGGCATGGCTTAGGAAAGTGTGTCGTGTTAGGCTCAGCATGACTACCGTAGTAGCTGAATCGTGTCTTGCATGGCCTATTTCATGCCGACCCAGGTCGTGCCTTGGGCTGCCTGACCCGTTCCACACCACTCTGTCGCACCATCCAATGATTTGATGGTGTGAAGGTTTATTGTCAATTTCCTCGGACACAGTCTCCATGGTCACCAATTTTGACATCGGGTGCCTTCCTACACCAGTCTAAGAAGCATTACATGATCTAATGGCGTGAAGAGTTGTCATCAAATGAGAGTTCACCTCAAAATAAGGTCCAAATTAAGCTTTTGGACGATAGGTGGATACCGTCCGATTTCTTATAACGGCGACCAGTGCACCATCACATGGGTTTTGATGGCACACTATTTGTCGTTGGTAGGATTTGGGGCCTTAATGACTTTATCTCTTGGGCCTAGCTATGTTTGGACTCACATGATGCATTTAATTGCCAATAAAGCACTTGAAACCACTACAGTAGAACTAACCATGGGTGTCAACTCATTTTGATGCAAGCCAAAACCACATCCCTCGCAATCATAAACCTAATCATAAATTAGGTCGAACTTATAGTGATAGATGCAGTCTGGCAGATATCGATCCAAAAGATGACTTCAGACTTCACTCGGATCATTAGAGATTGAATTTGAAGCTCAAATTATTTCCATTATGTCCAACATTAAGTAAGCTTTTCTAATCACTTAAATTATCTCAATTGGAACTCAGAGGTGGCACTTATTTCAAAATACAAAAGCTATGCAATATTAAGTCCATTCTTGCATCAGTTTAATCTATTCAGATTAGAATCAATCCTCTTGACCACGGTCACACTAAAATTTGCATGAATATTTAACTATTTAAGCAATGCAGCAAGAATTTTAAATATGTGCTTGCAGACATATCTAAGAAGGCTAGCAAGTTACATAGCGCACAATTCCGGCTGGGAGAATACATTATAATCTATAAAATTGAATACAAATATCACATCCTTTATAGTAGCAGAAGAAAAACTATTTAGCTAATTTTATGAACAAATGCCTGATGGATGAGTTCAAAATCAAGTTATGATTAATGAAGTTTGCAAACAGCTTTTTATGTTTTTGGTTTCATCAGAACAGCATAATTTCCACATAGTTTCATATTCCAGTCACACCACATGCCTTTACTTCCTTTCTTGTCTTAAAAATTTTATATAACAAATAAAATAGACTAATATAGAATGGGACACGAGAAATGAGGGAATAAAGCAAATAAGCATGAGCGCTGGATTTAGAGATCAACGGAATAAATTCCAATCATCACATTAAGGCAGGCAAAGCATGTGGGAAATCAATCATGGAAAATATAAGTTTTGAAGAAAGAAGAAGGGAAGGGCAATTTTTATAAATGCATAAGATAGGCTCTTTAAAGTCTAAATATTCATTCTTAATAGATGTATGATCTAATGCTGATTTGCTCTTGTTAGGTTGTTTGACATTATTGGGCAAATGATCATAAGAGATAAAAAAATAACATTATTATCATCAAAAGCATATCGGACTTTGTATAAGTGTTTTTATTATTGTCAGAATACTATATCTTAGAACAATAAAGTGTTGCTTGCACATTAAACCAGGACATGAAACATGTATGTTAATTAAAGCACAATGAAATTCGCAGGAATGGAACATCTTAACAAAACAATATATCCAGGCACATAAAAGGCAGAACATGTGTGAGCCAATTATACCTCATAATTGCAAATATAGAAATAAAAAAACGTAGGAAAAGCAAAAAGAATAGGTGCATTCATAAAAGAGAAGCTACCTAGTTTTTACAGAAGCATGATGTTAGCAATGAATAATGAACATGGTAATACCATAGAAGCTGCAGTTCAGCAAGAAGGACAACATCCTTCCACCTTGGTCACACTATCTTAATTTACAGGAGTGACTATGGATAGCTATGTTTTAGTTAGTTACAGAATCTATTAGATTATCAGACTTCTTCTTCTTTTGATGAATGACAAAAAAAGGCAGTCTTTGATCATGAAACATGAAACAACAATAGTGCCATAATATAGCTGTACCATGGGCTCTATAATCTTGGCCCTGGGAAGACAGGAAGATATAAGAAATTTGTTAGTGGGAGACCAATCTTTATTTTTCTCAACAGAAGTAATCAGGAGAACTGTAGATTGAAAAAGATAGACTAAGTGAATCATCTCTTAAAAGAATTTTCCAACAGCAACTATTAGTACAGAATTCATTCCTTTTATAAGGAATGAAGAAAGCAAAGCATTAAAACAATAGAAAACTAAACACATCTAATGAGATGCACACAAGATACAGAAGATTCTCAGGATAGATCAGCTCCTGCTTTCCTTTGAAACAGTTGGAGAGAAGGAGAAAAACATTCCAGAGAAGGAAACCGGAACCAAAAAATACAATATAATGTCCAGAGTAGACTCCCCTCCCCTTAAAACTTCCAACTGAAGAAAAAAGCACAACAGCCATCCACCTCAACAATGCATGATACGATGGGAAAAAAGGGATGGGAACACCAATGAACCTCAAGAAAAGAGGAAACCCCAAAAAGAAGTAGACTAATAGGAAAAAAAATAAGGAGCAAGAAAAGCATGAAATCTTGAAAAAACTTCTAGGCACTAACCCAAAGATAATAACAAACTAGAGGAGAAAATGAAAAAGAAAAAACAGAAGCACACTATGCAATGAAAATTATAATGTACCAATAATAAAAAAAAGGGCAGGGAAAACTGGCCTATGCTCCAAAGGCCCCCCCTAGCAGTTCATCACAAACACTAATCAGCAAAAAGAAGAAATTACGAGTAGAATCAGCTCCTCACCACACATATCATAACCGCACTGAAGATACTAAGCAAAAGAACCAATCCAAGATCAGCAATAATGACTCCTCGCTGCACAGATAACAATGGCATAGAAGACACCTGATAAAAAGAACAGCAATACACCCGCCACATCAACTTGCTGCTGCATGGGCTGCCACCGAAAGCAGCTGTGGAATGCAGTCAGTCAAGGGACTGTGCAGTGCGTAGATAATATGTGGGTGGCGTATGCACCTGCATATGAGGTTACTATTCTCTAACTGTTTGAAAATAAATAATAATACATTAAATATAACAAGTAACAGCATTATAAGGTTTTTTTGGAAAAATAATAACAACATTAATAACAATAGAAACTAATGATTATTGCTTAGAATCTAATATCTAATAACAATAATTGTAACATAATTGATATCTTAGAACTATTAATACCATCAGCTTGAATCCACTTCACATGCACAAGCCCTTATAAGAGTGGGATGCATATGTGGCTCTAGAATGCTAAGTGAGATAACATAGGCAGCCATACAACACTAAGCTATATACGTGACTACAGAATGTAAAGTGGACCATCTTTTTGGTTCATGTGCAGAACAAGTATAAATAGTAACTGCAATAAGCAATTTGGTTTGGTCAAAAGGACCACATATGCATATGCAACTGCATATGTGGCCACATGCATTGCATTTTAAAATAATGGCTGCTACCATGCCAATGCCAATGATGACTCACAAGAGAACCCCTCAAGCACAGAGGAACCAAATCCCAACCACTGAGGCTGAACAATCATCCTGCTGCCCACACCAACAAAAAGAGGAACCAAAAAAACCCTAACCCCTGTTTTCCATCGACAAATCTTGTCCCATCTCCGAAAAACCAAGGCACAGTTGAAGTATCATAGCAAGAGAAGGGCATCACTGGTCACAGAAGCCCACACATCATGGGAATCATTTCCTGAAAAGAAAAGGGCAAGTGCAAACCAAGGCACAAATATGTGTCTAAAGGAACACCCACTATTAAACCCAAAAAAAAGATTGGAAGAAGTCAGAGAAATAACCATTTGCTATAGAAACAATACTAGCATATTTCAAAATGGTTTTGTGGCAAAACAAATTCTTAGGTCTTTAAACCATTGGGATGGAAGAGGGATGAACATGTGCTCCTCATTTGTCTCTTCAGCTTCCCATGTGAATTAACATCTTGTTACTTGACAAAAAACAAAATTATAATACCACAGAAAACATAGAAGCATGTACAAGTTTTGCATTAGTTCGTCGAGTCTGGACCCAGATTAATTCAGAAAAGTTAAAAACCATGATAGCATGAATCAAATCACAAAAACACAAATAATTTCCATAAGAATTGGGATAATCAGGATTTTTTTCAAGAAACATTTGAATTTGGGCTCAAGCATCCCTAACTCTTGATTATAGGGCTCAATATCAGCTTAAAGTGCCTCAGTAACCAAATACAAAATCAAGCTTTTGCAACAAATTTTTCCCACTAGATAACAAAAATAGAGAAATGGGATTAACAACAAAACATTAGTAAGTCGCATCCTGAATTATGTATGGATGATTTTGTTAACAAATAAAGTATGATATAAAGAAAAGATCAAGAAAGCCTATCTTCTGCAAAGTTTTTATTTTCAAATGGAAATACTTATTGATCCACTCATGCATATGCTGTATATGTCACAGAGAACTATAGGAGAGAATGGGAAGACCAGACATAACCTTTACAATATAATCTTGTTTGACGAGCTAATAAAACTAGAAGGGCTTCTCTCTCTCTCTCTCTCTCTCTCTCTCTCTCTCTCTCTCTGTGGCCTAGAATATAAAGTTCTGGAAACAGAGCTCCTCAGATGTCTCTTCATCTCCACACCTAAGACAGCATCTTAGAAAGCTGCTTTCAGCAATTGGAACGACAAAAGAGGCAATTTAAAAGTTTCATCATCACAGGAGCATTTTCCTGAACAGATAATAGCCATTAACTTACTAACTCCAAAACTCGGAGAAAATTGAAGACAAGTGCTTCTTTTGATGTAATGCAATTTATAAAATCAGTATTTATTTATTTTTTTTCTTACAAAGTTGATGCTTGGAACGATCATATATTGATGACAGCAGCAAAAAAAAAAAAAAAAAAAAAAAAAAAATGGAAGAAAAGAAAAGAAAAGGAAAGGAATCACTAATCCTTGATCGGAAGTTACCTGCACAATCCTGACTTCAAATTATAGTTAATCAATATTTATATTTAGAAAACAGCTAAAAATTATGAGGTAACAAATCGCAATCTCAAGTATAAATTAATATCAATCCAGTCGATTTCTTAACATTATCCAGAACTCCACCGGTAAGAGTTCACACTTCAACTTGAGATCGAAATAAAGTAATAAAACATAAAAACTGATCTATCTTTCTAGTTATTACCCATTAGATAATATTCAAAAAAAAAAAAAAACAGGAAAGTATATTTCAGAATATCCCACTAGAAATTATCGCAGAGACAAATCGTTAAAAAAAAAAAAAAAATCAACTTCTTGTCGCAATAAACGGCCTCACAAAGAATTCCTCAGAACAAATTCAGACCAAAAAATGATTGGTGGATTATGATTTAATAAATCTGAACAAAAACTGAGAGAAGGAAAGAACAAAAATCTGACACACCGAGAGAGGAGGAAGAAAGAACCGTAAGATCCCGCTAGGGCTTTGATCCTTCCCTATCATCTACCGTTAATCCACGTAGAGGGACAGCGAAGAGGCAGCGGCTCAAGGGTTTTGCGGTAAGGATGGACGAACTTCTGGTGTTGTGGTCAGGATGGAGGCCGTTCCTTATTTATCTGACGGCAGGAACGGCTTCCACGGCTGCAAATGGATGGGGTTCGGTTGCGCCTGGATCTGGTATTTTAGAATCCAACCTCTTCCATCAATCATTCGGATCTAATTCACATTAAATTAAAAAAAATCCACCTAACTTGAATGTGATTCAGCACGACATAGAAAATTATATTTAATTATTAATTACTGTATCTTAATTAAGGAAAAAAAAAAAAAAGACTTAGCTATACTTGCAAGTATAATTGGATCAAATTGTGATTTAAACTTAAACATTTCAAATCAAGTTTTTCACGTGCTTAACTCCAACTCAATTTAATTGGCCCATCAGACCTAAAAATCCCTTTTATGAATTTGAATTAAAACAACTGATAAGTTGCATCTAAATCTAAAACCATGACATAAGGTTAAGCATATCTAAGTTTGATCCAAAAGGTTTGCAAGCTATTCGTTATACTATAACTTGTTACCAACTTAAACTAACATGTTACTTCTTATTGGAACTTCAAAATAAATAAAGAGACATGTCAACTAAATTATACAAAATGCTTACTTCGTATTTGCCGAGTGATGCAGTTGATGATAGAAAGAATTATAATCAAATCAGAAATTCTTAAAATAAACATGTTCTGAATTATTTTTGAACCACTTTCAATTACTGTTTGGATCTATTTTTTTCTTACAAATTTTATATTTTTGAAACAAACATTAGCATGCAATATGTACGAATTTTAATAGCTTTCAGAAATATAATGTTAAACATCCATCCAAAATCAAGTGACTACAATCAAAGTTTTAATATTTTTGATATCTTTCAAAAATACGATATTAAACACCCATTCAACCTCAAGAGGCCACAATCAATGTTTGAGTATTGCGATAGCTCTTTCATTCTAAAGTAGGATGCCAATTGTTTTGAGCTCTAACTTTTTTTATTTTCTTTTTTTTTTCTCTAATTTTTTAATCGTTCATGCCCAATTTTAGGTTGTATTTGGGTAAAACATTTAAAAATTTATAAAATTTTAAAATACATTATTTTAAGAATGCAATATCTTACATTTTTATAAAATTTTTATTTGAATAATTGTTATTAAAATTAAAAATTTATTTAAAAATAATAAATAGCACCTTTATAACTAAAATTTATAAATGATCATTCTAAGAAATTTATAATTTTTATAAAATTTTAAAAATTCTCCGAAGATAAATTTTCCATCCAATTTGCAAACTAAAAGTCTACAAATCACACTTCCCGTGCGTTCGTGATCCCAGCTCTCTCCCCCTCTTGATTCCTTCTTTAATCCAATGGAGAGATCACAGCCGTCCAAGCGTTGTCACTCACATGGATCACGGCCGTCTCATGGGGTCCGAGTCGCATCCTTCGGATCAGTTCCCATTTCGTTTTCAGTTCTGTGAAGTGAATGGTCCGACGGTGGACTTGTGCTTTGAGATCTGTGCACTGAATGATCGGACGGTGAGCTGGTGGGAAGAAACGCGCATCCTCTCGCGAGAAGGATGCAACCCCGCCCCGTACCGGGCCTTTCAACGGTCCGCACGATGAAAGCTAGTCAAAATATGAATTTTTTCAAATATTTTCTAGTTTTTCCCTTTCGAATGCTACGGTGAAAGCTAGTCAAAATTAAATCCATTCCTGTTTCCATGTACTCCTCTTTAAGGCGAAGGCCACCCTATTCTCTCCATCGTATCTTGGATGACGAAAATTTAAACACCAAGAGAGAAAGAGAGAGAGAGAGAGAGAGAGAGAGAGAGAGAGAGGAAAAGAGTTTCTATTTTTAGATAGCTTGAGGGACCGGAGGGCCCGTTTCCTCCTCCAAGTGTGGCTCCAATTTTAGAAAAGAAATAGAGAGCCGAGAATGGGGCCATTTAAAGATGAAACAGAAAGAGGCGGGGTTCAAGGAGGACGGAGTTAGCGGTCATTCATCATCGATCGAAGGCTGTTTTCTCTCTCCTCCTCTCCCTCTCCCTCTCCCTCTCCCTCCGCTGTAATCTTCTAAAAAAAAAAAAAAAAAGTGTGTTCCCAATCCAAATATTTTCAAGTAGTTTTCTCATCATTTTTTTTAAAAGTCGTATAATTGATTCTTTTTTCTTTTCTTCGATCTCTGAGTCATCAGGTCGAAGATTGAATTTTACTGACAGGTGAATTTTCGTACTTCCATCCCATTCTCTCTTTGATTTGATTTTGCAAATTTAGGAGGCTTCTTGGCTCTTCCTTCGTCGCATGGTTTTCCGGATTTTAAATTCGCCATGGCAGCAAGGACCACCTTCCGAGGCCAGGGGGGCTTCTTCTCTGCCTTGTCCTCCGCCGTGTCCGAATGGTGTTTGATCATTGTCCTGTATGTCAATGCCTTGTTGTCGTTCCTTGCAACCAAGTTTGCTCAACTCTGCAAATTGCCTGCCCCATGCCTTCTATGCTCAAGACTCGACCACGTTCTCGGCAATGGTAGTCCGGGGTTCTATAGGGATCTATTTTGCCATGACCACAAGGTGGAGATCTCCTCATTGGCCTATTGCTGCGGTCACCTAAAGCTTGCTAGCCTCCATGAGATGTGCGACAATTGTCTCGTTTCATCTGTCATGGAGAAGAGGACCAGCCTGCAGGCCTGTGGCGATAATGTCCAATCGAAACTGGCTTCTTCTGTTGATGGTGAAGATTTGGCGAATGCCCCATTGTTAAAGAAGGATCTCGATTGCATGAAGCAATGCTCATGTTGCTCGCAGCCATTCAGTAGTCGATCGTATGCACATTTGTTGATTCAGAGAAAAGCCATGGGAGCTGATATTGGTGAGATTGGCAGGAAGGGATATGGTTGTGTAAGTCGTCGAGAAGGATTTCATAAAATGAGGGAAGAGTCTTCGGGGTCGTCGATTGGTTATAATCCAGCAACACCTGGCTATGATCGGCTGTCTCATATTGGATACAGTGAGCTCAAGATTAACTCGGACTCTGAGTCAGAAGTCCCATTCTCGGATGATGATGATGGAAATGTTCGGGTTCGTGTAACTGAAGATTTCAAGGAGGAATTTTTGGCTCAATGTCGTCAATTGCCACCAAGAATCATCAATTCCAGAGGTTTATCTAACTTTGTTTCAGATAATATGGTTCCTGAGAAGCTGATCCATCCCAATCCTATTATCCCAGAGCCTTCTCTTTCGGATGCTCAGGCGAAAACTAATGTGGGTGACTTGCATGAAAAGTCTACTACAGGATCCCCTGATGCTATTGGGCATGGTTTGGAGGAAATTAATTGGTGCCAGGTTAATGTGAGGACTGATCCAATCACATCATCTGAATCAATATCTGAACAAGTCTCCACCAATGTCTCAAAAGAAAAATGTAAGACATTGTCATCTTAGTTTATCTTGTTAAATGTTTTGTATTGATTTATTTTTATACATGCCTTTCTTTATACAAAATTAACCCTTACACAATCTTGTTTTCTCCAGCTTACGTTATGGAAATTGGTGACACTCATTGTGTTTCTGCTGGTTTGAATGAAGAGATTCCCAAGGTTCAGATTAATGAACCTGGTCCATCTGCACGCTTGCGAGTTGTTCGAGCTAATAGTTTCAAGAATGTTCTTGGAAATAAAGGAGGCCTGCTTTCTCCCATCTCAGGGAAGGATTCTTCTAGAGCTCATGAAGAACTGAAATCGCGGCTCTCGCAGATATCTTCTTCTCCAGGGCTTGAGTTCCCATCAAATGATCCCAGTCCTAGAGTATCTGATGCTTCTAGCTCAGCTGGATTGCAAAATGTTGCTAGGAGGATTTCTATTGAGAGAAATAGTTCATGGTTGGAACCATACGAGATAAGTCTTGTCAATGAAATAGAAGGAGAAAGTTCGATTGATCGCTTGAGGAGGCAGGTTGAGATGGATCGGAAGTCCATGAGTCTTCTATATAAAGAATTGGAAGAAGAAAGAAGTGCTTCAGCAGTTGCAGCAAATGAAGCAATGGCCATGATTAATAGGTTGCAGGAAGAGAAGGCAACAATGCAGATGGAGGCTTTGCAGTATTTAAGAGAGATGGAAGAACAAGCTGAGTATGACGAAGAAGAAATCCAAAAACTAAATGAGTTGCTTACTGAGAGGGAGAAAGAAATACTAGATCTGGAATCAGAGATAGAAAGCTACAGGAAGCAGTTTGGAGATGATTCATTGGAAGAGAAAGTTCTAGAACCATTGGGTGGTTCAGAGGTAAGACAAAACAAGTCTGCTTCCACACGGCAACTTAGGGTATCTAGAGATGGCAATAATTCTAGCCGGGCTGATATGATGTCCCAGGACTCAGCTGGTACAGGAGTTGTGAAGGATCCATTGTTGGGTTTTGAAGATGAGAAGGCTTACATTTCTGAATGCTTAAGGAGGTTAGAGATAAAGCTTTGTCAGTTTTCTAAAAGTGGCAATTATGATGATGAATCCAGACATGGAGCAAAGGAAGATGGCCAATCTGACAAACAAGATGACATTAAGATTCACAAAGTGAACAATGAACAAGGGAATGCACTGTTGCCAGATGATGTAGCCAGAAATGGCCCGCATTCTGAGGCTGAAGTAGGGGCCAAGGAAATGGATCACCATCATTTGAATGATGATAGTTCAGGAAATGGTCAGATGGGCAAGGAGATTTCATCAGAGAAGGAATCATCTTTATGTAGGGATCATACAGAAAATGGAATAAGTTTGAAACCTGATGAAAAGAGTGATGTAGTCTCTCTTGAGAATGAAATTTCAGGCCTGAATGAGAGAGTGGAGGCGCTTGAAGCAGATCGAAAATTCCTTGAGCACACTATCAATTCACTGAGAAATGGAAATGATGGAATACAACTTGTTCAGGAGATAGCATGCCACCTACGAGAGTTAAGAAGATTTGGGATTCCACGGAGAGAGCAGGCTGTTGCTTAAGCTTCCATTGTCATTACTAAGTGGTAATAATTTAAGGGACTCTTAGTGTTCATTTCTTTACATTCTTTTGAGAAAGTTTTAGTTGTTATTTTGCATTCGGTTAAGATGCTCTAAACAAGAATTCTCAAAAATAATGTTCAATTGTGTAAATACATGCTCCTTATTCCATGTTTGATTATATGTTATTTACAACTTTCAGTCCATCATAACAATGCATGCAAAAATTTATTTTGACCCTTTCTCCATGTCAATCCAACTATATGCAAGGAAAACAAGTTTATCTTGTAATAGCATGGCGATAGGTTAAATAAAGTGATACAATGATGAAGCCCTGTTTGTTTTACCACCTATATCTGTGTCATAAATGCCCAAATCAATGCATATCTTCTGCTTACTTTTAGAAGATGAATCTACTTTTGTGTTATCAAATTTTCAACCCTCTTCATCTTATTTTACTTTTATTTCTTTTTACATACTAGTTTGAGTTGTGTTAGTGCAATGACAAAGGGCCTCACTCCAAAAAGGTAGCTAGAAGTTATTATTTGGGGTCATTGGTCCTTCTTAAGTACTTAAGTCTTCCTCAACACACTTGAAATGGGACTCAACACACACCTATATTAGCCCTCACAATTAGTACCCTAGAGTTACATCATATAGTTCAGTCTTTTTCTTTTTATGTCCCTCAAAATAAGAATTATAGGAAACAGAATTCCTTGTTAAGGTAGGGCACATGAACAGTTAAGCGCTTCATGATTCTTTGGTTAGTTAGGATCCTAAAAGACTTCCTCGGTTTTACAAGTTATTAAGCTTTCTAATCTTATTTTTCTCATAATTTTAAAATCGGTTCTTTATTGTAGGTGCAAGTGTTTTATATGAGTAGGTTGGAATTTGAATCATCTAAGACTTTAATTTTATTCTTTTTCACCTTTAATTTTATTCTCTTTTCTTGTGAGAGAAGGTAGGCCTTAGCGCAATGGTAAAGTTACTCCATTTGAACTTAAGTGTCATAAATTCAAAGTACAGAAATAGCCTCTCTACATGCAAGGATATGGCTACATACATTTGGACCTCTCTAGACCCATAAATGTAGGAGCCTCATGCACTAAGACATCCTCTTTTTTTCCTTGTCAGAAAATCTTTAAGTAAGGACTAGCAACCTGATTTTGAGTCTATTGCCAAAGGGGGAAAAAACTTATTTTGAGTTCGTTTAGCTACTTAAATCCTAGGAGAAAAACTAAGAGCTTTCCTTTTCATTCAATCCCTTGTCTCTTTAGGGAAGGGCTTGTTTCTTGAGTTTTGTATTTCTTAAGATACAAGGAATCTTCAGGTAACTATAAGGGATACCACATTTGTCTATTGTACATGTCAATTTTTATTGTAATAAAGAGAAAATTGGTTTGTTCTTTTTGTTGCTGTAGCTTCATGTTCTGAGTCATGGCATTTGCTACTTTAGGTGTCACAGCTGGACAGTTAAGTGGTGTGACTCCACAAATAAACATTCTTTCCTATATTTTCCCACATTAACTTCTCTCTTGCTCTCTCTAATTCTTTTGAACTCATTTCTTTCCCCCATTTGTCTTAACCCATCACAACCATGAAAACTTCTCCACCTTTAATCTCTCCCACAACTTTCTGTGACACTTTCATAGCATGGACAACCTTTGTGGTTGAAATTTGATGAAAACTGTGGCACTTGATAGTTTCTAAATTACAGTTGCCTTAATCTTTGATAAATTGCATCAAATCCCAAGTTAAACCTTAGTTTCTTTTCCTTAGGTCAAACTCTGTCTGTAATATCAATCTTAGTCCGATATGTCATCCTTCAGAATTCAAGAGCATTGCAATTTCACGTCCAGCAGAAAAATTCGAGCAAATAAAATGCTAGATCTGAAGACACACCTTCCTGCATCAATTTTGGTACTAAATTTTCATCTTTTATGCTGTCCTATATCAGTTTTACTAATTGTTTCTTGTCTACTTATCTTGCATTATATGCATGGTATGCCTATATGATGTGTGTAGGAGACAAGATAGCACTTACATGTGTTCCAAAACAGGAAGAACATATGTAGACCTTCTCAAAGTTAGTTTATTTTGGAATCTTGAAAATTGTGAAGTTCAATTAAAAATTCATTTATTACAAAGCCACTAATTTTTTAAACGAATAAGAAAACTATTTATAGCCTTTTTTTTGCTTTTATGTTTTGTTACATAAACATGTTCATGTACTTCCATGCCACACTTGTGCATGCATAATCTTTTTTGAAGTTAGATTAATCTGGAATCTAGAAAATTCTATCAAGTTCAATGGAAAAATGCATTTTTCACAAAGTCACTAGTTTGTTAAACAAACAAGAAAACTATATATGACAACTTTAGCTTTTAAGTTATGTTACACATAAATATGTTCATGCTTGTACACTGTACCTACTTACCACCTTCCACATGCAGCTCAGATATTTGCTTCACTCCTTATCTGTCTAAGGTTATTTGTCCAAAAACCACCAAGAAAAAAAGTTATTTTCTGAGAATAAGACTTTCCACCTCTCTATTCATGAGAATTATATTTTCTGAGAATAAGACTTTCCACCTCTCTATTCATGAGAATTATGTTTTTGTTTGAACTTTGAAGATTAAAGAGATAAACAGTCCACTAGGAAACATGTCTAGTTTTGTATTACTCTAGTTTCAGTTAGATGCTGTATCATCTCTTGGGCTGTTACTGGTAACTGATCAATCAGGTAGTGTGTCCATGCCATAATCGGATCCCCCTGGTCAGGTTGGTCTTTGTGGCTTGTGATGTGGACTCATTGTCATATATTGTCCTGAAAATTCATTCACAAGTTGGATTAACTTAAGGTCAAGTCGATATCTGATGCATAAGAACCAGACTTAATTTGGATTCGATCGTTTGTCTCTTATCAATAATTCCTACTTTTAGTCACTCTCCTCTATTTCCTTTAATGGAATAAATATTATGCGAATTCATGTATACAAACATGCATACATACATATATATCTATGTGTGTGTGTGCGCGCTTGTGAAAGAGGAGAGGAGGCAGCCTTTAAATTTCAGCATATTATTTCTGAAAGCAGATTTCCATATATAATATCAACTTATTTCTCAAAAAAAAAAAACAACCAGATACAGATGTTGCTTATGTTTTGAATATAAAATTTAATGCAAATATGTACATACTGTTTTGAGTTCACCCAAATCTGGATACAAATATGAATATTACAGATATGATCATTCATGAAAGCTTGCATACATAATATTATTATTTTAATTGGATTTGGGAACTTGTATGGCCTTGATTCCTGGAATTTCTAATGGCTATGCATATCCATATATATGCAGAGTTGATATAACTTCATCTAGATCTAATTACCATTGGATTCACAGATCATTTTCCTTTCCTTTGAGATCATTGCTTCATTTTTGAATCAGTGGACTGTCTTTTGACAAAAGTTTAAATAAGGGTGGGTATGCCACAATAGTGTGCTACACACCTTGATGCATATCCATTTTTATTTTTGCTACATTTGAATGCAAATTTTTTAAGCTTTTAATTATATCCTTATTTATCCATTAGTAGCAATGGTATTGCAAATATGAATATGAATACATGCATATCTGGATCTGGTTCCTAATTCCACTTAGATTACATCCCTGAGGCTAGCAGTCTATAACAATACTGATACTGAATACAGAAATCCTAGAAGAGAAAAGAGAGAAAAAGAACTTTAGGATCTTGGATATCTTATAGTAGCGCAGAATATATGCATCACAAGATAAAGGGAGAAGAGATTGGAAAATGCAACCTATTCATTCAGAGAAGAAAGCAAGAAATGATTAACTATTTGGCTTAGTTTTCTGAAAGAAAAAAGAATAAGGTCGAGGGAGAATGGCAACAAAAAATGTAAACACAGAACAGAGAAAGAAAATAATTCAATATTTCATTCAATATTCCAAATTTAAGTCTGAAATCTTGAATCTTCATAAACATGCACATACAGGGACTCCTAAAGTGCTCAAGAAATTAAATTTGAGGACTTTATGAATCTTCTAACCTAATTAATAACTAAAATTGGAGTTGTTAGTTCCAGTTTTTCTCATAATAGGACCCTTATTGATATCAGTCTCTAACTTTTCTTCTCTCTTTTTTAACCCTTAAATTTTTCCAATCTACTTTTCTATTGATTTCTGAATCAGTAAATCTAGATAATGAAGCATAACTAATAACCTTTCTGCTTTTCATTGTTTCCATTAATCTAAAAGTAAATATATGAATTCTGTAATTTAATTTCCATTATTTTTCAAATTTTCATTTCATTTTTTTAACATTCTCTCTCCAGCTTACTTTGCTTATTTCTTTTTTGATTTCTTTTCTCATATACATTTTAGTTGTTGATCAAAGCAGGAGTTATCCCACATTACCTTGAACTAGTACTGTGCTAACAAATCATCTCAAAGTGGTGTCTGTTGGCAATGTCCTTTGGATTTTTACAATATGTGTTAAAATTTAATCCTTCATTATGTGTTTGAATTTCTCTTCTTTTCTTTTTGTTAGTTCTTTATCATTTTTTGTTCTTATAACAGCAAAAGTTATTTTGCAAAGGTTATTTTTTTATCAACCTAAAAGGGAGTAAATTATTTGAATTCTTTCCACTATTTGATCTTATACCCTAAGACATGACTTTATAAAATGTTATGCAGGTTCTAGATTGTTAAGAGCGTACATGTTTTCCCTGGAGGTTTATTTGTAAGAAGAGCTGAGTCTTAAATTTCGAATGTGTAAACATTTTTCTTGCTCTTTGCATGCAATGGAGATCATATAGAAGGAAATCTAGAAAGGAAGTTTCTTATGTTTGGCCTCAAATTGTGCAACCTTGAATACAAGTGACTCTTAGGTTGCTAATATTGAATAAGATCATATTACTGTTTCCTCTATGTTATGGAATTTGTCACTATTGCTGTCCTGTACTTGTTCAGATAGCAACATTTAAAGAGGTGGTCAACCTTGGAACTAAAGAGTTAAAGTCAGAGTGCTAGATGAAAAATCTCTTTGAAAATGGAAAGAATTATTTGTGGTTGATGGACTTTAGCGGTGAGGCACTTGTCTGTTCTGTGTAAGCAGTTTATTGATCTTTGGCGTATGGCTGAAGTCAACTTCGAGCTAGAGGAGGTCCCTAGTGGTTTAGTCCGGGTCTAGCAAGCCAATCTGTCTAATGAACTCAAACAAGTTTGCCTTTGAAGCAACATGCTTGAAGTTTGACATGAAGAATGATGATTCTTTTTGCTTCTCAGACTTGAGATTGCTTTTATGTATTGTTTAGCACAATGCTATCTATTTATTCTTGGAACAAATCTATTATGCGGTAGAAGTTCACCATTTAGCAAACATACTAACATGGAATCTAAATATTCTCAAATGTACTATATTAGGTTTTGTACAATGATGAATTATTTGTCTCCAACCTTTATTTTGATAGCAAATGCACTTTTCTTTTCCTTTGTTAAATTATATCTGATGCTTTTGCTAAGAACCATCAAGAGCAAGATATAATAATGCGTATGTTATTTAAAACTTAAGGTTAGCATCAAAATAACATCAAGAATGCAATTCCTACATTTTTTTTCCTTTTTTGTATTGTGGAAATGTCTCAGTCTAACTATGCCATCATGTTGATACATGCTGAGAACATTATTTCATAGTGTACTGGCCAATAAATTGCAAAAATTGATGATGCTGATTGATATGGGTCAATGCATATATCTTAAAGTGCATGCACCTTAGCATGTTTGCATTTATCTGTTATTTCATTTCATTCTTGCATATGTGCGTGCACACATATATAAATTGAAATTTTGTTGGGTAAGCAAAAGCAAAAACTATTCTGGCCTATTTATTCTTGCTGGCACTCATTCTCTTCAATTGGTTGGTTAGCATCGGACATTTGGTTTATCTTCTATATGCTAGTGTTTGTTTCCACCACATCAACACTGGTTGATATTATATTTCTCTTCTTATTTTACTTAATTATTTAATGCAATTTAATGTTTACCTCTCCATATCTTTTTCATGTTCCAGATTATTGCATTACGTAACTAATACTTCTGAATGGCTGGTTAATAAATATCCAGTCTCTTCAGTAGCTGAGTTGTACATTAATGCTTTTGTAATTTCGTGTCATGGGCTATAATAGACCTTTGTGCATGAGTTTCTCAACAGTTTTCTCCATTGCTTTAGCTCATTGATTCATTATTTGAAAGATGTTTATTTTGTGAAGAGGCTTCCAATTTTGTTTGCCAGTTGCAAGGGGTTTTCTTATTTTTTCATTGTTGAGGAAATTTTAGATGGTTTTTCTTCTACCAGTGATTTGGGAGATAAATGCTTGCTTGACCCGTTGGCATCATATGACAAAATTTCTGAGCATGTGATCATGCTGACCATCCATTGAGTGAAAAATATTCTACAAACACTGATGGTGACTGCCTTTTGATTATAAGTTTGTTAATACACATCTGGCTTAAGCAAGTAACCTCCCTTCCATCCGTTTTATCATCTTTAAAGCATGAATTTCTTTATCTTTGATTCTTTTCAGATTCTCTCTTCAATGTAAGTCTGCCAACTCTGTTCAGCTTGCCAATTAGGCTCGGTTAACTGGAACAAGATGCATGGATCTTCATTGCGTCATAATTCCCAAGCGTTAATGAAGATAGTGGAGTTACATTGTTGGATAGATCGGTTGCTGCTTGAGTCTCATCAAACAAGGAATGCTGTTTCGAGGTCTTTCATATTCACTCCGTGGTTTCTATTTTGGATGGCTTTTTAACTTACTATCATCATCCATTTTTTTAAAACATTGACTGCAGTGGTGAGGGTTATGATTGGCATTTTCATTATGAATGGCGACATGTAAATTGAACTTAATGTAACATTGCTAACTACTACATCAATCTAAAGATTGGGTCTGATAGACCGTTAGCAGATTCAAGCTGACTTGGTGACAGTAATTTATTTCTTCTTTTGAGAAAAACAAAAACAAAGGCAGATTTGTTTGTATCATTGGTAAGAAGAGCTCTCTGGTCTGGGATTTGTGTTCATGAGGAAGCTCTGAAAACATGTGCCATGTGTTGTATTCTTTCATCTCCCCAGACCCATGGGCATTAGCCAAACAGTTTGTAGGTTCTCATTTCTCATCTTCTGTAGTTAAAAGATTTTGAAGCAATAGTGTCCTGGTTGTCGCAAAACAGCTAGCTGGTGATGTTGGTCACGCAATATGGCCGAGGGAGCTCAAAAGAGCATTGCCATTGGTTCAATATTCAGCTTCAGTGAGATCAGGGGACGTTTGGCTGCCTTTTGGTCCCTTGGGAGACAAATTGATGAGCAGGGGTGCCGTTAACTATGACCTGCCAGATGGATGGGGTTTGTTTTTGAATTTGTGCTCTATTTGGGTGGCAGTCAGTTTTAAATTCAGTAAAATGAAGACGTCCTGATGTTTTTACGGAGTGAGACGTTACGTTCTGTATCTTGTCCCATTCCGATTTTATACTGCTTAAGCCTAAATCATTGATGATAATTGGACATGATACATGAAAATGACTCGAACTCAATAAAAAAAATTAGCAAATTTAGATTGACCATCAACGAATTTGGATCAATTCAGATTGATCCATTAAATATGGCTAACAAACAAGCCATATCGGATTAACCTTTTATTTCGAAATTGATCTATAGTTAGCATCATCATTTAATATGTCAGCTCATATAATATGACCTGCAAATACAAACATGATGCATTAAATCTATTTAATTTATATTAAAAAATTATTTATATATTTTTATTTAATATATAAAATAAACAAAATAGAAGGAAAAAAAAATGAAGTGAAGGTTTATATTTATCTCACTTTGTTTCTTCTCTTGAATAGAAAGATTTTTTCTTGTATTTTAGTGATGACTATAGATATATAATTATTTTATAATAAATTAGTATTGGATGAATTATATGGGCTAGATGGAATAAAATCGTATTTCAAATTATACGAGTTGAAAATAAGTCATACATTCATGCTAATTTAAACACGATCTATTTATTAAATGAATTACATAGATAATATTCAATAATAATACATGGGTTGTTTATGTTTAAATTTCTGGCAAGTTTAATAAATAGATCATGTTGAGATTGACCTATTTGCTATTATATTTTTAAGTTGGTTCTATCCGTGGCTATGACCATTAACTGATTTGCCATTCCCAACTTAACCTTGAATTTGGTCGAGTCATGCTCAAAAAAGATTGGGTCGGGATCAGGATGGATAAAAGATAGGGTCTAGATCTCGGCATCAGCTTGGAACGGGAAAATACATAAGATAGGATGAAGTCGGTAAGCATTGCCGTTTATTGAAAATACGAACCTCTCTCCGCGTCACCGGCGATGACCGCGTTCGCGGCCACTTTCCTGGTGACGTGGCAGCACCTTCCTCGAAAGGGGAATGGTTCATCGCGTCTGCATGTCTTGAGGCCCTCTTGGATCATCCGAACTGAGTTAGGTGCCACTACATTCTCCCTCCTCCTCGGAATAACTCCCTCTCGTTATTTTATTCTCCTATCAAAACAACGACGAAGAAACTTGAAAAAGATATAGAAATAGACGAAGCTTAAGCGTTTATTTTGGAGCCGGTTCTCCAAAATTCAAAAACTTCGACGAGGTGTTCAAGATCTCAGTAAAACCGCTAGCTCAAAGAAATTTATATATATCTTCTTTAAAGTTCTTTTTGGAACCAAAGAGGAATTCTTTTTCTATCGAGAAATTAACTAAGGGATCATCGCTTCCCTCGTTCACGTAGTTGAAAACTCTCGTAAACTGCTTTATTAGAATCAAACATGGCCTTCATTTCATTCATGGATGGTGCCAAACCAACTTAACCTCGTGTGGTTGACAACACTTGGCATTTGCTTAGCATCATAAATAAAAATTATATATGAAGCTTTTTTTTGCATGGAATTCTTATTTGTCCTTTACTTTTCAATGCTAATCACACCTAAAATAATTAAAAAGCCTGCTTATGTTATGGTGATCATTGGAACAAGACCAAGTTGTATACTTTGCATTAGAAGGAAAGATATCTCACTCCTTCGCACCCGTAAAATGTTAGATCATTTCCCATATCACTTTAAGATCTATGCAGCAGATGTTTGGCTGAGTTCGGAGTGCTTTCAGATGTATCTAATGGATGATGGGATGATGGATGGGTGCAAAGAAACGAGTATCCTTTTTTATCACAAAAGATACAACTCTCGTCCAATTGAAACGCTGTCTCTTAACTCTTTGTAAAGATCTTTAGACATAATTTTTGCGTTACTAATTATCATTTGGCGTTCATTTGGAGTCCTACTCTCTTTAGGGATCCTTTACATTTCTATAATAATAATTATATGATGGCAGCAGTTCAAACCTATTGATTTTATACATCTTGCTATCAAATTAATTAGACAAAAGTGCGGTTATTCGTACCCAATGTGCGGTTTGAGATGCAAGCTTAAATATTTGTACAAAATTTACGGAGTTTATGGTGCTTCTAAGGACCTAGATATTTATGACTTTTCTCATTGGTAGTTCAACCGAAGAATTCAATGGTTAGAGTGGACCACATATTAAAGAAAGCAACCTCCCATGAACCAGCCAAAAGTCCAATAAGGATACAACATCCTATCTTTTTTGTAGAGATTTGTCCATTAAAGTTTAATTACAGTTCAAGAAGCCATTGCATACAGAGGCCTATAAATACCTGCCCTCAGAGGCTCAGACCTTCTCAAGCCATAGAAGAGCATGAAGAAAGACGTACGCAAGATGGAAGGCACTGGTAAGGCCTCTCACCATGCTAATAATGATAGATTTGTTTGAAGCATGCAGTAAGTTAAAACTTTATTCCTTTTCTCTATTCTCACTTGTTTTCTTTGAGGCAACAATAGGCACCGAGGTATGCCTATAGAATTTTATTAAAGTTTAAGATTAGAAACAAAGAAGAAATGCGAAAAAAAAAAAAAGAGAGAAACAAGAATTAAAGCAGGAACGTTTATCACATCCAAGTCTGTCGTTCGAGACCAGGAATCTTATGAACTCGTGGCCACAAATAAGTATTCTAGTTTAACTTGATTCAGTCACGTTCGTCATCATTTCAAGACGGTGGGGGGCAGGTTCCACCCGTGGCTGATCCACTGGTGCAACCAGAACGGTGATCTGGTGTCGGGCCTTGTTGCAGGGATTGGAACGTGAAACCGACTCTTGCCAGCTGCTGCTCCACCCCGAGAAGCCTTGCTGCTGTCGCCGGCTGGGAACACAGGAGGCAGAAGATGGAGAGAATAGTCATAAGAACCAAGAGTTCTCTCTTGATGGAAGCCATGGACACCAGTTGTTAATATGAAGCCGAGCACTTCTCTCTTTTTTCCCTTCCTTTCTACTTTGTAACTAGGATGTGGCAACTACTGATCTTATTTGGTTTGTTGATGGAAGGAAGAGAGGCAAAGGGGACTATATGTATGATTTTCTTTACGTGTGTTTTGGGAGGAGAGAAAATATAAGAAAGACTCGAGTGGTTTTCATTCCGAGTTCAAACTAAATTGGGCGGTCAGCAGGAGGAACTTTGAATTCAACTTGTTATACCGTTTGTAGGCTTTCTTGAAAGGAATTACTAGGAACTCGCAGCAGGAGGTCGAGTTCCATGGTCCCTTGGAATACAAGGTGCTTTGGTTGTTGGTTAAAACCAGCGCGTCTTCTTTGTCATCTCTTGAGACCGTTCATCAAACGAACATCGAAGACGAAATGGTCGGCAAGTTGTGAATACCTGCGACGCCTAAGCATTATTTAACGTCTTTTGCATTTCAAAAAAGAGGGACAATGGACAAGACTAAAGTACAAGTCAACCTGGTCTTTGTAGTTGATCTCCTTCATTCACGTGACTCGAAACCTTTGCTCAAAACTTAATTTTTTTTGTTTTTGATGGAGATGATCTTAAAGGTTGGATACCTTAAGGAGAATAGTTCTTCAAATAACCTCTTTTCACCTTTGAGAAAGAAACATTGCAGTGGCATCAACGGATAAAGAAAAACCAAGGTATAATGAATGCATGCCCAAAGGCCGGCACCTAGGATGAGTCCAACAAATCTTGGTCTAATGAATAGGATGCATGTTGTCTGTATGGTTAGAATGTATAAAGAACTGGCCTTCGCTTTGGATAAAATGGCTATGATTCTCAAGTACCCTCTCCAACATTGGCACCAACTAACTTTGTGATTAGAATGTCCTCTTGGAGCCTATTATACTTAGCATGAATATCAACAAATCAATTTCTTCTGATCAGTCTAATAGAAAATTATATTATCTACTTATAAACCATCAAAAAATGATATCATCATATAAGTTAATTCATTTTGGCATTGTTAGGAGCACAAATGGTCCGACTCCACTTCTGAAGAGGCCACATGTGAATACATTTACAAACTATAGAAGAAGGTTCCTAATTTTCAATCTCGAGGATAAGATTGGCTTTTAAGGGAGTTGGAATGCTGGCTTTCTCTGGTTTTAAGGATTTTTTCAATATGAAAGATTTTTTTTGATTGAAGAAATTTAGTTAATTGAGAGAATTTCCTAAGCCTTGGTTATTTCATTTTTTTTTCATTATTAGTTATTTATAATTTTGGATTTCTTTTCCTAATTACAATATATTTTACTTTTCAGCATCGAAATTACGACGCTAATGTGCCATATAGTTTTTGCATCATGAAATAATAATATTAATACTATTTTCTTCAAAGGATTAACCCTTCAAAGTTATTATTTAAGAGGTCCCATCTTAATTCTTAATTTATTTCTTCGATACAACGAGATGCGTATCAGTGCGTCACGATGATTCCACAGTATGGCACCGACCACTTCCTCGAAAGGAGAATGATTCGTCTTGTTTGCATTCCTCGACGCCTTATTGGATCATCCGGACTCAGGTGGCCACCACAAAATCCCCTCTCCTTCTCAAAATAGCTCCCTCTCGTTATTTTGTTATCCTATCAAAACAGCAAAGAAACTCGAAAAAAGAAACAAAAGTAGGCGAAGCTTAAGAGTTCATTTTGGAGCTAGTTCTACCAAATTTGAAAACCTCAAGGGTTCAAGATCTCAGTAAAACCTCTAGCGCAAACAAGTTTATAGATCTTTTTTAGTTCTTTCTGGAAGTAAAGAGGACTTTTTTTTTTTTATAAAGAAAATAAAATAAGAGATCTTAGGATTACCGTTCTCTTTTTTAGAAGTTTATGCATCCAATGCAAGTCATGTTCGTACCACTTCCATTGTTCATGTAGTTGAAAACTCTCAAAAAATGCTTCATTAGAATGAAACATCGCTTTCATTTATTCATCGCTTTCATTTATTCAAGGATGGTGCCAAACCAACTCAACCTGGTGTGTTCGACAACTCTTGAGGTATGTACTTAACATCGTAAATAAAAATTAGATATGGTGCTTTTCTGGAAAAAAGTTTGCATGGAATGCAAGCTTGTCGTCTATTTTTCAATCACACTTGGTGCATGTATCTCAAATTAATGGTGAACATGATTCTTTAATGCCAAGTAGGAATTTAGGTGAGCAAAAAAATTAAAAGGCATGCTTATGCTATGCTGATCATTGGAACAGGAACGAGTCGTATGCTCTGCGATAGAAGGCAGGATACCTCATTCCTTCCTGCCCGTACACTGTTAGATCATTTCCCATATCACTTTAAAATCTACGCAGCTGATGATTGACAGAGTTCCGAGTGCTTTGAGACTCATCTAATGGATGATCGGATGATGGATGGGCGCAAAGAAATCGGTATCCTATATTATCGTAAAAGATACAACTCTAATCCAATTGAAACGCTGTCACTAACTCTCTGTAAAGAGCTCTAGACATAATTTTTGCATTAGTCATTATCATTTGTTTTCATCTGGACTCCTATTCTCTCTAGGGATTCTTTACATTTTTATAAAAATAATTATATGATGGTAGCAGTTCAGACTTATTGATTTTATATATCAAGCAGAAATTCCTTACATTGCTTGCTATTAAATTAAGTGGACAAAAGTGCGGCTATTCGTACCCAATGTGCCGTTAGAGATGCAAGCTTAAATGTTTGTGCAAACTTTACGGAGTTTATGGTGCTTCTTAGGACCTAGACATTTATGACTTTTTTCATTGGTAGTTCAACCGAAGAATTCAATGGTTAGAGTGGACCACATATTAAAGAAAGCAACCTCCCATGAACCAGCCAAAAGTCGAATAAGGATACAACATCCTATTTTTTTTGTAGAGATTTGTCCATTAAAGTCTAATTACAGTTCAAGAAGCCATTGCATACAGAGGCCTATAAATGCCTGCCCTCAGAGGCTCAGACCTTCTCAAGCCATAGAAGAGCATGAAGAAAGACGTACGCAAGATGGAAGGCACTGGTAAGGCCTCTCACCATGCTAATAATGATAGATTTGTTTGAAGCATGCAGTTAAGTTAAAACTTTATTCCTTCTCTCTCTTCTCACTTCTTTTCTTTGAGGCAACAATAGGCACCGAGGTATGCCTATAGAATTGTATTAAAGTTTAAGATTAGAAACAAAGAAGAAATGCGAAAAAAAAAAAAAAGAGAAACAAGAATTAAAGCAGGAACTTTTATCACATCCAAGTCTGTCGTTCGAGACCAGGAATCTTATGAACTCGAGGCCGCAACTAAGTATTCTAGTTTAACTTGATTCAGTCACGTTCGTCATCATTTCAAGACGGTGGGGGGCAGGTTCCACCCGTGGCTGATCCACTGGTGCAACCAGAACGGTGATCTGGTGTCGGGCCTTGTTGCAGGGATTGGAACGTGAAACCGACTCTTGCCAGCTGCTGCTCCACCCCGAGAAGCCTTGCTGCTGTGGCCGGCTGGGAACACAGGAGGCAGAAGATGGAGAGAATGGTCATCAGAACCAAGAGTTCTCTCTTCATGCAAGCCATGGACACCAGTTGTTAATATGAAGCCGAGCACTTCTCTCTTTTTTCCCTTCCTTTCTACTTTGTAACTAGGATGTGGCAACTACTGATCTTATTTGGTTTGTTGATGGAAGGAAGAGAGGCAAAGGGGACTATATGTATGATTTTCTTTACGTGTGTTTTGGGAGGAGAGAAAATATAAGAAAGACTCGAGTGGTTTTCATTCCGAGTTCAAACTAAATTGGGCGGTCAGCAGGAGGAACTTTGAATTCAACTTGTTATACCGTTTGTAGGCTTTCTTGAAAGGAATTACTAGGAACTCGCAGCAGGAGGTCGAGTTCCATGGTCCCTTGGAATACAAGGTGCTTTGGTTGTTGGTTAAAACCAGCGCGTCTTCTTTGTCATCTCTTGAGACCGTTCATCAAACGAACATCGAAGACGAAATGGTCGGCAAGTTGTGAATACCTGCGACGCCTAAGCATTATTTAACGTCTTTTTTACTTTGCATTTAAAAAAAGAGGGACAAAGGACAAGACTAAAGTAAAAGTCAACCTGGTGTTTGCAGCTGATCTCCTTCAATCACGTGACTCGAAACCTTTGCTCAAAACTTAATTTTTTTGTTTTTGATGGAGATGATCTTAAAGGTTGGATATGTTAAGCAGAATGGTTCTTCAAGTAACCATTTCTTTTTAACCTTTGAGAAAGAGACATCGGAGCGACATCAGCGGAGAGAAAAAAAAAGCCAAGGTACGATGAGATGGAAGAGTTTTGTCCAAAGACAGCATTCATTTTGGGTCGAGCATTTATCAGAATTTTACTTAAAAAAATCATATCATCAAACTATGCTAAACCTATAAGATACGTGAGTATCAACACCGTTTTACACTTACTAATCATACAATATGATTAATTGAGAAATTTTTGATGAATTACTTTTTTGAGTAGACTTAAAAAAGAAATAAAGCATAGTATTTATATATTTCAAACAGCTGGCTGAAATTATTAATTTTGTTATGCTTAAAAAAAAGCAACTACTTGCCTATGCAAGCCAAAAATAAGCCACACTATTACAACCACTCAACTTTTCAATAGTAATCGCACACTCTAATCAAATTATTGATGCCAGCAGATATAAAAGCCAGAAAGAAAATGGTTTATGCTATAATTATGAAGAAAAATTTATCTAAGCCAAAACTGAATTGTTTTTCATTGATGGAGATTGATTTGTTGATAAACCTGAATTGGAATCAAAAGGTTAAGAAGACAAGGAGTAGTTAAATGATTTACTGTCAAAAATTTTTATACATTCTGTTACTAATATTTTATCTCCTCAAATAATGAGAGTGAAAGCATAATTTCAAAAGCTACCAATTACTATGTTTATTGGCTCTAGTAGCACCCATAATTTTATTCATCCAAAATTGGTTAAGCATTTCAACTTTAGATAATTAAAAGATAAGCCTCTTCATGTTTTGGTGGCAAATGGTGAGTTCATACCAATTTAAGGTATATGTGACAATCTTTTTATTACTGCATAAGTTTGGTTTGTTAAAAAAAAAAGGAAGAGAGGCAAGGGGACTATATGTATGATTTCCTTTAAGTGTGTTTTCAGGGAGAGAAAATATAAGAAAGACTTGAAGGGCTAGGAGTTCAAACTAAATAGCGCCGCAAGCCAGAGGAACTTTGAATTCAACTTGTTATACCGTTTGGTAGACTTTCTTGAAAGGAATTACTAGGAACTGGTAGTAGGTCAAGGTCCAATGGACCTTGGAATACATGGGTGCTTTGGTTTTTGGTAAAAACAAACGTGTCTTCTTTGTTATCTCCTGAGACTGTTCATCAAACGAACGTGGAAGACGAATGGTCGGGAAACTTGTGAATACCTGAGACGCTTTAGTATTATTCAACGTCGTTTTACTTTGCCTTCCAGGAAAGAGGGACAAAGGACCAGACTAAAGTACAAGTCAACCAGGTCTTTGTAGGTGATCTCCTTCAATCACGTGACTCCAGACCTATGCTCAAAATTTAAATTTTTCGTTTTTGATAGAGATGATTTCTTGTTAAGCAGAACAGTTCTACAAGTTTAAAACCTTATTTCAAAAACATAAAAGGATACCACAGTCTCTTTTCACCCTTAAAAAAGATATTGCAGTAGCATCAGTAGATGGAGTAAAGTCGAGGTATGATGATATGAAAGAATTTTGTTGAAGATCTTTGCATTCGTTTTGTCCCAAGTAATTATGAGATTTTAGTAGATTACTCATTAAGTTATGCCTAGGCCTTTGTAGTACGTAAGTATCAATGCTGATTTGAACAACATGCTAATCAAACTATCAGATTAATTGAGAAATTTTTGTAAGCTACAATCCTAATCCTAATATGCCATATAGCTTTTGCATCATAAAATAATAATATTAATACTATTTTCTTCAAAGAAAAGTTATTTTAGAAGTGTCATCCTAGTTCTTAATTTATTTCTTTAATACAGCGAGATGCGTATCAGCGCCTCCTGATGATTCCACAGCGTGGCACTGACCAATTCCTCGAAAGGTGAACGGTTTGTCTCGTTTGCATTCCTCGATGCCTTCTTGGATCGTTTGGACTGAGATGGCCACCCCAAAATCCCCCCTCCTCAGAATAGCTTCCTCTCGTTATTTTGTTATCCTATTAAAACAGCGAAGAAATTCAAAAAAAGAAACAGAAAAAGGCGAAGCTTAAGAGTTCATTTTGGAGCTAGTTCTACCAAATTTGAAAACCTCAAGGGGTTTAAGATCTCAGTAAAACCTCTAGCGCAAACAAGTTTATATATCTTTTTTAGTTCTTTTTGGAAGCAAAGAGGATTTTTTTTTACCTTCTATAAAGAAATTAAAATAAGAGATCTTAGGGTTACCGTTCTCTTTTTTAGAAGTTTATGCATCCAATACAAGTCATGTTCGTACCACTTCCATCGTTCATATAGGTGAAAACTCGCAGATAATGCCTCACTAGAACACAACATCGCCTTTCATTTATTCAAGGATGGTGCCAAACCAATTCAACCTGGTGTGGTTGACAACTCTTGAGGTATGTACTTAACATCGTAAATAAAAATTAGATATGGTGCTTTTCTGGAAAAAAGTTTGGATGTAGTACAAGTTTGTACATGATCCTTCAACGCCAAGTAGGAATTTAGGTGAGCAAAATAATTAAAAAGCATGCTCATGTTATGCTGATCATTGGAACAGGACCGAGTTGTATACTTTGTGTTAGGAGGTAGGATACCTCATTTCTTCATGCCCTCACTGTTAGATCATTTCCTATATGACTTCAAAATCTGTGAAGCTGATGATTGACTGAGTTCGGAGTGCTTTGAGACCTATCTAATGGATGATCGGATGATGGATGGGCGCAAAGAAATCAGTATCCTACATTATTGCAAAAGATACAACTCTCATCCAATCGGAACGCTGTCACTAACTCCCTGTAAAGAGCTCTAGACATAATTTTTGCATTAGTAATTATAATTTGGTGTTCATCTGGACTCCTACTCTCTCTAGGGATCCTTTACATTTATATAATAATAATTATATGATTGCTGCAGTTCGAACTTATTGATTTTATATATCAAGCAGAAATTCCTTACATTGCTTGCTATCAAATTAATTTGACAAAAGTGCAGCTATTCGTACCCAATGTGCGGAGATATAATCTTAAACGTTTGAGCAAAATTTATGGAGTTTATGGTGCTTCTTAGGACCTAGACGTTTATGACTTTTCTCATTGGTAGTTCAACCGAAAAATTCAATGGTTAGAGTGGACCACATATTAAAGAAAGCAACCTCCCATGAACCAGCCAAAAGTCTAATAAGAATACAACATCCTATCTTTTTTTTTAGAGATTTGTCCATTAAAGTTTAATTGGAGTTCAAGAAGCCATTGCATGCAGAGGCCTATAAATACCTGCCCTCAGAGGCTCAGACCTTCTCAAGCCATAGAAGAATATAAGAAACACACAAGATGGAATGCACATGGTAAGGCCTCTCACCATGCTAATAATGATTGATTTGTTTCAATCATACGATATGTAGAGCTAAAACTTTATTTCTTATCTCTCTACCCACTTATTTTCTTTGAGGCAACAATAGGCACCGAGGTATGCCTATAGAATTTTATTAAAGTTTAAGATTAGAAACAAAGAAGAAATACGGAAAAAAAAAGGAGAAACAAGAATTAAAGCAGGAACTTTTATCACATCGAAGTTAGTCGTTCGAGACCAGGAATCTTATGAACTCGAGGCCACAACTAAGTATTCTAGTTTAATTTGATTCAGTCGCGATTTCCAGGCGGTGGGGGGCAGATTCCACCCGTGCCTGGTCCACTAGTGCAACCAGAACGGTGACCTGGTGTCGGGCCTCGTTGCAGGGATTGGAACGTGAAACCGACTCTTGCCTGCTGCTGCTCCACCCCAAGAAGCCTTGCTGCTGTCGCCGGCTGGTTACACAGGAGGCAGAAGGTGGAGAGAATGCTCATCAGAACCAAGAGGTCTCTCTTGATGGAAGCCATGGACACCAGTTGTTAATATGAAGCTGAGCTCCTCTCTCTTTTTTCTCTTCCTTTCTACTTTGTAACTAGGATGTGGCAACTGCTGATCTTATTTGGTTTGTTGATGGAAGGAAGAGAGGCAAAGGGGACTATGTATGATTTTCTTTACGTGTGTTTTGGGAGGAGAGAAAATATTAGAAAGACCCGAGGGGTGTTCATTCCGAGTTCAAACTAAATTGCGCGGTAGGCAGGAGGAACTTTGAATTCAACTAGCTATACCCACAATTTGATCTCCATACGGGAATGTCCGTCTCTGGTGGAGGGTAACTCGGTTATCATGGATCCATGGTCTTCCTAACAAAAGGTGAAACGTGGTTTGGATAAAAAAGACCTGGAAGGTAACAGCGATCCTGGTAGGTGAGTTGGTATGTAACCAAAGGAATTACTAGGAAATGGCAGCAGGTCGAGTTCCATGGGCCCTTGGAATACAAAGGTTCTTCGTTTTTTTGGTAAAAACTAACGTGTCTTCTTTATTATTTCTTGAGACCGTTCATCAAACGAACGTCGAGGACAGGTCGAATTTCATGGCCCTTTGGAATACAAAGGTGCTTTGGTTCTTGGTAAAAACTAACGTGTCTTCTTTATTGTTTCTTGAGACCGTTCAACAAATGATCGTCGAAGACGATTGGTCGGCAAGTTGTGAATTCCTGAGACGCCTAAGTAATATTTAACGTCGTTTTACTTTGCATTTAAAGAAAGGGATACAAAGGACAAGACAAAAGTACAAGTAAACCCGGTCATTGTATCTGATCTCCTTCAATCACGGGACTCCAAACCTTTGCTCAAAACTTAAATTCTTCCTCTTTTTTTTTTTTTTTTTTTTTTGATTGAGATTATATCGACGGTCGTATATACCAAGCAGGGCTGTTCTCATGGAAGGTTATTATAACTTTTCTTCATCTTTGAGAAAGAAGCATTGCAGTTGCATCAGTGGATAGAGAAAAGCCTAGGTATAATGACATGGAAGAATTTTATATAAGGCCACATTCGTTTTAGCCCAAGCATTTACAATAATTTTACTAGAGAACTCACCAAGTTATACTAGACCTCTACAATATATGAGTATCAATATCAATTGAACAACTTGCTAATCATACTATAATGACATGAAAAAAATTTGTGAAAGGTCTCTGCATTCGTTTTGTCTCAAGAATTTATGAGAATTTTACTAGAGAACTTAGTAAATTGTACTAGACCTCTATAATTATGAGTATCAATATCGATTTGAACAACTTACTTATCACTACTTTATGAGTAGACTTAAAGAAGAAATAAAGTATGATGTTCATATATTTTGACCAACCTTTGAATGAAGTTATTAGATTAACTAAGCTTAAGGATGAGCAGCTACTTGCTTTGCATAAGCCAAAAGTAAGTCACCCTATAGCAACCACTCTAATTTTCAATAGTAATCCTACATCTCTTCCTGCTCCAATTAAATGATTGAAACCAGCAAATATAAAAGCCCGAAAGAAAAATGATTTGTGCTTTAATTGTGATGAAAAATTTGGCCCAAGCCATCATTGTAAAACTTTTTTTTTTATTGATGCCAATTGATTTGATGATGAACCCGAATTGGAGTTGGGAGATAAAGAAGACAAGGAGTATTAAATGATTTGCTGATAGAAATTTTATGCATCCTATTACCAATATTTTATCTTTTCAAACAATGAGGGTGAAAGCATAATTAAAGAAGCCACCAATTACTATTTTTATTCATTCTAGTAGTACCCATAATTTATTCATTCAAAATTGGTTAAACACTTTAATTTTTGATAATTACATGACAAGTCTCTTGATGTCATAGTGGCAAATGGTAAGCGAATATGAATTCAAGGTATATGTAATAATCTACCTATATCTATGCAAGACTTTAACTTTACATATGATTTTTATATACTACCTTTCCAAAGGTGTGACGTGGTCCTTTAAGTTTATTGCTTTGCATCTTGACACTGATTTTATGAAAATTTTCCAGCTTTTTATGTAGTTTAAAGATCAAAGATAAAAATAGACACTTAAAAGGGCCTGCAAATCCACTCATAAAGGCAATTAGTGGCCATGCCATTGAAAATATAGCCATCCCAATGAATATATTCATTAAAGGCTAATGGGTCCACAGAAATATATTCTACATATCACCTAGCCATCCCAATGAATATAGCCATGAATAACTCAAATGAAATTAGTAATGGAAATGTAATTGGAAATGGTGGATCAGCACCTCAGAGACTGAACCATCAAAATTAATGGTTGATTAGAATGTCCTTTCATTAGAGCCAATTATACTTAGTATGAATTTTAGCAAATTAATTTCTTCTAGACTGGATAATAGAAAATTATATAAATCATTAAAAAATGGCATGACCATATAAGTTAATTTATTTTGGCAATATCAAGGGCACAAGCAGTCTGACTCTACTTTTGAAGAGGCCACGTAAGAGTGTATTTACAAGCTGCAGGAGAAGTTTCCTAATTTTCAATCTAAAGGGCGAGGTTGACTTTTAAGGAAGGTGGAGTATTGGATTTATCTTATTTTAGAGATTTCTTTAATATCAAGATTTTTTTGATTGAAGGGATTTAGTTAATTAAGAGAATTCTCTAAGTCTTAATTATTTCTATTTTCTTCGTTGTTAGTTATTTATAATTTAGGATTTTTTTTTTTTAATTGTAATAGATTTTTCTTTTCAGCATCAGAGTTACAACCCCAAGGTGCCATACAGCTTTTGCAACACTGAATAATAATATTAATATTATCTTCTTTATGTTATGCTGACCATTGGAATATGGCTGACTTGTATACTTTGCGTTAGAAGGAAGGACACCCCATTCCTTCACGCCCGTGCACTATTTGATCATCACCGATATCACTTTGAGACCTATGCAGCAGATGATTGGCTGAGTTTGGAGTGCTTTGAGATGTATCTAATGGATGATCGGATGATGGATGGGCGCAAGGAAATGAGTATCCTTCTTTATCACAAAAGATACAACTCTCATCCAATTGAAATGCTGTCTCTAACTCTCTGTAAAGAGAGACATAATTTTTGCATTAGTAATTATCGTTTGTTTTCATCTGGAGTCCTACTCTCTCTAGGGATCCTTTACATTTATATAATAATAATTATATGATGGTAGCAGTTCAAACTTATTGATTTTATATATCAAACAGAAATTCCTTACATTGCTTGCAATCAAATTAATTAGACAAAAGTGCGGCTATTCGTACCCAATGTGCCGTTAGAGATACAAGCTTAAACGTTTGTGCAAAATTTATGAAGCTTACGGTGCTTCCTAGGACCTAGACGTTTATGACTTTTCTCGTTGGTAGTTCAACCGAAGAATTCAATGGTTAGAGTGGACCACATGTTAAAGAAAGCGACCTCCCATGAACCAGCCAAAAATCTAATAAGAATACAACATCCTATCTTTTTTTGTAGAGATCTGTCCATTAAAGTTTAATTACAGTTCAAGAAGCCATTGCATACAGAGGCCTATAAATACCTGCCCTCAGAAACTCAGACCTTCTCAAGCCATAGAAGAGCATGAAGAAACACGTACGCAAGATGGAAGGCACTGGAAAGAACTCTCACCATGCTAATAATGATAGATTTGTTTGAAGCATGCAGAAGTTAAAACTTTATTCCTTCTCTCTCTTCTCACTTCTTTTCTTTGAGGCAACAATAGGCACCGAGGTATGCCTATAGAATTTTATTAAAGTTTAAGATTAGAAACAAAGAAGAAATGCGAAAAAAAAAAAAAAGAGAAACAAGAATTAAAGCAGGAACTTTTATCACATCCAAGTCTGTCGTTCGAGACCAGGAATCTTATGAACTCGTAGCCACAAATAAGTATTCTAGTCTAACTTGATTCAGTCACGTTCGTCATCATTTCAAGGCGGTGGGGGGCAGGTTCCACCCGTGGCTGATCCACTGGTGCAACCAGAACGGTGACCTGGTGTCGGGCCTTGTTGCAGGGATTGGAACGTGAAACCGACTCTTGCCAGCTGCTGCTCCACCCCGAGAAGCCTTGCTGCTGTGGCGGGCTGGGAACACAGAAGACAGAAGATGGAGAGGACGGTCATCAGAACCAAGAGTTCTCTCTTGATGCAAGCCATGGACACCAGTTGTTAATATGAAGCCGAGCACTTCTCTCTTTTTTCCCTTCCTTTCTACTTTGTAACTAGGATGTGGCAACTACTGATTTTATTTGGTTTGTTGATGGAAGGAAGAGAGGCAAAGGGGACTATATGTATGATTTTCTTTACGTGTGTTTTGGGAGGAGAGAAAATATTAGAAAGACCCGAGGGGTGTTCAAACTAAATAGCGCGGTAAGCAGAAGGAACTTTGAATTCAACTTGTTATACCGTTTGGTAGGCTTTCTTGAAAGGAATTGCTAGGAACTCACAGCAGGAGGTCGAGTTCCATGGCCCCTTGTAATACAAGGTGATTTAGTTTTTGGTAAAAACTAGCGCGTCTTCTTTGTCATCTCTTGAGCCCGTTCAACAAACGAACGTCGAAGACGAAATGGTTGGCAAGTTGTGAATGCCTGAGACGCCAAAGCATTATTTAACGTCTTTTTTACTTTGCATTTAAAGAAAGAGGGGCAGAGGACAAGACTAAAGTACAAGTCAAACTGGTCTTTGAAGCTGGTCTCCTTCAATCACGTGGTTCCAAACCTTTGCTCAAAACTTAAATTTTTTGTTTTTGATGGAGATGATCTTAAAGGTTGGATATGTTAAGCAGAATGGTTCTTCAAGTAACCATTTCTTTTTAACCTTTGAGAAAGAGACATCGGAGCGACATCAGCGGATAGAAAAAAAAGCCAAGGTACGATGAGATGGAAGAGTTTTGTCCAAAGACAGCATTCATTTTGGGTCGAGCATTAATCAGAATTTTACTTTAAAAAGTCATATCATCAAACTAGGCTAAACCTATAAGATACGTGAGTATCAACACCGATTTACACTTACTAATCATACTATAGGATTAATTGAAAAATTTTTGATGAACTCCTTTTTGAGTAGACTTAAAAAAGAAATAAAGCATAGTATTTATATGTTTCGAACAACTGACTGAAATTATTAAGTTTGTTATGCTTTAAAAAAAAAGCAACTACTTACCTATGAAAGCCAAAAATAAGCCACACTATTACAACCACTCCACTTTTCAATAGTAATCGCACACTCTAATCAAATTATTGATGCCAACAGATATAAAAGCCAGAAAGAAAATGGTTTATGCTATAATTATGATGAAAAATTTATCCAAGCCAAAACTGAATTGTTTTTCATTAATGGAGATTGATTTGTTCATAAACCTGAATTGAAATCGGAAGGTTAAGAAGACAAGGAGTAGTTAAATGATTTACTGTCAAAAATTTTCATACATCCTGTTACTAATATTTTATCTCCTCAAATAATGAGAGTGAAAGCATAATTTTAAAAGCCATCAATTACTATGTTTATTGGCTCTAGTAGCACCCATAATTTTATTCATCCTAAATTGATTAAGCATTTCAACTTTTGATAATTAAAAGATAAGCCTTTTCATGTTTTAGTGGCAAATGGTGAGTTCATACCAATTTAAGGTATATGTGACAATCTTTTTATTCTGGACAAGTTTGGTTTGTTAAAAAAACAAAAGGAAGAGAGGCAAGGGGACTATATGTATGATTTCCTTTAAGTGTGTTTTCGGGGAGAGAAAATATAAGAAAGACTTGAAGGGCTAGGAGTTCAAACTAAATAGCGCCGCAAGCCAGAGGAATTTTGAATTCAACTTGTTATACCGTTTGGTAGACTTTCTTGAAAGGAATTACTAGGAACTGGTAGTAGGTCAAGGTCCAATGGACCTTGGAATACATGGGTGCTTTGGTTTTTGGTAAAAACAAACGCGTCTTCTTTGTTATCTCCTGAGACCGTTCGTCAAACGAACGTGGAAGACGAATGGTCGGAAACTCGTGAGTACCTGAGACGCCTAAGTATTATTCAACGTCGTTCTACTTTGCATTCCAGGAAAGAGGGACAAAGGACAAGACTAAAGTACAAGTCAACCAGGTCTTCGTAGGTGATCTCCTTCAATCACGTGACTCCAGACCTATGCTCAAAATTTAAATTTTTCATTTTTGATGGAGATGATTTCTTATTAAGCAGAACAGTTCTACAAGTTTAAAACCTTATTCCAAAAACATAAAAAGGTTACCATAGTCTCTTTTCACTTTTAAAAAAGATATTGCAGTAGCATCAGATGGAGTAAAGTCGAGGTATGATGATACGAAAGAATTTTGTTGAAGGTCTTTGCATTCGTTTTGTCCCAAGTAATTATGAGATTTTAGTAGATTACTCATTAAATTGTGCTAGGCTTCTGTAGTACGTAAGTATCAATGTTGATTTGAGCAACTTGCTAATCAAACTATCAGATTAATTGAGAAATTTTTGTAAGCTACAATCCTAATCCTAATGCGCCATATAACTTTTGTATCATGAAATAATAATATTTATAGTATTTTCTTCAAAGGAATAACCCTTCAAAATTATTATTTTAGAGGTGTCATCCTAGTTCTTAATTTATTTCTTTGAAATAGCGAGATGCGTATCAGTGCCTCTCGGTGATTCCACAGCATGGCGCCGACCAATTCCTCGAAAGGAGAATGGTTCGTCTCGTTTGCGTTCCTCGATGCCCTCTTGGATCGTTCGGACTGAGATGGCCACCCCAAAATCCCCCCTCATCAGAATAGCTCTCTCTCGTTATTTTGTTAACCTATCAAAACAGCGAAAAAACTGAAAAAAGAAACGGAAATAGGCGAAGCTTAAGAGTTCATTTTGGAGCCAGTTCTCCCAAATTTGAAAACCTCAAGAGGTTCAAGTTCTTAGTAAAACCTCTAGCGGAAACAAATATATATATCTTTTTTAGTTCTTTTTGGAAGCAAAGAGGATTTCTTTTTTCTTCTATAAAGAAATTAAAATAAGAGATCTTAGGGTTACCGTTCTCTTTTAGAAGTTTATGCATCCAGTGCAAGTCATGTTCTTACCACTTCCATCGTTCATATAGTTGAAAACTCTTAGAAAATGCGTAATTAGAATGAAACATCGCCTTTCATTTATTCAAGGATGGTGCCAAATCAACTCAATCTGGTGTGGTTGACAACTCTCGAGGTATGTACTTAACATCATAACTAAAAATTAGATGTGGAGCTTTTCTGGAACAAAGTTTGGATGGAATACAACTTTGTCGTCTATTTTTCAATCATACTAGGTGCATGTATCTCAAATTAATGGCGAACATGATCCTTCAACGCCAAGTAGGAATTTAGGTGAGCAAAATAATTAAAAAGCATGCTCATGTTATGCTGATCATTGGAACATGACCGAATTGTATACTTTGCGTTAGAAGGTAGGATACCTCATTCCTTCATGCCCTCACTTTTAGATCATTTCCCATATGACTTTAAAATCTATGCAGCTGATGATTGACTGAATTCGGAGTGCTTTGAGACCTATCAAATGGATGATCAGATGATGGATAGGCGCAAAGAAATCAGTATCCTACATTATGGCAAAGAATACAACTCTCATCCAATTGAAACGCTGTCGCTAACTCCCTGTAAAGAGCTCTAGACATAATTTTTGCATTAGTAATTATCATTTGGTGTTCATCTGGACTCCTACTCTCTCTAGGGATCCTTTACATTTCTATAATAATAATTATATGATGGCAGCAGTTCCAACTTATTGATTTTATTTATCAAGCAGAAATTCCTTACGTTGCTTGCTATCAAACTAATTAGACAAAAGTGCAGCTATTCGTACCCAATGTGCCGTTAGAGATGCAAGCTTAAACGTTTGTGCAAAATTTATGGAGTTCATGGTGCTTCTTAGGACCTACATATTTATGACTTTTCTCATTGGTAGTTCAACCGAAGAATTCAATGGTTAGAGTGGACCACATATTAAAGAAAGCAACCTCCCAAGAACCAGGCAAAAGTCTAACAAGAATACAATATCCTATCTTGCTGTAGAGATTTGTCCATTAAAGTTTAATTATAGTTCTAGAAGCCGTTGCATACAGAGGCCTATAAATGCCTACCCTCAGAGGCTCAGACCTTCTCAAGCCATAGAAGAACATGAAAAAACACACACAAGATGGAATTCACATTGTAAGGCCTCTCGCCATGCGAATAATGATAGATTTGTTTGAAGCATGCAATATGTAGAGCTAAAACTTTATTCCTTCTCTCTCTTCTCACATCTTTTCTTTGAGGCAACAATAGACACCGAGGTGCCTATAGAATTTTATTGAAGTTTAAGATTAGAAACAAAAAAGAAAAACGAAATAAAAGAGAAACATGAATTAAAGCAGGAACTTTTATCACATCCAAGTCTGTCGTTCGAGACCAGGAATCTTATGAACTCGTGGCGACAACTAAGTATTCTAGTTTAATTCGATTCAGTCGCGTTCGCCATGTTTTCCAGGCGGTGGGGGGCAGATTCCGCCCGTGCTTGGTCCCTTGGTGCAACCAGAAGAACCGGCAGGTGGTGTCGAGCCTTGTGGCAGGGATTGGAACGTGAAACCGACACTTGCCAGCTGCTGCTCCACCCCGAGAAGCCTTGCTGCTGTCGCCGGCTGGGAACACAGGAGGCAGAAGATGGAGAGAATGGTCATCAGAACCAAGAGGTCTCTCTTGATGGAAGCCATGGACACCAGTTGTTAATATGAAGCTGAGCTCTTCTCTCTTTTTTCCCTTCCTTCCTACTTCGTAACTGGGATGTGGTAACTACTGATCTTATTTGGTTTGTTGATGGAAGGAAGAGAGGCAAAGGGGACTATATGTATGATTTTCTTTACGTGTGTTTTGGGAGGAGAGAAAATATTGGAAAGACCCGAGGGGTGTTCATTCCGAGTTCAAACTACATAGCGCGGTAAGCAGGAGGAACTTTGAATTCAACTTGTTATACCGTTTGGTAGGTTTTCCTGAAAGGAATTACTAGGAACTCGCAGCAGGAGGTCGAGTTCCATGGCCCCTTGGAATACAAGGTGCTTTGGTTTTTGGTAAAATCTAGCGCGTCTTCTTTGTCATCTCTTGAGACCGTTCATCAAACGAACGTCGAAGACGAAATGGTCGGCAAGTTGTGAATACCAGACGCCTAAGTATTATTTAACGTCTTTTTTACTTTGCATTTGAAGAAAGAGGGGAAGAGGACAAGGCTAAAGTACAAGTCAAACTGGTCCTTGAAGCTGTTCTGCTTCAATCACGTGACTCCAAACCTTTGCTCAAAACTTAAATTTTTTGTTTTTGACGGGGATGATCTTAAAGGTTGGATATATTAAGCAGATTAGTTCTTCAAGCAGCCTCTTTTCACCTTTGAGAACAACGTGTTGCAGTGTTATCAGCGGGTGAAGAAGAGTCGAGGTACGATGACATGGAAGAATTTTATGCAAAGGCTGCATTTGTTTTGATCCGATTATTTATAAAAATTTTATTAGAGAACTCAATAAGGCCTCTACAATATGTGAGTATTAATACCGATTTAAACTTACTAATCATACTACAGGATTAATTAAGAAATTTTTTGTAAGCTACTTTTTGAGTAGACTTAAAAAAAAAAATAAAACATGATATTCACATATTTCAGACAATCACTAACTAAAGTTTTTAAGTTAGATAGGTTTAAGGAAAAACAACTACTTGCTCTACATAAGCCAAAGGTAAGCCATCGTATACTCTACTTTTCAATAGTAAAAGTATACTCCAATCAAACTATTGACGCCGGCAGATATAAAAGCTAGAAAGAAAATAGTTTATGCTATAATTGTGATGAAAATTTTGGCCTAAGCCATCATTGCAAAACTAATTATTTTTTATTGATGGAGATTGATTTGTTGATGAACCCAAATTAGAGTCGGGAGATAAAGAAGACAAGGAATAGTTGAATGATTTATTGACAAAAATTTTCATGCATCCTGTTACCAATATTTTATCTTCTCAAACAATGAGAGTAAAAGCATAATTTAAGAAGCCACCAATTACTGTGTTTATTGGCTCTATTAGCACCCATAATTTTATTCATCTAGAATTGGTTAAGCACTTTAACTTTTGAAAATTAAAAGATAAGCCTCTTGGTCTCGTGATGGCAAATGGTGAGTCCATACCAATTTAAGGCATATATAACAATCTTTCTATATCTATCTGAGTCTTTGGTTTGTTGAAGGAACAAAGGCAAGGGGACCATATGTATGATTTCCTTTACATGTGTTTTCTGGGAGCGAAAATATAAGAAAGACTCGAGGGGTTACGAGTTCAAACTAAATAGCGGGGTGAGCCGGAGGAACTTTGAATTCCACTTGTTATACCGTAGGCTTTCTTGAAAGGAATTACTAGGAGTTGGTAGCAGGTCGAGTTCCATGGGACCTTGGAATGCAAGGTTGCTTTGGTTTTTGGTAAAAACAAGCGCGTCTTCTTTGTTATCTATTAAGATCATTCATCAAACGAGCATGGAAGACGAATGGTCGGAAATTTGTGAATACCTGGGACGCCTAAGTATTATTCAACGTCGTTTTACTTTGCATTAAAAGAAAGAGGACAAAGGATAAGGCTAAAGTGCAAGCCAACCAGGTCTTTGTAGCTGATCTCCTTCGATCACGTTACTCCAAACCTACGCTCAAAATTTAAAATTTTCAATTTTGATGGGGATGGATATGCTAAGCAGAATAGTTCTACAAGTTTAACCTTATTTCAGAAACATAAAAGAAGATTACCGTAGCCTCTTTTCACCTTTAAAAAGAGATATCGCAGTAGCACCAATGAATGGAGAAAAGCCAATGTATGATGATATGAAAGAATTTTGTGGAAGATCTCTGTATTCGTTTTGGCCCAAGCATTTATGAAAATTTTACTAGAGAACTCACCAAGTTCTGCTAGGCCTTTATGGTACTTGAGTATCAATGTCGATTTGAACGACTTGCTAATCATACTATAGGGTTAATTGAAAAACTTTTTATAAGCTACTTTATTAATACACTTAAAGAAGAAATAAAGCATCATTTTCAATAGTAGTCCTACACAAGCCATAGATAAGCTAGGCTTAAGGAAGAGCAACTGTATGCTCTACATAAGCCAAAGATAAGCCACTCGGTAGCAATCACTCCAGCTTTCAATAGTAATCCTACACTCTAATTAAATGATTGATGCCAGCAAATATAAAAGCCAGAAAGAAAAATGGTTTATGATATAATTATGATAAAAAATTTAGCTCAAGCCATCATTGCAAAAATAAATTATTTTTTATTGATGGGGACAGATTTGATGATGAACCTGAATTGGAGTTGGGAGATAAAGAAGACAAGGAGGGGTAATTGAATGATTTTCTTACCGAAATTTTCATGCATCCTATTACCGGTATTTTATCTTCTCAAAACAATGAGAGTGAAAGCATAATTAAATAAGCCACCAATTACTATTTTTATTGACTCTATTAGAACCCATAATTTTATTTATCCAAAACTGGTTAAGCACTTCAATTTTTGATAATTAAATGATAAGCCTCTTGGTGTCATGATGGCAAATGATGGGCGAATAAGAATTCAAGGCACATGTAACAATCTTTTATGTCTATACAAAGCTTCAACTTTACCTTAACTTTATAGGTGATTTTTATATACTACCTTTTCAAATGTGTGATGTGGTTCTTGGAGTTTATTGCTCTGCACCTTAAGAACGGTTTTATGAAAATTTTTCAGCTTCTTATGTAGTTTAAGGATTAAGCATAAGAATATACACTGAAGGGGTCTATAGATCCGCTCATAGAGATTATCAGTGGCCATACCATTAAAAAGATGGAGGCTAAAGAAAATACTGCTATATACCTGACCTCATATTCATTAAAGAGTACTGGATCAAGAGAAGAATATTGTACTTATCAGCCAGCCATCCCTACGAATACAACCAAAGATAAATCGAATGAAATTTGTAATGGGAATGCAAATGGAAATGGTGGATTAGCACCTCAGAAGCTGAACCACCAAAATTAGTCATTGACTTCGAACCGTTTTCATGTTACGATAAATTCTATATTATCCCCAAAATCACACAACACCGCAACTCTAAAAAGAAATCATAATCACTATCCTCTTATTAAGCCATAAGCATGCATGCTCCAAGGCCAACACCTAGGATGAGTCCAATAACTCTTGGTCTCATAAATAGAATGCATCCAGACAACCGATCGTATGGTTAAAATGTATAAAGTTCGCTTTGGATCAAATGGTTATGATTCTCAAATGCACTCTCCAACATTGGCATCAAGTAACTTTGTGATTAGAATGTCCACTTTATTGGAGCCTATTATATTTAGCATGAATATCAGCAAATCAATTTCTTCCGGCCAGTCTAATAGAAAATTATATTATCTATGACATCACCATATTATCCAATTGAAACGCTGTCACTAACCCCCTGTAAAGAGCTCTAGACATAATTTTTGTATTAGTAATTATCATTTGGTGTTCATCTGGACTCCTACTCTCTCCAGGGATCCTTTAGATTAATATAATAATAATTATATGATGGCAGCAGTTCAAACTTATTGATTTTATATATCAAGCAGAAATTCCTTACATTGCTTGCTATCAGATTAATTAGACAAAAGTGCGGCTATTCTTACCCAATGTGCCGTTAGAGATACAAGCTTAAACGTTTATGGTGCTTCTTGCAAAATTTATGGAGTTTATGGTGCTTCTTATGACCTAGACGTTTATGACTTTTCTCATTGGTAGTTCAACCGAAGAATTGAATTGTTAGAGTGGACCCCATATTAAAGAAAGCCAGCTGCTGCTCCACCCCGCGAAGCCTTGCTGCTGTCGCCGGCTGGGAACACAGGAGGCAGAAGATGGAGAGAATGGTCATCAGAACCAAGAGGTCTCTCTTGATGGAAGCCATGGACACCAGTTGTTAATATGAAGCTGAGCTCTTCTCTCTTTTTTCCCTTCCTTTCTACTTTGTAACTAGGATGCGGTAACTACCGATCTTATTTGGTTTGTTGATGGAAGGAAGAGAGGCAAAGGGGACTATATGTATGGTTTTCTTTACGTGTGTTTTGGGAGGAGAGAAAATATTAGAAAGACCCGAGGGGTGTTCATTCCGAGTTCAAACTAAATAGCGCGGTAAGCGGAAGGAACTTTGAATTCAACTTGTTATACCGTTTGGTAGGGTTTCTTGAAAGGAATTACTAGGAACTCGCAGCAGGAGGTCGAGTTCCATGGCCCCTTGGAATACAAGGTGATTTAGTTTTTGGTTGGTAAAAGCTGGCGCGTCTTCTTCGTCATCTCTTGAGCCCGTTCAACAAACGAACGTGGAAGACGAGTGGTCGAAAGGTTGTGAATACCTGAGACGCCTAAGTATTATTCAACGTCGTTTTACTTTGCATTCAAGGAAAGAGGGACAAAGGGCAAGACTTGAGTACAGGCCAACCAGGTCTTTGCAGGTGATCTCCTTCAATCACGCGACTCCAAACCTACGCTCAAAATTTAAATTGTTCCTTTTTATGGAGATAATTTCGACGGTTGGATGTATTAAGCAGAATAGTTCTGCAAGTTCAAAATCCTATTCTAAAAACATAAAAAGTTATCATAACCTCTTTTCATCTTTGAAAAGAGTTTCGTACGATGATATAGAAGAATTTTATTGGAGATCTCTGCATTCATTTTGATCCAAGTAATTATAAGATTTTACTAGATGACTCATCAAGTTGCACTTAGGTCTTTATAATACATGAGTATCAATATTAATTTAAACAACTTGCTAATCATACTATAGGTTTAATTGAGAAATTTTTATAAGCTACATTCCTAATGTGCCCTATAACTTTTGCATCATGGAATATTAATATTAATAGTATTTTCTTCAGAGGATTAACCCTTCAAAGTTGTTATTTTAGAGGTGTTATCCTACTTCTTAATTTATTTCTTTGATACAGCGAGGTGCGTATCGGTGCCTCCCGGTGATTTCACAGCGTGGCACCGACCACTTCCTTGAAAAGAGAACGGTTCGTTTCGTTTGCATTCCTCGTTGCCCTCTTGGGTCGTTCGGACTGAGGTGCCCCCCCCAAAATCCACCCTCCTTCTCAGAATAGCTCTCTCTCGTTATTTTGTTAACCTATCAAAACAGCGAAAAAACTGGAAAAAGAAACGGAAATAGGCGAAGCTTAATAGTTCATTTTGGAGCCAGTTCTCCCAAATTTGAAAACCTCAAGAGGTTCAAGTTCTTAGTAAAACCTCTAGCGCAAACAAATATATATATCTTTTTTAGTTCTTTTTGGAAGCAAAGAGGATTTCTTTTTTCTTCTATAAAGAAATTAAAATAAGAGATCTTAAGGTTACCGTTCTCTTTTAGAAGTTTATGCATCCAATGCAAGTCATGTTCTTACCACTTCCATTGTTCATATAGTTGAAAACTCTCAGAAAATGCGTAATTAGAATGAAACATCGCCTTGCATTTATTCAAGGATGGTGCCAAACCAACTCAACCTGGTGTGGTTGACAACTCTCGAGGTATGTACTTAACATCATAACTAAAATTTAGATGTGGAGCTTTTCTGGAACAAAGTTTGGATGGAATACAAGTTTGTCGTCTATTTTTCAATCATTCTAGGTTCATGTATCTCAAATTAATGGTGAACATGATCCTTCAACGCCAAGTAGGAATTTAGGTGAGCAAAATAATTAAAAAGCATGCTCATGTTATGCTGATCATTGGAACATGACCGAATTGTAAACTTTGCATTAGAAGGTAGGATACCTCATTCCTTCATGCCCTCACTTTTAGATCATTTCCCATATGACTTTAAAATCTATGCAGCTGATGATTGACTGAATTCGGAGTGCTTTGAGACCTATCTAATGGATGATCGGATGATGGATGGGTGCAAAGAAATCAGTATCCTGCATTATCGCAAAAGAAACAACTCTCATCCAATTGAAACGCTGTCGCTAACTCCCTGTAAAGAGCTCTAGACATAATTTTTGCATTAGTAATTATCATTTGGTGTTCATCTGGACTCCTACTCTCTCTAGGGATCCTTTACATTTCTATAATAATAATTATATGATGGCAGCAGTTCCAACTTATTGATTTTATTTATCAAGCAGAAATTCCTTACGTTGCTTGCTATCAAACTAATTAGACAAAAGTGCAGCTATTCGTACCCAATGTGCCGTTAGAGATACAAGCTTAAACGTTTGTGCAAAATTTATGGAGTTTATGGTGCTAGTTAGGACCTACATATTTATGACTTTTCTCATTGGTAGTTCAACCGAAGAATTCAATGGTTAGTGGACCTGTCACGCCCCGGACCCAGCTGGTGGTGGCCCAGGGGTGACAGCCCGCCGCATGCCAGGCATGCAAGGCATCCAATACAATATCAATTATAAACAAGGAGAGTTAACAACTATATAATATACAAAGTTTAATCCTTCATATACAAATTATGTAATGTTGGGCAACAAACCAAAGTTCCAAAATAATTCCAAATGGGGTTACATATAACAAAATAAAATCCATTTACATCAAGAAACCCCCAATTACCCCTGTTGTTGCCCCTGATAATTCTGTGGCTCTGGAAAAAAATATTGTAAGATTTAATGAGTTTACACTCAGTAAGTAAGCCTACTATTACATATTATAGCCAAATAAGAATTTTTTTATCAAGTCAAATACATGTCATGCTTCCAAAGTCAAAAACATTTCATCATATTATAGAATTGTACAAAACTCATATTCGAATAAATTGGAAGCAATTAATATGAAATAATATTTCAAAATACCATTTCAATTTCAAATCACTGTAAATCCCATTTCATACTAATGTCCCACGTCCACGTAATAACATCCCAATGATGTAACCTCCCTGTACGCCCCCAGTGAAGGAAGGGTGCCGGAGTCAATTAGCATCTAATGCTATATCCTGTCACAGCACATCCCTAGGATGTGTGTTCTCCACATATTCCCCCTGTGGAGGTGGGTCCCGGAGTCATGTAACATGTAGTGTGGACCGTGACGACATATAATATCACAATCACAAATAGCATTTATTCGCATAATAGCAAACATGTATCAATTTACTTTTCATGTTTTACCAAAATTTGGTAATTTTTCATAATCATGTAATAACCAGATGCATGTATCAAATGCCAATTTAATTCACCAAAATTAACAATAATCAAGTCAAATATTCATTTACGAAAATGTGGTACCACAACTATCATTTTTCAAATAATACTATAAATCAATTCATTATTTCAATAATGGCATAATTTAATAATGATTTAAGAAAAATCATTATAACTGGCTTACTTACCTCACAACGCTAATCGAAAAGCGTAAATCAGCTGTAGGGATCTCTGGGTACCTACAACATAATTTTTCAGATTTTTAAATTTCAATTTTTGGATGTCAAATTGACTCCTATACTTAACCCAATCTAATCCTGGGCCCAACTTGGGGCTTGAATATCTCCAAATATAGAAGCCCAAATGGGGAAATAAAAATTTCCCGACAAACTAGGATCAACGCTGATCCCGACCATATTTTTCTTTTATTGGGCCGAGCCCAAATTGGGGCCCAAAAATTCAGCCCAAAGGGGCTAAGCGGATTTGAGCCGAACCCGGCCCGGTCCGTTTTTTTATTTTTTTTTATTTCTTCCCCTAGCTCACCTGGTTCACCCGAACTAGGGGTGGCTAGTAACGGCGGCCTAGGGCCGCCGCCGGCCTTCCCCGGTCGGGTCGGGCGGCCGCCGACGACCGGCCGCCGGCCGACGGCCGCCGACGGCCGGCTTCCCTTCCTCTTCTCTGTCCTCTTCTTTCTCTTCTTCTTCTTCCTTTTCTTCTCCTCTTTCGTCAACGGCGTGCCGGCGGCACGGCCGGCCCGTTGGCCGGCGGGACCTCACCGGATGCCGCCCGGCCACGTGAGGGCCACTGCCGAGCCGGGCCCGGCGAGCCGGCGGGCACGCGGCCGCCGGGCCGGACCAACGCGGGAGCCGGTTTGGCTCCGCGGCGGGGAGGGCCATTCGGCCCTCTCCCTTCGCTTCGTGCCATGTCGGCGACCCGGCCGGCCACCGGCCGGCCGGCGACCCCCCGGACGCCCGGCGCCGGGCGTGGGGAGTCGCCGACAAGGCTCGAGCCCGGCGGGCCCGCGGGCCTGTGCCGGCACGAACCCACGGTGAAAGGAGGGCCGTGGAACGGCCCTCCCCCTTCTTCCTTCTTTGGCGGCACGGCCGGCCACCCCCGGCCGGCGGACCCCACGGGACGCCGCCCCGGCGCCGGTGGGGGCTACCGCCCCAGGGCCCGGGCCGGCGAGCCGGCGGCACGCCCGGGCCCGAACCAAGCGCGGGAGCCCGCTTGGCTCCGCGTCGGGGGAGGGCCTCCTGCAGCCCCTCTCCCTCTCTCTCACGCTCTCTCTCTCTCCCTCTCCCTCGCCGGTGAAGAGGGGGGGGCTTGCGGACGGCGGCGAGGTGGCGGGGACGGGCGGAGGGCGACACGGTGACGGGGAGCTCGCGACGAGCGGCGGAGGGAGGAAGAAGACGGGGAGGGGCTTCGGTCCTCTCCCTGTTAATTTCCTTTTCTTTTAGCGAGGGGAGGGCTGAGCCCTCCCCTGCACCCCCATGTGCGCACGCGTGGGCGCGCGCGCTGGCGCGCATACAGCGCGCCGCGTGTCGCGCACCCACGCCGCTTAAATTATAAAAAAAAATTGCCTGACGGGGGGGGGGGGGGTTTTACAGGACCACATATTAAAGAAAGCAACCTCCCAAGAACCAGGCAAAAGTCTAACAAGAATACAATATCCTATCTTGGTGTAGAGATTTGTCCATTAAAGTTTAATTATAGTTCTAGAAGCCGTTGCATACAGAGGCCTATAAATGCCTACCCTCAGAGGCTCAGACCTTCTCAAGCCATAGAAGAACATGAAAAAACACACACGAGATGGAATTCACATTGTAAGGCCTCTCGCCATGCGAATAATGATAGATTTGTTTGAAGCATACAATATGTAGAGCTAAAACTTTATTCCTTCTCTCTCTTCTCACATCTTTTCTTTGAGGCAACAATAGACACCGAGGTGCCTATAGAATTTTATTGAAGTTTAAGATTAGAAACAAAGAAGAAAAACGAAATAAAAGAGAAACATGAATTAAAGCAGGAACTTTTATCACATCCAAGTCTGTCGTTCGACACCAGGAATCTTATGAACTCGTGGCCACAACTAAGTATTCTAGTTTAATTCGATTCAGTCGCGTTCGCCATGTTTTCCAGGCGGTGGGGGGCAGATTCCGCCCTTCCTTGGTCCATTGGTGCAACCAGAAGGACCGGGAGGTGGTGTCGAGCCTTGTGGCAGGGATTGGAACGTGAAACCGACACTTGCCAGCTGCTGCTCCACCCCGAGAAGCCTTGCTGCTGTCGCCGGCTGGGAACACAGGAGGCAGAAGATGGAGAGAATGGTCATCAGAACCAAGAGGTCTCTCTTGATGGAAGCCATGGACACCAGTTGTTAATATGAAGCTGAGCTCTTCTCTCTTTTTTCCCTTCCTTTCTACTTCGTAACTGGGATGTGGTAACTACTGATCTTATTTGGTTTGTTGATGGAAGGAAGAGAGGCAAAGGGGACTATATGTATGATTTTCTTTACGTGTGTTTTGGGAGGAGAGAAAATATTGGAAAGACCCGAGGGGTGTTCATTCCGAGTTCAAACTACATAGCGCGGTAAGCAGGAGGAACTTTGAATTCAACTTGTTATACCGTTTGGTAGGTTTTCCTGAAAGGAATTACTAGGAACTCGCAGCAGGAGGTCGAGTTCCATGGCCCCTTGGAATACAAGGTGATTTAGTTTTAGGTTGGTAAAAGCTGGCGCGTCTTCTTTGTCATCTCTTGAGCCCGTTCAACAAACGAACGTGGAAGACGAGTGGTCGAAAGATTGTGAATACCTGAGACGCCTAAGTATTATTCAACGTCGTTTTACTTTGCATTCAAGGAAAGAGGGACAAAGGGCAAGACTTGAGTACAGGCCAACCAGGTCTTTGCAGGTGATCTCCTTCAATCACGCGACTCCAAACCTAAGCTCAAAGTTTAAATTGTTCCTTTTTATGGAGATAATTTCGACGGTTGGATGTATTAAGCAGAATAGTTCTGCAAGTTCAAAATCCTATTCCAAAAACATAAAAAGTTATCATAACCTCTTTTCATCTTTGAAAAGAGATTCGTATGATGATATAGAAGAATTTTATTGGAGACCTCTGCATTCATTTTGATCCAAGTAATTATAAGATTTTACTAGATTACTTATCAAGTTGCACTAGGTCTTTATAATACATGAGTATCAATATTAATTTAAACAACTTGCTAATCATACTATGGATTTAATTGAGAAATTTTTATAAGCTGCATTCCTAATGTGCCCTATAACTTTTGCATCATGGAATATTAATATTAATACTATTTTCTTCAGAGGATTAACCCTTTAAAGTTGTTATTTTAGAGGTGTCATCTTACTTCTTAATTTATTTCTTTGATACAGCGAGGTGCGTATCAATGCCTCCCGGTGATTTCACAGCTCGGCACCAACCACTTCCTTGAAAAGAGAACGATTCATCTCGTTTGCGTTCCTCGATGCCCTCTTGGGTCATTCGGACTGAGGTGGCCACCCCAAAATTCACCCTCCTTCTCAGAATAGCTCCCTCTCGTTATTTTGTCAACCTATCAAAACAGCAAAAAAAACTTGAAAAAGAAATGAAAATAGGCGAAGCTTAAGCATTCGTTTTGGAGCCAGTTCTCCCAAATTTGAAGACCTCAAGAGGTTCAAGTTCTTAGTAAAACCTCTAGCGCAAACAAGTTTATATATCTTTTTTAGTTCTTTTTTGAAGCAAAGAGGATTTCTTTTTTCTTCTATAAAGAAATTAAAATAAGAGATCTTAGGGTTACCGTTCTCTTTTAGAAGTTTATGCATCCAATGCAAGTCGCGTTCTTACCACTTCCATCGTTCATATAGTTGAAAACTCTTAGAAAATCCCTAATTAGAATGAAACATCGCCTTTCATTTATTCAAGGATGGTGCCAAACCAACTCAACCTGGTGTGGTTGACAACTCTCGAGGTTTGTACTTAACATCATAACTAAAAATTAGATGTGGAGCTTTTCTGGAACAAAGTTTGGATGGAATACAAGTTTGTCATCTATTTTTCAATCATACTAGGTGCATGTATCTCAAATTAATGGTGAACATGATCCTTCAACGCCAAGTAGGAATTTAGGTGAGCAAAATAATTAAAAAGCATGCTCATGTTATGCTGATCATTGGAACATGACTGAATTGTAAACTTTGCATTAGAAGGTAGGATACATCATTCCTTCATGCCCTCACTTTTAGATCATTTCCCATATGACATTAAAATCTATGCGGCTGATGATTGACTGAATTCGGAGTGCTTTGAGACCTATCTAATGGATGATCGTGTGATACCCCAAATTTAGTCCCACATTGGGTGGAAGAGAAATGGATGATGTGCTTATATCTCAAGTTCACTTGCTACCCATTAACTTTCACTCGAGTTTTTGGGCCACGTGATTTTAGCCCGCTAGAAGTTAGTTGGGCTAGTGGGTGGGCTTGGCATGAGGAAAGGGCTATCCATGGGGCAGTGGTTGAGTCTCGTCATGGCGTGGAGCCATCCTTGCAGCACCAATGATCTGACTCGGGGTAGATTCTGGCTAGCTTGTGCGACGAGGACGCCCCATTATAAGGTGGGGAGATTGTGATACTCAAATTTAGTTCCACATTGGATGTGAGAGAAATGTACGGATGCGAGATCGGATGATGGATGGGAGATCGGATGATGGATGGGCGCAAAGAAATCAGTATCCTGCATTATCGCAAAAGAAACAACTCTCATCCAATTGAAACGTTGTCGCTAACTCCCTGTAAAGAGCTCTAGACATAATTTTTGCATTAGTAATTATCATTTGGTGTTCATCTAGACTCCTACTCTCTCTAGGGATCCTTTACATTTCTATAATAATAATTATATGATGGCAGCAGTTCCAGCTTATTGATTTTATATATCAAGCAGAAATTCCTTACGTTGCTTGCTATCAAACTAATTAGACAAAAGTGCAGCTATTCGTACCCAATGTGCCGTTAGAGATCCAAGCTTAAACGTTTGTGCAAAATTTATGGAGTTTATGGTGCTTCTTAGGACCTACATATTTATGACTTTTCTCATTGGTAGTTCAACCGAAGAATTCAATGGTTAGCGGACCACATATTAAAGAAAGCAACCTCCCAAGAACCAGGCAAAAGTCTAACAAGAATACAATATCCTATCTTGTTGTAGAGATTTGTCCATTAAAGTTTAATTATAGTTCTAGAAGCCATTGCATACAGAGGCCCATAAATGCCTACCCTCAGAGGCTCAGACCTTCTCAGCCATAGAAGAACATGAAAAGACACACAAGATGGAATGCACATTGTAAGACCTCTCGCCATGCGAATAATGATAGATTTGTTTGAAGCATACAATATGTAGAGCTAAAACTTTATTCCTTCTCTCTCTTCTCACTTCTTTTCTTTGAGGCAACAATAGGCACCGAGGTATGGCAATAGAATTTTATTAAAGTTTAAGATTAGAAACAAAGAAGAAAAACGAAAAAAATAGAGAAACAAGAATTAAAGCAGGAACTTTTATCACATCCAAGTCTGTCGTTCGAGACCAGGAATCTTATGAACTCGAGGCCACAACTAAGTATTCTAGTTTAATTTGATTCAGTCGCGATTTCCAGGCGGTGGGGGGCAGATTCCACCCTTGCCTGGTCCACTGGTGCAACCAGAACGGTGAGGTGGTGTCGGGCCTTGTTGCAGGGATCGGAACGTGAAACCGACTCTTGCCAGCTGATGCTCCACCCCGAGAAGCCTTGCTGCTGTCGCCTGCTGGGAACACAGGAGGCAGAAGATGGAGAGAATGGTCATCAGAACCAAGAGGTCTCTCTTTATGGAAGCCATGGACGACAGTTGTTAATATGACGCTGAGCTCCTCTCTTTTTTTCCCTTCCTTTCTACTTTGCAACTAGGATGTCGCAACTGGTGATCTTATTCGGTTTGTTGATGGAAGGAAGAGAGGCAAAGGGGACTATATGTATGGTTTTCTTTACGTGTGTTTTGGGAGGAGAGAAAATATAAGAAAGACTCGAGTGGCGTTCATTCCGAGTTCAAACTAAATAGCGCGGAAAGCAGGAACTTTGAATTCAACTTGTTATACCGTTTGGTAGTCTTTCTTGAAAGGAATTACTAGGAACTGGTAGCAGGTCGAGTTCCATGGGACCTTGGAATACAAGGGTGCTTTGGTTTTTGGTAAAAACAAACGAGTCTTCTTTGTTATCTCTTGAGGCCGTTCATCAAACGAACGTCGAAGACGAATGGTCGGAAAGTTGTGAATACCTGAGACGCCTAAGTATTATTTAACGTCTTATTTAGAGAAAGAGGGGCAAAGGACAAGTCTTGTTTAAAGACTCCAAACCTTTGCCCTCTATCTATATGATCCTAGTGGAGGATTGCCTATTCTGTACTGCAACAATGACTCGATTGTTTGATCTTAAATTGATGAAGCAATTCAAAATGTTGACGGTCAAACTAACGTAACTTTGTGGTCGCTGAATTAAACTAGTCAAGTAATTTTTAAATTACCTTTCCAGAGGGTAGCCGCACCTTCTAATGAGTGAAGGCAAATAGAATTAAATTAGTTTTTAAAGAAAAAGCCATTATGAATCTTTTTTTGGGACACAAAATGTAAGCTAGCTAATGTGGCACGGTGAGTTATGGTGCCTTGTTGGACAAGTTGAAGGGTTTCACTAGAATTTAATTAAAGAACTATAAGATTAGGGTTGGCAATGGAGCTGATATAGGTAGGTATGCTATTATTTGTACCAACTTGCAATGAGGAATACCATACATGCTCCCTAGCCATACCTACCTAAGGCATGGGTAGGGTTGCCCTGAACCTGTCTCATGAATATGCTGAAGTCTCTAAGCCCGATCGATTCACCCTACCTTAGCATCTCTTTTTTCATCCAGAACAGGGTCAATATCAATAGAACAATAGAGAACATGACCCCTTAAATCGTGGTGATTCCTCTATGGGAAACAACCAGTCACGATGGTGAGAAGCAAGGAAATCAAGGGCTTGTTTAGTTAGGAAAAACAATTTTTATTCTCCCTCTCTAGTTTTTATCTTTATTTTTATTTTTTTCTCTATAGAAAATCTGAAAAACATGTTTATTGTTGAAAATAAGAATTTATTTTTTATTTTTTTAAAAGATGGGTCATGAGCTGTGGTTGATGATAGAAGTATAGTGGTAGATGATGAAGTGGTGGTGGTGAAAGGTGGTGCAAGTATGGTGACGGCAGTGGTGGTGACAGTGGTAGTGAAGGGTGGTGAACAGGTATGATGGTGGGTGGTGGGCGTGATGGAGGTATGATAATATTAGTGGATGGTGGAGGTAGTGGCAGCTGTGGTGGGAGTGGGTAGAGGTATAGGCATGGCGGAGGTACAGTGGTAGTAATGGTACTAGAGAGTGGTGTTAGTGATGGAGGATAGTAGAGGTATGGTGGTACATTATGGAGGGAGGATAACAATAGAGGTGTTAAATGGACCAAGCTAGCCCAGGCCCGGCATGGCTCGCTTGCATAGTAGCCTTGTTGTGCCTGGACAACTCACTTGGCGAGCGTACCGGCATGATGGCCTGTCACGAGTCAACACAGCATGGCCCCCTGGTGAGCAGGTGAGCCATGCTGGCACGATGGCCCATCATAGGCCAGCATGGCATGGTTTGCGGCCCATTCTTGAGCACACTAGGCCCATTGGGCCAGCCCGCATAATGGCCAATCAAGCTGACACACTAACCCACCAGGCATGCATCTAACATGCTAGGCCTAGCAAGAAAGGGCAAAAATGCCCCCTAACAGCAAAAAAGGCTAGTTTTACGGAGTATTTTTATCCAATTTCTAAAATACCCTTTATAACAAACAAAAATGGCTAGTTTTCAAAGATATTCTGGCCTTTTGCTCAAGAACACCTATTTGCACTTCCTAACAGCCATAAACAGCTAATTTTCAAGGTTATTTGAGTAATTTGGAAGCTCTCCAACATCTATAAATAGGCTCCAATCCTTCTCCCTCATGCCACACCAAATCACAAGCTCTCTAAACCTCTCCAAATCTCTCCTAAGCTCTCCTACACTCTCCAAAGCTCTCCTCAGTCCTCATAAACTCTCTAAAGCTCTCTTAAGCCCTTCTCATCTTTCTACAAGCCTTCATAATTTTTCTAAGCTATCTTAATTTTCTCTCTAGTTTCTAATTAGTTATCTTAATCTTTCTAGTCTCTACTCCTACTCTCTATCCTCAACAATTGATAATATATCGTACTGATAGCTCTCATCAACCTTATGGCCAAGAGTTCAAATTTGATGCCAATACGGTGAAGTATAAGGTACACCAATGACAAACTAAATCTAGTGTCTTTGAGCCCACTTCTCTGACTGGTGTCATATCAATGACCACAAGGTTTAGAGCTAGACCTAGGACTTCTGGAGTGTGGCTGTACTTCGACATCGAGAACATTACCAGTAAGGAGCTTTGTGCAGTCTATAAAGTCTTTTAGAAAGTCTACAACTGTGACACTTTCAAGGAAACCAATCATCTGGCTCGGTACTGGATGAAACATAAGAGTGCAATAGTTGATGCCACCCAATTTTATATCAAAATTAGCCAACAAGGTGGGTTAGAAAGATTTTCTTATTCTCAAGAATTAAATAGGAAGGAATTATCAAAATTTATTATAGATAGTGAAATGCCTTTTACGTTTGTTAAAAGTTCAAGATTTAAAAGATATACGAAAAATTCCTTAAATCCTGCATAAATTTTTTTTTAAAATAGTACTAAATTTGATTTTTTTTAATAATTTCATGATTATAAAGAAAATATTTTGATGGTAGAATAGCACTTACATCTGATATTTGGGCAAATGCTGTTGCATTATCTTATATTTGTATTATCATGCATTTTATTGATTGTGACCAAGTAATACAAAAAAAATTCTTAATCTTAAATTAATTGAACATCCATACACTACAACCACCATCCATGCTCATATCATGCAAATGGTACGTGGGTACCACATACATGATAATTTTTTTTAATTAGTTTAGATAATGCATTTAATAATAATGTTGCTGCTAAATTACTCAAATCGTATTTGTATTCTATCTTAGATGAAAAATTATTTTATATTAGATGTGTATGACATATTATAAATTTAATTATATAAGATGGTTTAAAAGTTATTGAATCATATATAGGAAAAGTTAAAGATACTATTAAATATATATAATCCTTAGGAGCTAAAAATAAGAATTTAAATCTTTATATTCTGCCCATAGATTAAAACATAAACAATTTTTATTAGATGTAAAATATATATGGAATTTAACATATTTAATGCTATAATCATGTTTTAAAGAAAGACATTATTACTATATTTTATGATAATCACTCTCCTGATAAACCTTTATTAGATTATCGTGGACATAATTCTGCTATTATTATGTAATTTTTACAATATTTTTATGAAGCTACTAATATTTTATTTAGCACTTATTATACTACCTCTCCCTTTGTTTTGCAACAAATACATAACATTACTAACTATTTTTTAGAATATAGGGAAACTGAAAGTTTTGAAAGTATTATTTTACTAATGGAAATAAAATTTAATAAATATTAAGAAGAAATTTTATATTTTTATTGTTTAGCTTTAGTTATGAATCCTAGAGTTAAATTAGACGGTTTATATATAATATTAGAAGCAATTTTTAAAAATATGAATCATGAAGTAAATATAAATAGATGTAAAAAAGAAATTAAAATTTTACTAAATGAAATGTTTATATTATATGATCAAAAATATAATAAAGATAAAAGGTCCTCTACTTCAAGATCAACCCTAAATGCTATGGGTTTTGGCCTTTGTTAAAAAAATAAAAAACCACCACTTTACCATCTTTATTTACTAAATTAAATATTTATTTAAGTAATAATTTTTTAAACTTTCTAACTCAAAAAGAAATAGATAATTTTGATATTTTGACGTAATGAAGAGCACAAGAAAATAATTATCTTGTGCTTTCCATCATGGCTATGATTTACTAACCCCTCCGATGCCCATAGTAACATCAGAGTTTGCTTTTAGTGCAAAAAGATGGGTACTCAATGAGAGAAGCCAATTAAAGCCTGATATAGTGGAGATGCTGGTCCGCCTTAAGCATTGTTACTGTTATGATGCTAAAAAGAGGATACAAGATTAGATGATAATAAAGAGTCATCTTCAAACAATAATGAGTAAAGCAGTAGAAGATTAAAGATGGAAGACGGTGCAACCCATCACGATTCTGAAGGCCAGATGAGATGAATGATCGTAATGGGTCACACCAATAGCAAGACCCTAAAAAAGATAAGCACATCTAATCTATTTTATTTGATTTTTTAAAAATTAATTTTAAAATAATAAAAATAATAATAAATAAAAATTTTCTTGGTAGGTTGGCCCACTAAGTCTAACAACCTAGAGTTCAGGCTATATCAGATAAAAAATTAAGATGAAAATCAAAAGATTAAAGACTTTTCTCTGAATGGTTAGAAGATAAAGAAGAGGACCGAGCAAGAGAATAATGAGATAATACGACTGCAATGATAAACCATTTACTTACCCATAAAAAAGGTATCTATACATTTTTTAAAAGTAATATTAAAAAATTATACGAGTCAACATGTGAACCAGCACGAGGGGTCGACATGCGGACCAGCACATGCACTAGCATGTAGACCAGCACATGTGCAGGCACGGCTCACAAGCCTCAGGGTGGGCCATGTCGAGCTGGCCCTCCAGTTGCAGCGAGTCATGCCGGCACAGCCCACTACAAGATCCGTGTCATGTCGGCACGTTACGATGGCCCACGGGCCAGCCACTGTAGCAAGCTGTGCTAAGCTAGGCCAACCTATTTGACACTCTATGTAGCAATGATGGAGGTACAATGGTGGTATTAGTTGTGACATTGGTCCTAAGTGGTGGAGATATAAAGGTGATGGAGCATGATGAGTGGTGGTGGTAGTAATGGTGGTAGTGATAATGAATAGTAAAGAGTGGTTGGTGGTGAAAGTGATGGTCTGTGATGAAGGTATGGTAGTGAAAAATACATGAAAAATATTACTTTATTTTAAAAAATAATAATAAAAACCAATCCAAAGATATATTTCAGGCCTAAAAATACGTTTAGAAAACTAGTGAACTAAAAATATAGTTTTCTATTCTTCTATTTAGAAAAATATTACGTTTGAACATAAAATCTTGTTTTATATTTTTCTTGAAAAAAAAAATCAAGAAAACACTTTGAAATTTTCACAACTAAACAAGCCCCAAGGAAAGGGATTGGCAACTTCGACTCCTCATCTCTGGTGATGTATGAAGGCTACCACAATGATGAGAATCTTGTTAGTGACTAAAGAGGAGAACAATGGTGTCTATGGCATGATTTTATTGATGAATTGTCAATTAAATAGAAGAGACTTTGAGAGGTCTCTATAATTCCTACTCCTCGAAGTTGGTCTTGCACTAGAGCTTATTATTGGATTCCAAGCATATTTTTCTATTTTCCCTATTCAATTAGGATTGGGTTGCTGCAATCCAATTCAACTTACCTGAGTCATCCCTGATACAGCTTGCCAAGTTTCAATCCAATCATTTTCTTTTTTTTAAATCTTAGTTTGAGACAAGTCGAGTGGATCAAGTCCTAAGAGGCTGAGCCTCCCAACTCTGCTGATCATAAACCTAAGTTATGATATCATAGCCACATGTTCTCTAGGTTATGATTTCAAAGTATGCAAGCTAGCAGATTTAACAAATCCTCGATGATATTGGAAAATATAGCATGTCATTATTACTTCATAATCAAAATGAATCCACTCTTAATTATAATAAAAAAATGATGCAATTATAAATTTCACTAATCCATCTAGTATCAAAGATATTGTAAATATTCCGTCTCTCACCAAAATTTCAAATCAACAATTGATATTAAGCATCCTATGGCTTTGAAAAGACAAGTAGAAAAATAACATAAGCTAAAAGCTCAATAAGAGTCCCCTAAACACACATGCATAAATAAACATAATATTTACTAATAAAAATGACTATCAAAAAAACTTAAAATATGTAATTATCATGAAATGCATATTTCAAATTAAGCAATATGTATATTTCTATGATAACTACTCAATATATTTGATATAACAAACACACCACCACGGTAACTATTCTAATCGATGGTGATTTCAAGTAACAATATATCATGATTAACCTATCAAGGGCGAGATTCAACAGCATCTCTAAGTACGCATGCACAAATAATATTAAGTCATCTTTGTAGCTTTGGACTAGCCATGCTTAAGCACATGACTAGCAATCCAAAGTGTCATGCTTTAGCTTATAATTAACAATACATAGGGTCACATACCAACCCATGATCGAACATCCAAAGTGTTAAGCTTTGGCCTGTGTCTTACAATACAAGGTGTCATATTTCAGCTTATGAATGGCAATCCAAAGTAACATGCTTTACTCCATGATTGGCAATCTAAAGTAATATGCTTTAGCCCATAACTACAATATAAAGTGTCATGATTCAATTGGTAACTAGCAATCCATAGTGTCAACCTCTGTACTATCCTCTACCTCGGCATAGATAATATGGGGTGCAAGAGTAAATTTATTTTATGCCTTAATGTTTTACGCTCTATCAATGGTGACTTCTTGTAGGGTGATGTGTGGTCTAGATTTTTAATGGGTGCAAGTCCCTACTATTAATTACTTCTGTCTTAAAGGCTGAAAAACTTTTGATTAAAAGATCACGGTTCTTGTTCACCTTTTGTATTGATAAATTTAAAGAAATTTTATTATTAATATTTATTTGTTATTCCAAAGTCCAAAGTGATATTATTATGATTATATTTTATTTACTATTATTATTATTTAATGACTTAGGTCATATTTTTGTTCTATTTATGTCCTCCTTTTTGTCTTCATGTTTGTCCCTTTTTTCAGTTCTAACCTCAGTTAAGCAAGAGAGCAGGCTCAAATTTTTTAATAAAGTAGAGCTCCTCTTTTGGGTTGAGTCAAGCTTAAATTGGGATTAGAGCTTTACTTTTGGATCGAGTCAAGCTTAATTTGAGAGTAAGGCTCTATTTTGGGTCAAGATAGGCTTCATTTGAGAGTAGGGCTCCGGTTTTAGATCGAGCCAACCTCGATATGAGAGCAGGACTTCACTTTTCGGTTGATCTAAGAGTATGACTCTCTTTGGCATGATCTGAAAGTAAGACTTTCTTTGAGCTAACTCGGGACTTCCTTTAAGTTGATTTGAGAGTAGGATTTTCTTTGAGCTGACTTAGGCTTATTTTGGAAGTAGAACTTTCTTTGAGCTTAATCTATGAGTAAGACTCTCTTTTAAACTCGATCAGACAAAATTTGGGCTTGATCTAGTTTGATCTAATTGATCTAATTGATCTGAACTTGATCTAAGAATAGGACTTCCTTTTGAGCTCGATCAGGCTTAATTTGGGCATGATTTGACTTGATCTGATCAACCTAGACTATATTTAAGCTTGATTGGCTTGATGTGGCTCTATCACTGCTTAACTAGGCTTGACGTGGCTCGATCACCACTCAATCTGGCTCGATCTAAGAGTAGGACTCCACTATGAGCTTGATCAAAATTGATTTAGGAGTAAGACTCTCCTTTGAACTCGATCTGGGCTTTGTCTGACTAGATTTAGGAGCTATATGGCTTGATTGGAGCTTGATCTAACTAGACATGGCTCAATCACCACTTAATATGGCTCAATCTGAGAATAAGACTCCCCTTTGAGATTGATTGGGCTTAATTTGGAAGTAGGACTATCCTTTAAACTTGATCTGAGCTTCATTTGACTTGATATGGGCTTGATCTGGCTCAAGATGGTTTGATCACAACCTGATTTGACTCATTCTACGACTACTCCATTTTGGGCTCGATTTGGGTTTCCTTGCACTCGATCTAGGTTTTCTCTAACTTGATCTGGGTTTAATTTGGCTTAATGTGTCTCAATCACTGCTTAATTTGGCTCGATCTAGGAGATTTGGCTTGATCTAGTCTTAATCTCGAAAGTAGGACTCTTCTTTGATCTCGATCGGGCTTCATTTGGCTTGATTTGCACTCTATCTAGCTTGATCTGGGCTCGATCTAGCTGGACATGGTTCGATTACTACTTGATCTAACTCGATTTAGGAGTAGGGCTCCTCTTTGAGTTCAATTGACTTGATTGGGGAGTAGGACTCCCTTTTGACCTCAATTTATGCTTCATACGGGCTTGATCTGGGCATTGTTTGGCTTGATCTGGCTTGATGTGGGTCGATCACTGCTTGATCTAGTTCAATTTGAGAGATCTAGCTGATTTAATCAATTTGGGCTTGATTACCACTTAATCTGATTAATCCTAAGAGTAGGACTCCCCTTTGAGCTCGATCAAGCTTGATGTGGGTTTAATCTAACTTGATTTGGCTCCATCTAGGCTCGATTTGATTTGATGTCACTTAATTCGGCTTGTTCTAATTTTGTCATCACCTAATTCGGGTATTGTTTCTAGCTCTGAACTTGAGTCACTTCCATGACCAGGGAATGATCATTCTACATCAGTAGTGGTTCAATGTAGAGGAGTTCCTTTTTTCTTAAGAGGCTCCATTGGATGTAGAGGAGTTCCTTTTTCCTATAAAGGCTCCAAAGGGACTTTGGGGGATATAGGGCTTTAGAGATTTTATTTAATTTAGGTGGTTAAGAGGGTAATAGACTTACTTGTGGAAAAGCTTCGAATTTCTTCAGAAGAAGGATTTTTAGGGCAGAGGGGTTTTAGGATATTAGAATAGGGTTTCAAGTAGAGGGGCTTCGATGGCTCAGGAATTGTTGCTCAGGGGCAAGAGAAGTAAGTTATCTGAGTAATTAGGATTAGGGGATCAGTTTAGGGTAATTGGGATTCATGAGATTAGAGAAGAGCCTTTTGAGGTAGGATGTCCACTCATGTGTGCATGAGAGGGGTTGAATTTAAAGGTAGAGACTGCGATGTGAAAGTCTTGTTTGTTTTAGAGAGCATGATCTAGGGTATAATTGGAAAGGATAAAAAAAGTCACCTCAAACCATGGGATTTATATGAGATCGAGCTAATGTTTTTGTTATGGCATCTCCATTATTTCCTTATCTGGTTATTCCTAATGAAGAAAATCTCTTTTAATTTTCTTTTGTTAAACGAAAGAGGTGGTTGCCACAGAGCAAAGAAAATAAAATTCTCATGAAAATCTCACTTCTAATTTCCTATAAATTTTATTGCAAGGGATTTTTTTTTCTTGATTCCGTGCTCGGATGAGGAAAAAATTGTGCAAATTTTTTACGAATTATGAAGGATCAATGCTCATCTCTTGAAATAGAAAAGACATGATTTCTGGATGATCTATATTCTTGTCTTGTACTCATGCATTGATCCCTTGAAAGGGTGTGTGTGTGGAGGAGATGCGCTTGTCTCTTGAAAGAGAAGAAAAGAAAGCGATAATAGCTTGATCTTTTGAAACCTAACAGGAGGCGCATGCACTTAACTCTTAAAATAGAAGAGGAAAAAAAAGAGATATCAGCCCGATCTTTTGAAACCGAATAGAAGGCGCTTGTGCTTAACTCTTGAAACAAAAGAGCCATGATTTTTGGATGATCAATACAATGATCTGTATGCTTATCTCCTTATCATGTGCGTTGATGATCGGATCTCTTGAGATGTAGATTGATCAGATCTCTTAAAATAAAGATCGCATGACTATCTCATGCATGAGAGTGACAGTGCATTCCTCATTCATCCATATGCTAGAAAGAATGTGTTCCAAGATTAAAATGAATATTAAAATAATTATTGAACGGGGGAATTCAAACCCACAACATTTCACACCAAAAATTTTAATTTAGCACCTAAAACTAACTAAGCCATCTAAATTTGATGTCAAAGCCATTGTTTTATTTTCTTTTGATGGCATGTCATACCCTAAACTGTATATTCAAGTTCTTAGTGCAGATGTGTCTCAAACCCATCGGAATTGAATTTGACTGACTCAGCAATAACTATAACTATACCTAGTTTAGGGGAATTGGGCTAGATGCCTTAATTTGAGCCCAAGATACACAAACCCAATGAATAATGGAAGGCTAAGAATCGAACCAAGTGACTGAGCCCAATTATTACAGTTGACCAAATTTATGCTTACCGAGTGTTAATTGATGCTAAAGATTTCATGGATTAGACCAACTAGCCAAACCTATGTGCTGATCTTGACCCAATGTGCAGCTAGATGGGCCAAATGGCCAAATTAGATGCTGGATTAAATTTGAGGCTTAGACCATGGGCTCTAATTGATTCTTTTGTTATGATCCAAATATGAATTTTTTTGAGTTGATGCCCAAATTAACCCATTTGGTAAGTGATGATGTACCCTTCATTAATGTGACTTGCTAATATTTTTAGGATGGTATCTAAAATTACCTCAAATACATGTAACATAACTAGTCCAAAAGCCTCTTACCCTACGACTCAGTTGTACAATTTTCAATTTTAATTGGTTTGAATGTACCCACATTGCTCACCACATTAAAGTGTAACTTATGTTCATACACCATAAATATTTATAGCAATATTACCATAGCCATGCAAAATCAGGCCATCTATACTATCATAAATATGTGTACATCCAAATTTTCTATAGCTACATAAGCACATTAAGTGGATGCTTATCTTTATCAAAAGGAAAGTCCAATCAAGCATACCATTTCAATTCACAAGTACACCTGACATATACACCCATATGATTTGGGAACAACCTTCCTCACTAGTTTAATTATTTATTCACTAATTTTTAATTCTCTAAATTCAAAAAACTAGGTTGTCAACCCTAACATATTAGCTTAACTATAATTTAAGGTACATACATTTTAAATGAAGAATTAAAAAATATATATATGATTTTACCTTAATTAAAGAGTTAGAAGAATAAGACGTATGCTAATCTTCTCCTTGTTCAATATATCATCTACCTACATAAAACTAAACTAGCACCAAATTAGAAAGATGACAAAAGCATGATGAAAGAGAGGATCAAGGATCCAAGGTGATGAATCTTATCTCAAACACTAGGAATTAAGCTAGAGAGAGGGTAAGGGTGATATAGGAGAAGAGAGAAGGAAGAGAATGTAAAAGAGATAAAGAAGAAGATGACTTATAATGAGGGTCAACCCATAGAGAGAAGAAGAGAGAGAAAAAGAAGGAGAGCGGCGAGAGAGGGGTTCGGTGAGAGGCAAAGAGAGAAATAAGAAATGAAGAGAGTTCAATAAGGAAGAGAAACAAATTTAGATAGAGAAACAAAGAGGTAAAGAATATCCAAAAGACCATAATTATGGCTCTAACTCACAAATCCAACAAGGTGGTTATCTTTGGTGACATAGTATTGGAGAAAGGACAAGGAAATGGAGGCTCCCAGTGAGGCATTGCATGGTGGCAGTTGGGCCATAGAGAAACAAGGGAGTGGAGGAGGAGAAAATAGTGGAGGTCGGGAAGTAATGAAATTGGAGAGTGATTATTAGAGATTAGGTGGTCGAAGGAGTTTTAAAAGAAGATCAATACTTGTTGCTTAACTAGGTATGGTGGAGGATAGCTCACACATTTGCTAAAGAGATATAATGGCATAGGGTAGGATAGTGAAAAAGTGATGATGCAAGTAGAATTATTGAAAAAAATAACTGATGGTCTCACACCAACCTTTTAAGGGTCTTTAATTAAGCACCTCCAACTTTTGTAGGGAATGCTTGAGAATCACAATCTCTCTTCCATTATCTCTTACCAAATTATGGTCTCATACCATAACAAGCTAGGAATTACTCTAAGTTGGAAAAGAAAGATACTTAAAATTTTATTAACAAATTGATTGATTTAAATGAGGTAAACTAGAGGTCTATTTATAGATAAGACTTCCTAAAGGCAATAGGCTACCTAGTTTCCTCCAGATACAAATTTTCTCAAGAAAGAGATAAGTTCATGATATTTCTTTAATTTTGCTTGATTTCTAACTCTTATAACATGAACTTTTAAACAAATTAAATATAGAAATTCAAAAAAAATTAAAGAAATATCATCCTCTCCATCATGGCTATGAAATCACATTTTCATAATTTTTAGAAACTTCATTAGCATTGACACATATAGCTCATAACATCCTCATTTGAACTCCATTTTAAGTGACTCAAGGTTCTTCGAAAAGCTAACTCAGTAATGGCCATCTTAGAGTAAATTATATTCAAAACTTTAATTATATCTGATACTAGTAAACCTTCCTTTTAAATTGATGTGTGTTAAATTATCTTTTTTGACACAACTATAGAAATTTCAAAATTTAAGCTCATCAAATTTATATAGATTAAGTATCATCACCTTAATATATAAATTGGTTGAACCAGTAGAGGTGGAGGAATGATAATTTCTTTATGTTGCTTAAACTAATCAATAAGTATTTTCTCTTAAAAATAATAACGGTGTCAAAATATGAAGAAAGCCTGATACTTTATAAGATAGAATTTTTCTTCAAGTAAAACAGTAGACACCCACTTTAATATTTCATTGTCAATGAAAGGTAGTGCAAGCCAAAGCTATAAAAAAGAAAAAGAAATAGAGAAAGAGAAGAGGAAGAGAGGCAAAGCCTAATATAAATCTAATTCAAACCAAAGCCTAAACTTTACTCCCTAAGCTTAGGCTACTACTAGCACATCCTAAGGGTAGGTATGAACCAGGCAGCCCATGCCTTGCCTCGAGCCTGACTCTAAAAATTTTAGAGCCTAGGCCAAAGTTTTTGGCTCATAAAGGCCTGAATCTTTAGACCCATTAAAATTTAGGATCGGGCCTAAGCTTAAAAAAAAAGGGGGCTCAACCATAGAATTTATATATATGCACACACGCATGCGTATCGTATTGGATTTGGATCAAGGTCTAAGGGCTTGCATGATAGAGAAATAAGCCTAGCTCAATTCCAACTTCTCTAGATAACTCTTTCTATTATAATAATTAAAAACCATGGGCCAAGCCTCGAGAGATTTCCATAGGACTAGGCTTGGACTAGCAATACATGGCTTGAGTTCTAGTCAAACCCAGCCTGACCCAACCTATGACCATCCCCTAGCCCAACCTAAATGTCATGCAATATTTACAGCTCATTTAAAACCATTAAAAACTATGGAATTAAAATTTTAGTTTTATAGTTTTAATGATTTCTGTGTTTAAAATAAAATAAAACTATAAAATTAGAATTTTGAATCAATCAAAACTACACTCATTCTTGTCTTTCTCATACTATCAATCTTTATTTCATATTCGGATCTCTAATTCCCTCTGTCTTGTAGTTTATAAAATCATTTTTTTTATTACTTTTAACTTTTTTTTGATAAAAAAATGGCTTCATAAATTCTTGAATGACCTTTATTGTTCCTTTGGATTTTCTTTTGAATCATTAAAGTCTGGATTCTTTATTTTATATATTTTTTATCTTTCAAAATTATTGTTTTCTTATATTAAGGGTAATATAGTGAACACATTTCACGAATTTCTTTTTTGAGGAAATTATTTTGTAAATTTCATTTTTCATCTTGATTTTCTAAACAAAAGAATTGGAATTCCAATTTTCGAAAAAAGGCCGTTAAATTTCTAAATTTGAAACTCTAGAGTCCATATCAGCTAATGCTCTAAAGTATATATGGGTGCCCTGAAAATCTGTTACAAGGTAGAGGCATAACTTTGAAATCACCATTATGTTGATTTGTCCAAAATATTTCCACTTGCCGTTCTAACGCAATGAAAGGAAGCCTAGAATATCTATATCTATAGAGAGATAGAGAGAGAGAGAGAGAGAGAGAGAGAGAGAGAGAGAGAGAGAGTTCAGACTGTATCATCGAATAGAAGAAGCGTCCGTCGGTTAATTTTCCGCTCTCTACATTGAACCATAATTCTCGAACGCGCCGCATTAACTATTCAGACTGATTTGCGTAAGACACGTCGATCGGTTCTCAAGAGAGATAGGAAATAAAATTAAGTTGGAAAAAGAATGGAAAATTATCAGAATTCTGAAAAATTACATTTGGAAAGCCATTTCACCTCTCATCTATTTGGCGAATAAAAAGTATTTCATTGCAGATTGCTGCCAAAAAATTACAGAAAGGTGAGAGAAAATAATGAAGCAAGAAGGAAGACAGAATACAAGGACAACCTTTTTACAAATTACAGAACTATCGACTAGATATTGGAGATCCATGAATGGGTTCTCTCCAAAGTACTGCTTCATGTGATGTTGTTAATCTCGCCATACGCTCAGAAACACCTCAAGGGCAGTGACCCTTGACGTTGGGGCTACTCGTGCACCCGGACGCCCCAGACCCCGGGCCTCCTTTAGGAAGGGAGATCAGCAGGAGGCCATCATCCTGCTGAGGCCACTGCCGGCTTTCTTGCAAAGGCCTCGCTGCGTATATTGGTTGCATGCTTGAGATCACCAGAATGATGAGCACCAGCTGCGCTGAGAAGGCTGTTCGACGAACACTCATGATCTCTTGAGAAAAGATTACAACGCTGGAGCTTTCTCCTCTCTGATAACGTGGCTGGTGGGCTTCGCCTTGAACCCTTCTCTTGCTTCTCTGAAACGTAGGCGAAGAAGAGTACATATTTGTAAGGGAGGTGGTACGCGGTTTCTTGCAAGGCTTCTTTTCAAAGGTTTGAATTTTAGACGATTTCTTTTCTAATGAAAGACTTGGTCAGGTAATGCCACTGACCGGGGCCTAAGCGTCTCTCTGACCAGGCCAAAAGAAATTAGTAGTATAGAAAATTCTTTGTCAGCGGTTCAACGGATTTTTTTGTACGTTCTCATATGGCCTGGTATATATATTACTGCTTTCGAAATTGGAACCCTTTTGTGGGCTTGAATGTTTCTTATCCGTGGTCTACAAACCAATGCCATGAGCTTTTGAACTTTGACTTCCATCATCGTTTTCTCGTCGTCGTAGTAGAATATAATGCGTGAGTATTTTCTCTACAATGAAATAGTCTACCTAAAAAAAATAGTGGTCTATTTTCCTTAGGGAAGGGGGCATTGCCTCATTTTGCCACACCCCTTCCTCCTCCGAGTTAAGGAGGTTTCTTGTTCATTTATAGGGATCGGATTTACCGAATTTTGGACTTAGGCAGTTTGTAATTTTTCCTAATGGCCACGTCATGGGTGACTCAGCAACATCTATTTGGCGATGTATCTATGGATGTGAGTATATTTTTGATTTTGACAAGCAATAACTTTACAGAAATAACTAAGCTAGGAGGAAAATGACTGGTACTTATGAATTACATCACATGGGATGCACGTATCTAATAACTAATTATATAAAGAGAGAGATAATATGTAAGCAATACACAACAATGTGATGTACTAATTCTAAACTAATTCTAAACTACTTATTGTCAAAATTTATGTGACATGAAATTTCTTAATCTTTAATTTGCTTATGCATCTAATGACAATATATAAATAATTTAAATGATATAAATAATATATACATTTTATCATTACATGAGTAGGGTCTGTGGCTGGCAACATTACTCATCAAAGTTGTTCTAAATTCTTTTACCATATGTATACTATTTGCAGCTTTCACTCATAAGATGTCATCGATTGTTTGATCACATGATGCAGACCTTTCTCTGGAGCAATCCGAAGGATTATATAAACAAGTTACATTTAGTCCAACCTCTGCATCCTAAGAAGTGTAGGTGGTCTAGAAATTCTAACAAATATATATGTCATGGCTCAGGGACTTAAATAGATTTTTTGGAAGAATTCGGTTATCATACTTTTTTTAAAAAAAAAAAAACAATCTTTAATTCCACGGCCATTATTCCATGCCTTCAGCCCTTACTTAATGGCTTTATGCATTTTGACTTACCACGTAGCACGATAGAAAAAACGTTCCTTGAGACATTTCTCAGGTTTCAAGAGCATTACCATGAAGCTTAATTTACTGTAGGTTACAAATGGTTGAGAAATAATGAATAAATATTGTTGGCTCACATTATATTTTCTTTATTTTCTTTGAGTAAAGGCTTGTATTGTATTTCAATTAGATGTATTGTCCTTATAAAGTGAACAAATCGGAATAAAAATTTAAAAAAAAGGATGTTTTCAAGTCTTCATCATTTAAAAAGAATTAAAAAAATTAAAAGTAAAGATGCGGATGAAACTGGAATATGAAAAATTGGATTTTTCCTATGGAAACATGGAATCAGAATCATGTGAACTCATGCAGGAAATTCCCATCATGTAAGCATAAATCGTCAACTAAATGGAACGGTTGGCTTGGTATGCATATAACCAAATTAAGAGTCTCTTCCATGATTCTTTGCCATGTCCAACTTTAGACGGGTAGAAAAAGGGTGATTTTGCTTTCATTTAGGCAAACAAATAATGAGCGAGAGTCATTTCTTCTGCATGTGATGTAGACTAAGCTAAGCATTTATTCATTCTAAATTAGAAATTTATCCATTTTTTGCACCTAAGGTTTCCAATGGGTCAGCGTAAAAGCTGTTCTAATGACTTATTCTAGCATGTAGAATTAAGTTGGATACGCTTTCTTTCAGCACAAGGTACCGGAAGGGGGGCATGACGTAGTATTGCTTGCAAGAAAGAGTGCAGAGAAGAAGACCCAAACTATTGGAACTTCAAATTATGAACTGGGATGTCCATCTCTCGTTCCAGCTTTGACCGAAGAGGATCTATTTATCGGTCAAAGTTAAAAGGAGCCCGGCTTAATTTTAATCGATATATTGTGAGGGGGCTCGTTGGTCACTGTCAACGGGTTGACAAACAGTTCCTTTCCAGTTCAAACGCTGACGATCGAATCCTAACGGAAATAAACAGCTGAAAAGATGCCTGCCAACTTTGCTTTATTTTCTTCATAGAACTGGTTCAATAGCTACGAGGACATAAAGTAGAATCTGACGCCCTGTTACATTCTCGCACGCTATCTTCCTTTGGATCATTAGAGGGAACTGGATCATCTGAACTGCAACCTTTGCACCGTATACTGTACAAAAGTTTGAATAGCTGCCATGTGTTCCATCTTAGATGCAAACAGCTACTCCTCATCCATAGTCTATAATTTGATGGCATAGTTTATACTTTGATGGCACTGATAATTTCTTCCCAATTTCTCAAATTTAATTACAGCCGTCCATACATTTACACTGTACTATGCAGTACCAAAGTTGCACTGCAGAAGATTTGCGTCCGGATATGGGATGGTTGGATGGATGCCCCAGGCAAATTGGGCTACTCGTCCAACCCCACAAGATGGTGCGGCAATAAATAAAATCTTAAAATAAATTATTAAATTTTTGAAATGTCAAAATTACCTTTACATATTATAATATATTTTATTTGGTAATATTAATATTTTAAATATAATAATAATATTATTAAAATGATATACAATATCTTATATTTTACATGATTAATATGAGTTAGGCTAAGATGCTTTTGAGTACTTGGCTTCAAATGCATCATAATGAAAAGCTATTAGGGACCTTTCAAAATGAAAATCAATAACTTTTTGTCGTGGTCTAAGATATATAAAAATATTAGAAATTTTTATTTTTTTTATTTTGATGATTCTTGCCTAATACAAACATGTTTGATGAGTAAAAATATAGTATAAATTATATATTTATCAATTCTAAACAATTGATCTTGATCTAAATACTTTAAAATATATGGATTAAATTCTAACTAATATAGATACTTCAAACTGTAGATCAGACTAAGACATGGTATTTTCATTTGAAACATGGTTAAATTATCTTTAAAGCGCATGGATAAATCTTGAAGAGAACAGAACTAGCGGAATAGCTTTGGCGTGAAGAATTCGGCAATTGCTGCCGGCTACGTGGCCCCTGAAATTTCTTAAATCAGCGTCCATCACGGTAGAAAAATTTTAATCTAATTGCACAGGAATTGGCTCGAACCTGCTCGGTCCAATTAAATTTTTAATCTTTAATCTTAATGAAATACTGGAGCCCCAAACCTTCCCACTCCGGTTCACTTTTGCACCAAGTGTATCTGCGTCAAGGCCACAACAAGCGAGTGTAGAATATTTTAATTTATATAATTATCAGTATAATGTTATAGATAATGTAAAATACTGATTGGTGTATTACATTGTTACAATTGTATGCACAATAAACTTTCAAAGATCTTGGTGGTAACTAATAAGAGTGCTTGCTTTTAATGGCAAAAACGTTGCCAAGTTTATTGCAGGATGACTGCATTTCTTTTGGTACCAGACGTGTAGGTGTTCATTACAGACAACTGCATGGATTAATAGCTGCAATTTGAACCAAGACATTTCTGCTTGTTATTCCAACTTTAAGATGGAATTCCATGTAGAAGTCAACCAAACAACCCTCAAGTTAGAATTCCATATATTATTACTCCTCATGGCCCTTCATGGGACAGCACGTGGTACACATGGTCAACAACTCATCATATATTTATCTTGGGCTAATCTTTAATCTTTGTCGACTATTTCATTGGAGAGGAAACATTTGGGCTGCAATATGACGTGGGAACGTGATTTGACCATTATAGCTATACTAACATGCATAATTCTAGAGGCCAATTAAAACGGACGTCCGATTGGAGGGGAAAAAAAATGTGCACCGCATCAGAATATCGATCACCAGAAGTGCCTCATGACAAAGCTCCACGTAGATTAAATTTTCCACCGTTAAACTTAACCACTTTTATCAGTCATCACACAGTTATTATATTGCACAAATTGATTTGTACAAAAGGTAAGGGTGTTCCACGAGTTAAAAAGATGAAAAATATTGTCAGAATTCTGACAAAAATTACATATAAAAGAAGCTGAGTTCTCTGTCACCTTTTGACATGCATGAATACAAATTTTAACTGCAGTTTCCTTCCAAAACTTAAGCAAGGGCGAAAGAAAAAAGAAAAGGAACAAAAAAAAAAAATTCTGGTGAAGAGATAGAATACAAAGTCAGTTGTTTTAAGAAGCAAAGAACTGTTAAACCATGGAGAGCCCTCAAGCAGCTATAAGCTCCAGCAAAATGCCGAGTTCCATACACTACGTATAGTGTTTCTTGAAGTCGCCAGCTGCCACCTTATAAGACCCTGATCAAGTTAAGGACTCGGGCAAGGGCCCCCGGAGTTGTTGGGGTTGCTTGTGCACCCTGAAGGCCCGGACGGCGTCACAGGCCCCCTTAGGGAAATTAACAGGAGGCTGCCATCCTGCGAAGACGGCAACCAGATTTCTTCCAATGGCCTCGCTGCGTGGCTTGGTCGCAAGCTCGAAACCACCAAAAGGATTAGCAGCAAATGTGCCGAGAATGCTCTTCCACGATCTGTCATGATCACTTCCAGAAAGGTTGCACTACTTGAAACTTCTCGTTGATCGATGGTGTGGTTGATGGGCTTGTCCTCAAGAAGTTTTAAGATGGAAATCTAGGCCAAGGAGCGCGTACTTATAGAGTTGTGAATCCTCGGATGGTTCTTGTTTCAGTGTGTGAATTCTAATCGATAGTTTTCTATCAAAGACTTGGTCAGTACGTCCGGCTGACCAAGCCAAGTGTTGGTATATATATATATATATAATTTGTCTGTCAGAGTTACAAAAATGTAATAATATTCGTCTGCATTTCATCAGACTTCTGTGTGCCTAACCTCATCACAGCCTTGCGTTTTGCAGCACTGGATCTTATTGTGGTGAGATTGATGGAATTTGAATCCTTTCTTAGGGTTTTATTTTATTTTATTTTATTTTTCCTATCTCCTGTGCAAATGCCTTGACCTGTTGAACATTGAATTCTAGCGATTTTCCTCATTTCATGGTGGCAGAATAGAATAGAATAGTATGTTCCTTGAAACGTAATTGCCTACCTAAATAAAAGTAATAGTCATTTAAGTGGTCGTTGGTCTAACTTCGTTGCATGGCTTCATGGAGCGAAGGTAGTATATATGTTCGACCAATCTGGTTGCCACCTTTTACAAGATAGCTAGGTTGTCGCCCTTACCAAAGGTCATGCCATGTGTGGCCCCACAAAATCATCGGTTCTCCAGATGTCTCTATAACATAGACGACATCTTTGACCGTGGGCGAGTATAAAATAAACTACTACTAGTGCCGTTGCTTCATGGTTTTGGTTTCTTTTACGTCATATGTATGCATGTAATAACTAATCAAAGAGAATATTTCAAGGACAGCTGTGATCGACCACATGATTCAAGTATTTCGTTCTTCAAAAATTATATAAATAGTTCAGAACATGGTTTTCATCGATTGGTAGCTATGATCTCATCACTAGTGATCCTTATGACAAATTAATTTCCATCAACATAATTTTGGTAGAGTCAGTTTGAAAAATCTCCAGTCAACTTTTTGCAGCTTTCTTATAAAAAATGGAAAAAAAAAAATAAAAAATAAAGTAAAAAATGGTCAAAGATTTAATACGCAATGAGTCATGCTGTGATGAGGCCATTTCTTGAGGAATCTGTGAGGAAGCTACATATCAACAAAGCCTCTCCAGAAAAGTTTGTATTAATTTTCAATCGATATATTCGCTTTAAAAAAAAGGAATCAAAAGTTGCACCGCCTCCTGAGCAAGATTTGCCTCAACTATGACTGCGGAAGGCCAGCTTGCGATCCCCATGATATGGCTCAAGCTTTGCCTGTGTTTAGTTCATCCAGTCGTTTTTTTTTTTTCCAAAAAGAAAATTGACTAGTTTTTTTTTTCTTGAAAAAAACACCCTTGAAAAAAACTCTCTTAAAACAATAGGCCACAAGGAAAAGAAATTATTAATTAGTCCCTAGCATTTAAGGAAAAAAAGTGATTGCAGAAGAACGGCATCCTAAATCTCTTAAATGATGTTTGATTTGCAGTAATATTATCAGAAATCTTACATTTCTGATAATTTTACATTTGATAAACAGATTTTTAAGAATAAAAGATTATCACGTTTGATTCATAATAGCAACATACGGTAATTAATTTATAATATTTTTTTAATTTATTTAAATTTTATTATTATTATTTTATATTTTAAGTAACCTTTTCTTCTTTTTGCTAAAATATAAAATATTCTAATAAAAATTAAAATTTTAAAAATTTTATATATTTTATATATTTAAATATTATATATATATATATAATATTATTTAATATCTTATTATATAATATATATACTATATAAATATTTATTAATATATTATATAATAATTTAATGTACAAAAAAAGATCATAAATATTAATAATTTAAAATTTAAAAGTTATATATTATTATATAAATATATAATAATATTAAAAATATTAAAAAATTTATTAATATTAAATTTAATATTAATATAAAATATTATATATTATATTAAATAATTGAATATTATCTAATTGTCAAATATGATAGTTTGTATGATAAACTTAAAATACCAACATATATCGCCTTGAACCAAACGGCTCCTTGCATTTAAAGACTCGTGGAATGACCGGGGAGTTCTCTCCACATTGCATTTAAAGACTCATGGAATGGCTGGGGAGTTCTCTCCGCATGGTACAACGGATCCATCGTTAGTCAATCACTCAATGGATGACTCGGGTTGGCAGAAACACAATAATCAACGCACATGCATACGTCCAGTGCAGTGAATCGCCTCCACCTACCGGTTTTAGTGTTCTTAATTGACCATTTTGTGCAGCCTTTTCAGATTGTTTTCCCATGCAGAATGTGTTTGACCCTGGACGCTGTGTTGTTCCAACAACGCAGGCAAGTAGTAAACACGTGACATGCATCTAGGGTACCAGTGCATGCGAAAGTCATTTTGTTTACAATAATAGATAGAGATTAATGTACGCACGCATCCTTCTTGGAGTCAGACGTGTGTTATCGGAGATTGTGCTGAAGCTAGAACCCCAGTTCAATGCCCAGACCCAGGCGTAAGTTGAGTTCCCCACCATCGTCCAAACAACAAATCTCCCAGGAGCTATCGTTTCTAAGTCCGAGCTCATGTTTGATATCTTCTCCCACTATTAGCTGGACTCTCCGAAAAAAAGCTCCTATGAATTATTAGTTGAATCTCCAAGCCTAAAATCAAGGGATTGGAATTCAAACTTGACTTAGCACAGTTTTAGAATCCATTGACTGTCTCATGAAGCCACTTATCAAAAGATTACTAAAGCATAATTCTTATGATTCACATTTAAAATCTTTAGATTAGGACATGGTGGAGTGCAATTAATTTTCAAGGCTTGAACAACTTTTGACAAATCATTTTCAAAATAATTTCTTCAAAGATCAACTCTTCCTAAAACAACACTTCATGATGAAGAGTCACTCTAGTAGATTAAAATGAATTGGTAGAGGCAGATCATGACTATCCTTGGAAGAAGGCCTTCAATTCTAAACCAGCATCAACCAAAACAATTATAATGATGAACCAAGATATTTCATTAATAATGATTAGTCCAATATACATGGCTCAAAAGCATCCAGCATGAGATATAAAATGCTAGTTATACTCTCACAAAAATTTTCGGACATCAATCCTAAAGCTAAGCCTCTTATAGCTCTTAAAAAATACAACAAAGATAATGTGAGCTAGCAGCCCATAAATAATTTCCTCTCATGCACACTAACATAAATTAAAGCGCACATATATCATTTTATAATCATCAATAAGTAGAGCCAATAACATCATCCTCATGCCAGGTTAAAAAATATAAATTTGTAAATTTGATTAAATAAGAAAGTATTTACAGTCATAGCTCATATTACAATACTCCTATCACCATAATAATGCCGCACATGCCAAGTTCCATAATCCAGTAAGAAACATCATGCTACAATAATTTCAGATTCATGATTTTACAAATGTATAGCTTGGCCCAATACTTATACAGCATATACATATATATTTAACAGGAAAATTACCCAAATATAGTAAATATATATTATTAAAAATTGTCTATCATATAGATTAAAAAAAAAAAAAAAAAAGTCATTTAAGAAATCGTTCTTCCAATTCAGGCTTATATGTAAATTATCAATATAGATTTGAAGTTATAAATATGGCTTTAAAGGGAGAATGGGAGTGAGGGTTTTTGGAATAGTGCTTTGTTACTTATTTGGGCCAGGCCAATTTCAGTCTGCTCGACAGTAACTTGTCAGATTGAGATTGGACTAGATATATAGAAACCTCGACTATTGCCCAGCCCAACTTGCCCAACGTACATCCCTGGAGGTGGTGATGGAGAGACTTAGGGAGAGAGAGAGAGAAGGGGGGGGGGGGGGAAGCGGCCTTTCCTTAAGACACAGAAATAGGCATGGAAATGTGGTGAAGTTTGGGCATTCCAAGGTTCGATTTCATACAGGGATTTCTACCAAGATATGTGCGTCTTCCACACAGTTCCCGCTGGCATCAGTCAGTCCAAGAAGCCATGGTCAGTGGTCGACTTGCTCAACCCAACCCCAGGAACGTCACACCTCTCCCCCATTTCGTGGAAGCGTAGGATTTGATCCACGAGCATATTTGACTGAAGCCAGCACGGAACGAATTGCTGATACTTTGTTGTGCCAGCAAATATTTCCGTGGCGCCCGCATCAATTTCTATGGAGAAATGTTAGCGTAGAATGCACTCCACAAATCCAACATTAATGCCCGGAACCTCGAAAGGAAGACTGAAGACGGCACAAGATATTACCCTGGTCTCTTTTGTAGTTTATCATACAACGTGCCACATACCATTGGTGCTCACTCTTTCCCTACTGATGGAATTTTTGTATGAAACGATATTTTTCCTTAAGAAGCTTAAGGCTGAAAAGAAGGCATCGCCTGTCCTTGAAATGTCTATCTAAACCAACAGACAGACAGACAGACAGACAGACAAACAAACAAACAAACAAAAATCTGGCATCCACGAGCATCCATCAATCACAATCCATGCGAGCGAACATAAAGTGGCAAATCGGACGAATGGGAAACGAATTGAAGATATGCCAAGAAATGTACATTATTTTCTGGTTCATGGGCTTTAACACATTATTCAATATATGCCAAGAAATGTGTATCTAATCAAACAGGAATAGAAAAGTAAAATTAGCATATTACAAATTCTTAAATCTCACAACTTTGCATGTACATACAGAATATATTAAAATTTGAATGAGTCGAGCTACATTGACATAACTCAGACTATTGAGACTGACTCATAATCATGGATTAACTGATTAAAAAAAATGATGCTGAAAAGACTAAATGATAACCTGCACACAGTTTTATCAATCACTAGCAAAGAATACTGTTAACAGAATCTAAGTTAACAACACAGATTAGAATACCCAATTGGATCAGTGATGCAACGCATGCAGGGCACAGCACAAGGTATCTTTAATACAAAACACGCCGCCACTGCCCAACACATACTTAGATAATTATCAAAATCCCCAATATGGAAAATACTACATGAATTTGAATGACAACTCGATCATATCCTTCCAAAAGAGGTAAATATGATCCATCCATGGCACAGTCTAATGTCAATACTATCCTCAATTTGCAGAAACATTGTTCTGTTCAAGACAGTTATTTTACAGGTCAGGATCCCTCCTGTGGAGTTCCATGATATGGTGTCTGGTTACAGCAAAACATAAAAGCAATCTCCATTCCTTTATGCCTCTAAAAACCTACCTGCTATATAAGATAGATGCAAAATATATGTTACCAAGTAGCAAAGCACCAGATGGCAACAACAACCACAAACCCACCTCTTTTGTATGGTGCTAGCAGCCATTACAGGGAAACCCACCATCATCTCACAATTAAGATGTATTCATCCCTTCAGCATGATAACTCTCCAATTCTTTGTCCAATTCGTCTGCCAACTTCTCAGTAGTTGGCTTCCTCCCACGACCACGGCCACGGCCACGACCACGAACAAGACCAGGGCCACGGCCACGGCCACGGCTACGTCCACGGCCACGGCCACGGCCACCTCGCTCAAAGCTTCCACGGTTCCACCTGCTCAAGGAAAATCACCAAAACGGTAACATGCTAGCTAGCACCAGTCATAGATATGCAGTAAAACATAAGTAAATTTCTGCAGCGTGGCAAAAAAGATTCATGGATCTACTTGTCCATACTGGCCTAAGCTCAGGACAAACTGAAATGGGCGAAGCTACTGAGACCACTAATTCAAGAAATGATTCCCATAAAATTTTAGCAACCTTGCACCCTAACTCACCAACACAATTCATAGAAATGCAACGAATAATTTATTATAAGAGCAAGAAAAAATATATAGATCCTTAATATACTAGTTAATTGTTTACAAGTTCTCTTGCAACTATGGAACACAAATAGTTGACAAAAGATTCCACCAAGTTCGTGTCAAAATAGTCTGCAGAACAAAATTCTAGGACTTTACCTGGCAACCTGACTGATTATACAGGCCATTTTGCAGTCCAGAAGTTTAGTTCCTGGTATTGCTATTGATCAACATACCCATCCAGTGGGGCATAAATAGAATTTTAGTTCTAGAGGTTAAAAAATTGTCATTTCAGTTAAATGCTCAAAAAGATTCCTTAAAAGCACTGAAAACTAAGAAAGTAGCACATGATGTGTCACAAAAAATAATAACAAAGTAAAAAAGAATATGAGTAAAACAAAAACTAAATATATAACTGAAAAAATATGGGACATAAATCAAGGAATCCTGGAATAATTTACAGTTAGATCTTGCTCTAACAGAGAGTCCAACGTTTATTGCAGTGGTAACCAACATAAAGAAACTAATCTGATGGCCTCATACTCAAAGAAAAGGCTTGTGCTATAGCCTGATTTCCATTAGAAAAAAATTAACAGAGGAAGGGTCAAATATTGAGATTTAAGCATTTCAAAAAAAAGTCATTTTTTATAAGAAAAATTTGATCTGCGATGATTGAAATACAGCTTGAAAGGGTAGAATCGACTCAGTGAACCTGCACTTGATCCATATACAACCTAATCTGGCCCCAAAACATACTCGAAATTTCAGATCTAGGGTCTCAAACTAAAATGAGGACCTCAGCCAATCACGTACAGGTTCTCCCATATCCAATGTAATGCAGCCAGAGCTGACCAAAATTAAATAAAAATTCCCGGCTTGACTATCAAACAAAGACTCTACCTTGCACCCTATATTGATATTTGATATTCCAAATGAAAGGACTAACCTAAGAGTTGTGTTTTAAAAAGCTTAAATTTTGGCATACTTTAACTGAGTCTTGCCCCTACCAACAAGGATAATCAACCTTTTGGCCTCCCTCCAGTCCTCCATACAACCCTACCGACCCAAATCATCCATCCTGCCCCTTCTATGTTTCTCCACTGAGGCATTTCTTTGAAAGGCAATGAGAAAAATTCTAGTAGTACTGCCAACAAATCACCAAGCAAAATACCCTTTCAGACTTTCATACCCATTATCAACCTTGAGTGCAACACAAAAACAACTAAAAAACCAAACATACACAGAGCAAGAGAACCCATATTCACACATAAGCAATACATAATTCAAAAACCATCACATATGCAGGTTTAGTTGAAAAGAATACTAATTTAACTTCTAAAAATTTAATAAGTGAGTTAGGTCCTCAAATATATATAGTCTTTCCAATCATTTGTTCTACTTATCCCAGCATATATAAGTTAAGATCACATAATGCTAAATAAAGGAAATTGCTTGAGCTGAGATCCATAATTGACTTGTGAACAGAATTAGCACAAATTACTTTGAGGTGTCCACCATGATTGGCCAGGATGCCCATGGTTATACTTGCTCAGCAGTTGGAAAATGTCAAAATAACATGTTTTGGTTCATAAACCTCCAAAATTACAGTGAAGCCACAATTTTACAATGCTCCAAAAAGATCACCATAGAAAAATAAACTATTTTGAAATCAAAATAGCTTAATAATTTTACATCCAGAGGTCACATCAGCTCTTTGGAGTTAGACATGTTTGCATGATGTTTTTTAGTATATGCCATAGCATCTTCACCTTTGAGTGGATTTCTATTGTAGTTAGTATATCAGCAGCATGAAGCCTCAGATTGGAACTGATTTATTAATATACTAATTTGCCTTCGTTAGTAGCACTTGATGCAAGGATTTAAATACCATTGGTTCGATATGGTACCATTCTGACAGGTTTCAAATACTGGGACAGGATGCAGGATGTCAAAACAGCCTAAACTGGAGCATCCCACATGCCCGAATCCTACATGCCCAATCAAAACCAACAAATACAGCCCAATACCATGGCCAGTTTACCCAGTGCTAAACCTGAACCGATAGGCTTGGCCTGTTTTCAAATGAGAAGGAGAGTGCACACAGCATTGGCTGTCTCCTCTATTCTGTCACGGGGCACCCCCAACCCTGCCTTTTGTCAGCACACACAGAGGGAGAGAGAGAGAGAGAGAGAGAGAGAGAGAGAGAGGGCTGCATGCAAGAGAACAAGAGAAAAGGATGTAGAATAAGACATGGAGGCAAAATTATGTTGAGTGATGTTTCACTTTTACTATTTATTTTTCTAGATATCATTGGAACCACAAGTGTCAGCGCCACTGCCAGCATCATACACCCCATTGTTATATTGAAAACTGCCTAAAATATTGAAAAAAAAAATCAAAAATAAAATACACTAAAGATTCACTTCATATTTAAAAAAAGTTTGAAAATTGAAAACTCATTAACCAAAAAACAATAAAAAAAGGTCCTGGCACAATATTGGGACACAACACTACAGTAAGAGTCAGCATGTTATGTCCCAGTATTGTACCAATTCAGACTGATACCAGCACCCGCATTAAAACCCTCGGTTTGATGGTTACAGTTCAAGAGAATGTTCTTCAAACTTGATTAACCCATTCAGGTTGACCAGCTCAACCTACAACTCTCAAATTTTAATATAGCTCCAGGTGAAGTCCAGAGGAAAAAAGGTTGTTCAAAATGCAAGCCTATGGTGTTCAATTAGACCTAGTCATTTATCGAGCAAGCCAAGTTCAGGCCAAGACTAGGCTTTGTTTCCAGAGACAAACACACTAGACCCAACCCAACTTGACCACATGTTTGGGCCAGGAACTTTCACCGAAAGCCAGCCCAACCATTAATTTCCAAGCCCATGAGCAACCCAAGTCTAACTTGACAGACCTAGATCTCTGTACTTGTTACATACCAAATATGTGAACCTATCTTGCCATGGTAGAGGAGGAAAGAGGAGAGGGTTTAAGGACAAGACTAATGTGATTAAACGAAAAGAAGCATTTAGCAGAGTGATCAAGAGTTCAATATATTCAATCTATATGCAATGTCTTTAAACCTTGATGTAGACAGAGTTGGACCTATTTAATTATTTGCCAACATAACCTGGCCCAAAATGCAATTGGGTCTCAAATTCTAAACCCAGTCCAACCCAAAGTCCTAACTAGGTCTGGCCCATGATCAGGTCAAATGGGTGGGAACAGGCAAGCCAGGTCCATTCTGCACAGGTCTAAGATCAACTATTTGAACTGCCCAGACACAGCTCTTTAACCTAGCCACGTCAGCTATAAACTGAGAGAAGAAAATTGTGGAATCAGATGTTCGATTAAATGAAACCCTCATGTGGGTCTCCTCATCCCTACACAACGCATTCATCTTGCAACTCTTCAGCATCCGTCAATCTCCAATCTTTCAACACTTCAATGCCAAGAAGCTGGGCACCCAGATTTGGCTCCAAGGCAATTGGAGGTCTCTCATCCCACAGTAATTCAACATTGAGAAGAGACCAGCCACAACTAGTAGCCATCTAGATGTGGGGAAGGTGTTGCTTCCACCCCTTGTTCAACATATTCACTGCATTTAACCAGATAGAGTGAGTTGGTCTAATCCATTCATTTATTCTTATCATCCTTGCCAACAGCCAGATCAAGAGCTAACCACCAACCATCGTCCCCAAGTCATATCTGAAAAATGATAGCAGTTGTCATCCTCCATGGACCACATCTCCACTTTATACTCCCCAGCTTCTAGCATCAGAAAAAATGCAGAGAAGATTTGGGAGTGGTTTTACCATTTGAGGGCCTGGAGATTGGGAAGGGTTAATTTAGAATTTACTCAGATGAACTCATAACCATTAAAATTCAACCAGTAACCCAACCTTATATGAATGATTTTCATCAAGAATAGAACAAAACTAGAATATGCAATCTGCTATTTGAAGAAGCTGAGCGGGGACAACTAACCACCCCAGGCAGCTCCTAAAACAGCCTAATTTATATTCTCCTGTCTTCACGCTGGTAGCTCTGAAATCCAGAACAGATGGCCCTCTCTTACTCCATCTCTTTCTTGGATCCAAATATGTAATCTCTGATGCCTTGCATTAAAGGCAATTCCTCAATTCTAGCATCCCTTCAGTCTGTCCCACACCTAGCAACATCCGCTTAAGTCCAAGAAACTATCATAACCTGCTCTTAAGTCTTCACCCAAGATCAACCCTCTATTAATGTCAAGTCCCTGGTAACCACGACTTTTGGCAGCAAGGGGCATGACATTAAAATACCAGCACACTTTATGGCATGTTAATTGGTGTTTAGAAAATGTGGGTCTCCATGCTTGCAGCAACTTGTATGAAAAGCCATGATACATATTGACCATCAGGAAGACACAAAACACAACACTAAACAACATGCCTTTGAAGAAAAACAAGATATCAATTAATTAATAAAGCAACTAGGAGCAAATCATCTAAGCAAATTAAATCAGTCAGTTCCATAATGAAATCTATATTCAAAATCTGAAAAGAATCAGAGTCACATAAATTGTATGCCCATACCATTAAGAAGTTAGATAACCCAAAAAGGGAAAAAAAAGATCAGGCAAATATTTATTCATAAGGTCAGAAGTTCAAATGCTGAGACAATTTCAATTATCAAAGCAAGATAGAAAAAATAGGAATAGGTGTGAATACAACTCATATACAAAAGCAAATTCAAGAATTACTAGACTTCTTCAAGACATAAATATATGAAGATGGTGAAATTTCACATATCCAACACTAAAAATTACAGTTGTAAGTCTGAACAACAGATACATATACAGTAGATCAGCAATAGAGATGAAGAAACGTCATTACAGAAAGAAATTCAAATATTAGAATAGTGATTTATTGGTTTTTATGAGCTTACCCTGAAGTGCGATTAAACGAACCTGAGCTACCTGGACCAACTCCTGGCCTGAAAACATAATTTCTTGTAGGGTTAGCAAATAATGAATGAGGAATATCTGAGATCCAGGTAAGCAAAACATAACTACTGCAGAAGCTCTTCATCAAATAATAAGCTTTTGTCAATAGTCAAAGGATTATTAATTTTTATTGCATGGTTCCATATCAATTTCACCTTACTTTGTTCAATTTAAATCAAAGTTAATCACCAAAAAGTATTCCAAAGTTGATATATTTCTGTTATGTTAGAACTATTATTAATGAGAAACTCGTGCAAGTTTTATGTCATCCTCTTAAGTATGAGCAGGCAATAAAATGAGCTTAAAAGGAGTTCCATGATAATGGTACGGTCATCAAGGTTGACTATATTCAGTGGTCAGAATATTGGGAACTAGAAGAATACAAAGTGGATATCACTGTATCATAATAATATGAATGCTGAGCTAGTGTAAGGATAAAAGTTATCTCAAAAATGAATAAATTGGCAAGACCATCCGAGTCCAATCAATAGCTAACATGGAGTTGCACCAAAGATTTGTGAAATTGGAACTATAGAAGTTCTGTTTAAAAGACACCTCTGTCTATCAAATGTTCTTCCAAAATTTCTACTACTTTTAAGTGACAATTCTATAAGAGCATCTGTTATATATCGTGACATATTTCTGCAAATCTCAATAACATCATGACTTTCTTCCTATGATACCCTCTTCAACTATGCAGACTAGAGCAAGATCAAAACCTTCTCCTCCCTCTTCCATCTCTCACATTTTCTGTCTCAATAATTTGCCAGTTACAAGCCACAAAAAGCATTCTCACTCTGTTTACATCAATCCTGATACCTTTAAATGCCTATCATTCTCTACCTCTCCTTCCTATTTTAAGGACACAACAGAAAACCATCTCACACTCATCTCCTAATCTCATGGACTACCACCAGGAGTTAAAAGACCAAAGCACCAAGCCTTTTCTGCTCACCCTCATATCTACTCTCTCTCCTTTGCTATATCTCAAGATTTTAACCAAATATAGAACTTTCTTTTTGGGTCCATTCACCATATAAAACCTAACCAGAGAGAATTGATAAAGACTTATTGTCCTGATAATATGCATTATGAGTGAGAGTACCACTTTCTATGCATATGGTAAATCATTATTTATGGCTTCGTATCCCCATACATTTTCTCTTGAATGAAATATTTGCTTTTGATTCCTAAACCTTTTACTTCTCAATCTTGTTTTCCTAACACAATATACAAGCAGTTTAATTTCTCAATTTTTCAATTTCCATAATAACCATATTAGATTTCTATCTTAGAAGTTTACATCGATCATGCCTAGAGTTCTAAGGGGCGGAAAAAAAGGGATTCTGGCCCCTTGAACCAAAGAAAAACCTATACCTCCTTTTATGCGTTACTTAGCCCGTGCGCCCTCTAGAAGTCAATATTCTATGCACCCCAGGCCCTTGTGTTTGGGCGGTGATCATTTCTTCTCATGCCAAGCAGGCCCGTTGGACATGTTCAGGATTGTTCCTAACATTCTATTTCAAATCAGAATTTATTCTTTAAAATAACATCAATAGAATCCCATGAACTTCCAATCCAGATGCTTTCCCATATCTTGCACTCTCTCTATTTTTCCATCAGCAAAAAACTCAAACCACTTTCCCTTCAAAGTCCAAAGTTCTCTCCATGGCAGCTTGTGGGTAGAATACACCATCCTCTCTCTCTCTCTCTCTCTCTCTCTCTCTCTCTCTCTCCCCCTATGCACACGTGCACAAAATACAATAAGGAATGGAACTGTTGGAAATCACTTGTATCTACATAGTATTCTAATAATGTTATTCTATCATTCAATGTGTATACAACATTATTTGATGTTTGCATGTATATGTGTGTGCATTATTTCTGAGTTTTGAAAGATTAATGAGACAATGTTATTACAGTGTGATGTTTCAAAAGACAGACAAAGGGAAAAGGAGCTCTATATATATTCATTATTGTTCGTTGTACTGGCCCTCTTTAGAATGATTGCATGGTCAATCAATCAAGGAATGCAAAAGTTCTTTACCCTTTTCTCAATTGCCAATTATTACAGGGTTATCCATCATTACAGAGTTATATCATATTTGATATATATTTGAATATATGTATAGATATAAATATTTGAAAGGGCATGTTTATTGTGCATACCAACAAAATTTTATAACATGAATATGTTGTTTTTCCTTTCAATCTGTTAGCCCTTTTAAGTGTGTGTGCACATGGGTGTGTGTATCAAGTTGGGATTTCTATGATTTTATGCATAATAAGAGTTGTACATCTTCTAAAATCTAAATTCATAGTTATTTTGTTAGTCATAGCAAAACTTAAATATACATATAACTAGAACATAATGTAGCAATTGAATTTTAAACAATTGCACAAGCAACATACAGAGCCTAACCCTTTTTTTAAAAAAATTTGCCCTATATCTAAAATTTTTAATAATAGCCCAATGCATTCCGATGAGTATTACAATTAGCATACATTAACAATATGAGAAACTCATGTATGAATAAATGCCCATATCACTTTGTATTACAACTTAGGATTTCTTTCTCAAAAATGAGGATAGATATGTGAAAGAAAACAACATATTCATACTTCAGAATTCATGTTTGGTAGAAAATCACTCTGAAATGGGCCTTCCAACATATTCATTTGCATCATCTATTGAACACAACCTTCAAAGTACACCATGTGTTGCCTCCTGCCAGAGTGCAAATCTTTACACCTTCTTGAAGATAGAATTCAACATATGCAACATGACAAGCCTTAAGGTTCATTATCAAGCTTGAGATTCCTCTCAGCAGCCCCCAATTATTAGAACCTCAATACAAATGTTGGGTGGATGTTTGTTTGCAAGAATCTTGAGGCATTAGTAAATGAAAGAGAGGTACTCCCATCATACATGATGAATGATAAATAAAAGCTTCCATACACAAATTTAATTTTTTTTCGAAGTGTTCATTTTTTAATTGATGATCCATCCTTTTTAAGGTATTTAATATGCGGAGTTTGGGTTTAAAAGCAAACTCATTCTTGAAGAAAGGAACCAGAATGACACAAAATAACAGACTTCTTTAATTTTCATATATCAATTCCTAGGAAGAATGGATACTTCAAATCACATGCAATGTCCGTATCATAGATGTATGGGATACCAATACTCGTTGGATAATTCTTGCATGTGTCTAATATTTGCAAGAAGCAACCTTTTTTTCAAAATTAAACAAACATCATGATATATACTTCTGGATATCCTCAAGACACTTCTTTCATACCTCCAAATATGAGGGGAGGGTGTATGCTCTCCTTTTTTAATATTAACTTTTGATGATAAATGGTCAATTTTGTTGTCTGATTTCTATTAGATGTTAAAATATGAATTATGAATTAGCGTACAAATTTGAATAATGGGTTTATAACTAAACGATAAGGTTTGTATTATGTTACTTTGATAATCCACTATGCCTTTTTTTAATATATATATTCATTAATGTATCCTAGTTGTATCGTATTTTGTTTTTCCAAAGTTTGTAGTACCGGCTTATCTATATCCCATTCCATGTCTGCACTTCATAGATCTTAAGATAATGATAATTTGTTTAGCAATATTTCAAGGAAAAGATAATTATGCTTATCAAATAATAATGAACGATATTTATATAATGTAGATGTTAACTACAATATACAACCGATTTTGTTGTAACTCATATGTGTCATTTCTATATAGTATTATCATAACATGTGTTAGAGATGATTGTGCAACAGTCTCTATTAGACATGACACTCAGCAAGAGCATCCTAGCTCTTCCCATCACGAAGTAGTTAGCACAGCAGAACCATACCCCACAAAAATAAGCAAATAAATAGATACAATTGTTTTTTAAGCATGTAATTATGGAATCAACTAGAATCAAAAGTGGCAAAAACCATCAATAATTGATATTCTTTGGTATCATCCTAAAGCAAATGAGGAAAAAACTAAATTAACTTTTAAGTCTACTTTAGAAAGCTCTGCAATTAAGTTCACCTACAACGCTGCAACTTTAATTGGCCTAACCTAAATCAAGCCTAAACCACCTAGTAGTTTGTCAAGAAGGACCAATATGTATTGTATTTAACCAAGTTCAGGCTCGGTTAAAAGATATTTAACTAATTTCAAGCCAGGAGATGGCTGCAAGTTGAAGGTTTAGGCAACACAAATCAATCCAATTGTATAAGAAGATGCCTCTCTAAGTCTCAGCCCAACCCAACTCACATAAACCCAATTTCTAGCACTCAAATACAATCCAATCCCACATTCCATAATTATCTCCTTGAAGAAAATTGAAAACCCTCCTTGAAGATGTCAACCCTGCACAACCTAAAAACCTCCTTGAAGAAAATCTGGCCCCAGCCCAACCCAAATGTAGGGCTGAAAACAAATCAGATAATTGACCAGATATCAGTATATCCATAACTGCATCTGTTTTTGTTTGACTAATATGGATATGGATACAAATATTAATCGAATACGAAGTCATATCCATATTTGTTTTAAATGGATACAGATTCAAATTGGATATAGAAATTATGGATATAAATATGAATATAAGTCAGATAGTTAAAATTTATGACTACCAAATCAAAGATATCTCTAAATGGAAAGCAAATTATGGTCACTTATTTTCCTTAAAAGTTTATGAAAGCTATATTCAATGAAATAGTACTATAAATAGAACTAGATATTTGGATATATATATTTGATATATGTCTATCCATATCCATATCCATTTTCTTTTGATGGATACAGATATGGATACAGATACTGGACTGATGCTCAAATTTGCATCCATGTTTAGATAGATTCAGATACAAAAACAGATCTACCACTTTCACCCATACCCCACCCAAATGTGTTTGGATTATTTAGACTAAGGCTTGGGTGTGGTTGGTTGGTCATTTTTCAAGTCAAGGTACCAAGGTTGGATATTTCGCTGGTCTGATGACTCAAGTTGTCTTGGACTTGCCTCACAACCCACCAAAATTGCATCCCTGTTATCAAGGAATAAAGAAAATGAGAGGACAAATAAAAATTAATGTGCAATAATCATCAAAGTCCCACTGAAGTTTTAGCTCTTCCAGAGAACTTACAAATAACATGTAATATTATATTGATTTAGTTTTCAACTAAGTGAAATCATTTTAGGTGCCTATCAGAGTGCATGGCAATGCCTAAAGAAATCCAACTCGTGTGTGTGTGTGTGTGTGTGTGTGTGTGTGTGTGTGTGTGAGAGAGAGAGAGAGAGAGAGAGAGAGAGAGATCACAAAAATATCTTGCATATTACAGATAGAACAAATTATCTGACATGATAATATTGACTAATTCTTATTGTCAATATCAAAGAACGTCATAAGGCTTACTGGTTAATGTTGATTATCACTTCTAAGAATATTTTTACAATAGTCAACCTAGAATAGAAGATAAAGAAAGGTGATTGTCAGAAAGAATCATTTTACCAGTTAACAGCTCACAGCATAAGAAAAATGAAATGATCATAATCTCGAAACTGATTAAAACATTTGAACACTTCCATTCAGACAACAAAGATTAGCCAAAACTAGGTGGGGGAGACATAATTAACTACACAAAAGGTTACATGCTTTCATGTTAAGGACATGATTAGGTTTCCATAAAACTCCAATTTTTTGATCTATAACCGATGATTTGGTATAACTTTGAAAAAGAATGAACTTACTACAAAACAAATAGGTAATGCCTAAAGAAATACCAATGGAACTTTAAAAGAACAAATGGATGAAAAGAACCCCACATTATAATCAGTAAAAGAAGTGCAGCTAGGTAATCAAAAATAAGAGAGAACAACATACGTCATAACAACTGTCCTCCTTCCTCTCCCAGTTGCACCCCCAACTACATTTACACGTGGAGTGACAGGCAAGCCTAGATTGGTTCCAATCACTTCTATTTTCATAGCTTTACCATCCAGCTGAACATTGTTATATCGTTTTAAGGCAGCCAAGGCATCACTTCTCCTTGTAAACACCACTTCTGCTGAACCCTGACAAGAAATTTGAAGTTTAAAAATATGAAGTACATTCCTGTAATGACCAATTGAACATCAAATAAAGTAAAATGTGCACAAAGTCTTGGAAAAAGTTTCTTCTCTATGAAATGTGTCAAAGGGATATTTCTGAAAAGAAATACACTGCAACCAAGAAAATCTGATTTTTTATTGCATTTCTACATTCAAAATCGCCAGTATCATTTCACTGCTTTAAACTGAGATATGACAATATAACAAATCAAAATCTTAAATTTGGCCCTCCTAGCATCAAAATCAAATATATTGTTTAAGAACCCTATTTTCCTGGTTTAAACATCTACTAGTTGGGGACGGTTCCATGCTATAAAAGATTGATTTTTTTGGTGATAATGATGGGGCAAGACAACAAGACACCGTCTTCTTGGCATGTGATATGTAAAAGACGACAGATGGAGAAACAAATCATTTGATAAAATAGGCACAGCATTCATGATAAAGCAATTCAATGAAGAAAAAAAGATGGAAGACGGGACATGAGACAAAGGAACAATAACCCAAAGTGGCACATCATTTATGGTTCTAAGCACATAATTCTCTATTGAGACAATCATTGCAAAGACAATTAATAGATATAGTCTATATCGCATATTTAGAACTCATGGTACGGTTCAAATGATACATACCAAAACAAACCATGGGTTGCAAGTTGTTGCAATCTATAGGTTCAAATGACAAAAAACAAAATCAAAAAAATAAAAGGTTCGCCAAATAATACGAGGGTGCTTCTGTTCAGTTCACCAACGAATCAATCCCAAGGGATGGCAGGTGCTAGATCCCAGATGATATACTCTGTAGAAAATAAAAGGAACACTGAGTGGTATGAGGGTGGTGCTGACTGGTTCGCAAACCAATAGGGTATTAGGTGCTGGCTCCTAGATGGTACAGTTCGTGCCATCCAGTACAAGCCAGCATTCATGCATGCATGCAAGCATAAATACATATATAGTACCAAAGCCAGAATGCATGCATGCGTACATACACTATGGACATACACAGTACAAGCCAGCATGCAAAGCAGGCAAATTTATATGTATATGTTTATATATATGTGTGCGCGCGTGCGTGCGCATCCATGTATGTGCATATGTATATTACATATATGCATATAATTTGCCTTCTTTAGATAAACAGGGCTATCCTTGCCATGAATATATACAATTAGATCATTAAACAATTTGCTGTTTTATGGTTGTAAACTTGGGCAAGTGAAAACATTGTTGCCCAGCATTGCATTATCTTATTGCAGCAGATACATGAAATTCTTCATGTCTTGCATGAGAGCATCAATTTGCAGGCACAATCCCCAATTGATATCCATAGTCATGGTAAGTTTGATATCCCATGGATTTAGGGCATCAGAAAGTTCCTTTCCTCCTACTATTTCACTTTGAGATTGTTATGCTAATTCAATATTTCCAACAGAAAGTTGATTCCCATCTTGACAAGTGTTAAATAATAATTTTATTTCTTCCATCTTCATTCTACCACTAAGCACATGTATGGCTTTCGGTCAGAGAGTAGCATGCAGGTACAATTACACTTAATGAAGGTCAGATGAAAAATGAACTAGAATGCAAGCAAGATATCTCAAACACAATGAAATGACAGTACCAGCAATGCACGACTTCTAAAATGAACCCACATCTAAATTGCTATCTCAAACGAATGCATTATTTTCCAAGCCTCAACTTTGAACTAGTAATTCAAAGATTCACCTGTATGGTGCCATCTTAAATACTACACTGAACCAGAAACTAATGCATTATTTTCCAAGCCTCAACTTTGAACTAGTAATTCAAAGATTCACCTGTATAGTGCCATCTTAAATACTACACTGAACCAGAAAAGGTCAGCCTTATGTAGATGATAGCAGGAAATTATAATTTATAATCTAATTCAATATTCAGATAAATAAACTGGTTCAAATCACCTTAACAATAATGGTGCATTCGAATAAGAAATCCACTTTCAGGACCTACACATCCTAAAACTATAAAAGCATGCAGATATTTCTTAATAAGTACTTTCACCTTATTCACAATTACATTTATTAACTTTGATTATTTCCTTGGTACATTTATAAAGTTTCAATTTATCATGCCTAAAAAATAAAGGCATCCCAATGCACGAGGCTCCCAACATTACGAGGTATAAGGAGGTTTATATGAACCTAAGATATTATGCCAAAGATATAGTCCCATTATTTCTTCCCCATTCACTAACCTACGATATTATGCCAAAGATACAGTCTCACTATCTCCTCCCCACTCACCTTACTTCCAATGACACAATAAAGGTTCGGTTTATTATGCCAAAAATTTAACCCTACGCTCCAAAGAAATTCACCAACTGCCAATTCAGTTTATTACGCCAAAAAATATGCCCTCAATATGTCTTCCATGAGAAAACCTTGATCGTATTTCAAAAATACATTTACAAAGCATCAGTATATTGTGCTTGAAATATACATCTATTCCTAAGAGAACACGGGGTATCAGCTAAGTTTAACATGCCAAAAACATAACCCCAAAAAATGAGGGGGAGACTTCGAAAAGATCCACCAAGGTCAACATGGTTGGATCATATGGTTGGCACAAGGAAACAAAACTATCAAACAATACACAAAACCAAGTAGACATTATACTCATGTTGGACTTATTAATTATTGATATTACTGAATGATTTCTATGAATTTCACATTCTTGTTTTCATATTTTATTTCAAAATTTAAACAATAAATTTCTGCTATTTATTTTGGGGTTGTATGTGCATATGCAGCCATAATATGCACATGTAATTAGCTATCATAGATACAGTTTCTTCTAGCATGATAATAAAAAGTTGGTTGGCTTAGAAGTTAAAAGACACACACACACACACACACACACACACACACACACACACACACACACAGAGAGAGAGAGAGAGAGAGAGAGAACTAAGTATTTAGTTACAGTTTTCTCTCAACCGAGCAGTATCAATAACCCCGAGAACTAAGTGGCATCAATAAGCATCATCCTTCAAATAGCCAGATCTGCTTTTAGGGGAAGTTCCCCAGCACGCAACCTGCGGCACTGAAGATTTCGACATCCCCTACTATTCCTCTTCTTTCTCTGTTAGCTATATGTTATCCTCAGGTGCAAAATGTTCTGGCTTCTAGTGTAATCTATCCTCACCAAGGAAACATGATATGGATGGCCCATAGTCACCAAGAAACCCATATGTGAAAACTCTACATTGAGGCTTTTAAATTAGAATATTTAGGCAAACAATGACCTGTTTTATCAGACTTCATCAAGCCCCATGGTATGCTCAGAAATAGTAACGAGTACATATCTATTCTCATCATAGATAACAAAAGAATTGATGTCCCCAAGTCACAAGCACACAGAGAACAGTCTATTCCTCATTGGCGGTAAACTCAAATATCTATTTATTTTTGGTTTTTACTCCTTTGATTAAAAGGTCGGGAATGAAAGCTAGTTTTTAAATGGTTCAGTCCTAGAGTAACGTTGTCCATCCAAGAGACTTGAGTTTGCAATACTCCATGTCTGCTACATTACTTTCTATGTGGTTTACCTGGAGCAAAATTTCTATTAAGGCAGAAACTCCGACACAATCTGAAAACTAAGTTACTAAGACAGATAACTGTGTTGAGTACGAGTGTGTGCCCAAGAGCTGCACTCTTCCAGCACCTAAGAATTGTTATGGCCCCATACATAACTGTACCCTAGTCTAATTGTTGGGTGCAAATACTTGAGATTAAGCCAAAATGTTGAGGCAACAAAATCGGAAAGTGACGTAACAAAAGAAAAACAGCTGATGATAACATCAGCATAACAAATTCTTTTTTCAAAAAGGTTGGGAATAACAACAGAATGACAACTTCCTTTCTCCATTGAAATCCAAGATAAAGGACCAATTTTCATTGGCTCAAGCTAGAATAGTGCTCTCAATCCAATACATCATAATAAATAAGATTCTACATTCGTGATTTTTTTTTAGGTTCTCCTAAAATGATATTTTCAATAATCTAAGAGAGAGATTCTATCGTAATATGGAAGCCAGACTAGACGAGTTGCTGTAAATAGAAAATACAAATAATAGATACTTCAAATGTAGTAAAGGAAAAGAAGACAAGAAACCCACAGTTGGACGACCATTTCTGTCATAATGAATGGCACATCGCTTCAGCTCACCAACTTCCGAGAACAGCTCCTGAATACAGTCAGAATAAGCTTAGAATATCGATAGGAACAGAATAGCCTCAAACCCCTTGCTTCAAGGGCACAGTTTACCTTTATATCTTCATTAGACACCCCATAATCCAAGTTTGAAATGTACAGTTTTGTACCCATTTCAATTCCTGAAAGCCCAGCAGCTACCATGCTATCATCAAATAGATCATGTCTCCATATCATATCTTTCGCTCTGCGGAAGGACTGCAAAAATGAGAGAAAATGTCTAGTTTGTAAAAAGACAGTTGGCATGCAACCACAAACTCATCAACACAGTGCACTTGACAAGGGCATTTTAATCAAACATTCAGAGGACAGAAAAAACATATCACCAATGGAAGTAGAGAGTTAATTAAGATATTTTATATGAGTCATTAATTAAACCTAAATCAAATAGCATATAAAGCAATATAGAATTATAGATCACAAAAGGAAGTAGAGAATTCCATCCATATCACATATACTGATGATAAGCTACTGGCAAGAGTTCCAACTCTGAAATAACCCAGGATATGCACTTCAGCCAAAAAAACTCCATGAGCTGGCATTAGAAAGGAGTGCCTGCACTGCTCAAGTTCCTGATTTAGAAAGACAATCCCTTCAAATTCTCCACTTTAAAATCCATTAGTAATGAATATGCACCCAGCAAGAAAGATCTTTGAAATAAGCTCCACGTCAAAGAGTTCAGAAATCTCCCCTTAGAAATCTCCCCTTCAAGTCTCGGTTTCCACAACTATTCAGATTCTTGAGCATATGCAAGAGACAGCAATAATTTTAGGCTTGCCATTGTGTGGAGACAGCCTACGATTAACTGAGAGGCCCTCAACTAAGCATATGTAAAAGAGCTTTACTCCATAAAAAACTTATAGATCTTCTCAGTGTTTGGAATCCTGTAGTTATTCAAATTCTTGAACGTAAGAAAAATACTTGCCTTGGCAATTGTGTATGGAGATGGCCGAGTATTAACTCTGAGAGGCCCTCGACTTAGCATCTCCGACACCCTTCCACGAAAGGTGCCACCACGTCCCCGGCTCCAACCACGGCCCTGCCCTTGGCCTCGGCCCCTCCCTCTTACACTAGTACTTCTGCTCTTTATCATACCTTCCAGTGACATACCTAAAGATGTTGCCATGCAATAACAGATCTTAGAAGACACAATAATAAATAATAGATACCTACAGTTCAGGACAAGAAGGAACCATATTCAATTTCCTTGATGTTCAGTGAAGAAAAAGGGACAAAATGTCAAGATGCATTCAACTCTACCAGGAGACTGGATTAAATTTACCATAGGTGACAACACCTGCCTCAGAAAGTTAAGCAAGACTAATAAAGACATTAAACAAATCTATATAAAAAATTAAACATCAGAAAACAGCATGGCTGTACTATGGAAATTGTCGAAAGATCAGAAGGCTTAAATTAGGTTATGAAATCCAAACCTTGACAGAAACAGAACTCATTTTATATGCTCAATCAAATTACTCCCAAAATCAGCAGCTGGAGTATAGGAACTTGAGCATCAAGTCCCAAAACAATTGATCTAACAAACCCATTAGATCATCAACCATAAAACCCAAAACACTCAAGAAACTAGAATCATTTTGAGATCATAGCCAAAAAAAATAGGTTTTCCAACTTTTTTTTTTAAAAAAAAAAAAGAAAAGAATGCCTCTTCCTTCGTAATAACAACTTAAAAAAATGATGCACATGACTATAGCCTAGAAGAAGGCACTTTGGTACCAAATTTGTATGAAGGCTCCAAACAAACAGCCTACAAGAAATGAAAGAAGACATCCATGTCATGGACACTTGTGAGAAAAGAAATCTCGGAACCTCCTATTTTGAAACAAAGAGAGGAAAAAATACATGTCAGTAGGGCCCCATATTTATCTTCCAACTAGATTCATTAGGATGTCCACCCAATTTAAGAACTTTAGACCTGAGAAATAGCAGGCTAGCCCAGCCCAATTTCTGCCAGGCCCAGGTTGTGGTTTTAGGCCTGATAGACTAGGCCGGACCAAGCTGGATATTAATTTTAAAGCTCAATTTGTTATCATGATAGGCTTAGGCTCTACATTTTTTGATTTGATCGAAGATACGCCGATTGAGATGCTAGGATGATGATAAAACCTTTTCATTCCAACACTTGAAACAGCAGCCCATTCCAACACTTAAGACGGCAACCCGTCCTGGCGTCTCACAAGATGTCCTTTCGAAACCTGAAACTGTGCATGTGTGTTCGAAGGAAAAAAAAAGGAGGATAGTGGATTGAAATGTGGGACTTGAAAAACTTTCTAACCCTCCCTATTCCTCCACTCCATCTCCACTTCTTCACCTTCACTATTTTCTCCACCCATCACCACCTCTCCTTGACCTATGTTCCACCTTATCTTTACAAGTGCCACTCACCACCCTCCATACTCTATCCACCCTACCCCTTGGGCACCACCTCCTACCTACTACCTCTCACTTTCTCTTATATATATATATATATATATATATATATATATATATATATAGAAAGAGAGAGAGAGAGGTAGGTTCGGCTACATTCAAATGTAGCCAAGCCTAGATCCGGTCACCTTCCCCACTTTTGAATCCACACAGTTCATAAATCTCAAAAATAGAAAAAGTGAAAAAGATGGAGTGGCTCCGAGATCCGTGTAGATCCAAGGGTTAAGAAGGTAATCGGATCTTAGACTTGGCTACATTCAAATGTAGCCAAGTCTCTCTCTCTCTCTCTCTCTCTCTCTCTCTCTCTCTCTCTATATATATATATATATATATATATATATATATATATATGAGGTTCATCTGAGCAAGATGAACTTTCTAAGGCTCTGTGGGCATAGCTTGATAGTATGTGTGTTTGGAGGAAAAAAAAAAAAGGGAGGATAGTGGATTGAAATGTGGGACTTGAAAAACTTTCTAACCCTTCCTACTCCTTTACTCCGTCTCCGCTCCTTTACCTTCACTATTTTCTCCACCCATCGCCACCTTTCCTTGACCTATGTTCAACCTTAACTTAATAGGTGCCACTCACCACCCTCCATACAATCTCCCCCCCCTCACCCCTTGGGCACCACCTCCTCCCTCCTACCTACTACCTCCCACTTGCTCTTTCCCCTCTCTATCTATCTCTCTGTTCTCATCACTGATGAAGGTCTAGTCAAAGCATTTAAGAAAACTTATTTCGTACACAAATTCCAAAAGCTAGGAACCATGCATTAGCATTTATGTGTGTGTTTTTTTTTTCAAAACCTAAAACTTGTTCTGCATTTAAGATAATCTTTTCCTAGGTACCTGTCTTTTGATTTATATGTTTGAGACTTGTTTTACATTTAAGCTAGTCTTATCTTAGAGACTTATTACTTGGTATTATGCCTTTAAAAGGCTTCTTATTGTAGTTGTAAAGGAATTCTGCAAGTAAATTCAGAAAATTACTAGAATTTTCATATTTATCTTTATCTTTCTATCTATCTCTCTCCTCTCCTCCTCTCTTCTTTAACTTTCCTCCTCTCTACCCTGAATTTGCTTTATCTTTCTAACTACTTTCCTTCTCGACTAGTTCTACATCATTTCTATATCAATCAACCCCTATCAAATAAAACACAAATGGCAACAAGCCTGAAACAGGCTGGAACACCAGAGCCCCCAACAAGGACCGACCTTGAAGGGGCTAGAGACTCCTTTCTCTCCTTGCCCCCCCAACTCTCGCTCTATTGCACTCTCTCCCTCTCCATACATTGTCGGCCACAAGCACCAGGCCGCCTATAGCAACAAGGCAATCAAAACTGGGTCATACCAGTCTATCTAAGTTAGGTTGATCTAGATAGCTCAGGCCAACTCTGACCAAAACATCTTGCCCAAATCAGACCAAGTCAAGTTGTGTCCTTCCTTTTCCTACCAGGCCAAGATCAAGCCATATTTCAAGCCCAAAGCCAAGCGAAGCAAGAGTCAAGCTGGTTGTTTTTCTATTGCTAATGGAGATAGGCCTAGCACAAACCTAAGCCAACCTAACAAACACCCTGGTTTAGTAAACTTCCTATTAATCAGCTTCATGGCTCCTCCTTCACCAAGAATTTTTCATTAGATCCACATCTAGTGTTATTTCAAGCCCTTCTATATAGTTTCCCACAACTTCTACACCTATAACTTCCCTCCAGCATCTTTCAACACAAATTAAAGCATCTCTTCTTACTGGAGCTCCCTTAGCTCCTCATTGTATTATGCCATCTCCATCAACTCTCAATCACTTTGTCCTTAACCTGTGCTTCTCTACTAGCTCCTTTAATATACTCATTTCTCAAATAAATCCTTCCTCATGTTACTAAATATGAAATATCCATACTAACATGTTTATTTCTACTGCACCTGACTTGTTTTCTTGAGCTCTTTTTATTGCTTGATATCTGGAACCATACAACATTGCAAGCCTTCTAATCCCCCTACAAGATTTTCTTTTAAGGTCCCATTTGGGACAGCTATTGGGGTTTTCCAGGAGAGAGGGGGCACAAAACAGTTATTTCCTGTCAGCTATGTGAGGTAATTGTTTCCCAACAGCTGGGGCCAACAGCTAACAGCTGCCCCAAACAGAGCCTAAGTCACCAAGATATGCATCATAATAATAACAATAAACATGGAAATAGTTTCCCTCATTAAAATCAAGGCCCTTGAAATAGGATTCCTTAAACATACTAGCAAGAAACAAGCAGCTTAAAGCAGGGCACGCTTCAACATTTATGATAAGATATATCAAATATGAAACACTAGAACAAAATATAGGAAGAATAATCTAAACCAAGGTTTTAAGGCAAGACGGAGAGCATCCCAATCATCCCATCTTACCTTATTTTTACGAGAAAACAAGAAATGGATGGGGTCAAGACTTTGAAACCCATCCACATAAGAAAAAAAGAAGAAAAGAAAGAAAGGAACGAAGGAAATAGATAAGAACAATAGGTTAGGGAAACTCGAGAACCGATACCAATCAATTATGATCGAATTGGGTCATTCAGTTCTAAGTGTTAATAGAATCAATTCTGAATCCAAAATTTTGGAATCAACCCCCTTCGAGTTGATTCTTGGTTCTAAGGGTTGGTTCTTTGGTTCTGACCCAAGAAATGTCTACTCTCCTTTTTTTTTTGGTGGAATTAAAAAAAAAAAAATTGAAATGGTCCTAAGAGTCAAACTTAGGACAACACAAACCTCAAAAGTTGTCTACCATCTCAACTAAGAATTCTCAAGTATTATATTAGTCAATAAATACTATATACATTTTTTTTATAAAACACAACTAAAAGAAAAAAAATAGCCATTAGATATCAAATGTGTCAAATCAAAAAAAAGAAAAGAAAAGAAAATTGATTCTACATGGAAACTGATTCAAAACTGAACCGATCCGATCGAGTCACTTCTGGGTTAGCTCCAAGATATGGTCACTTCAATTTTAGATCCAAAATCCTGAAACCAATCCTAATTAGGTTAACTCTAGTTTCTGGCTTGGAATCGATCCAACCCAACCCACATAACGAAAGAAGAAGAAAAGGAAAAAAGAAAGGAAAAGAAATGGAGGGAAGAAGGGAAAGAAAGAAAGGGAGAAGAAAGGAAAAGAAGGAAAGAAGGAAAAAGGGAAAGATGAAAAAAAAAAAGAAAAAAAGAAAGAAAGAAAGAAGAAAAAGAATGAGAGGAAAGAAGAAAGAAAGTAAAGAAAGAAAACAAACAAACAAACAAAAGAAGGAAAAGAAGAAGGGGAGAGAGATAAAGGGTACTTATCAAGACACTCAATTAGGTCAACTGACAAGATGGAGAAACTAAGATACCTTCATCTCACAAGATTTAAAACTTTCATCCAAACAAATCAATATCCAAAAATGACTAAAGGTTCCTTCCTTGAAACATGACTACCTACAAATCCACCTAGACGCGGCCACCTAAGCACCCACTTTAACATTTTGTGTCATATTTGAGAATGTAGGATACAATTGATTTATAAATTAGTATTTGATGCTCCACATTGATAGATCCCATTGACTTCTTACATTTTATTTGATAAGTCATCTTCATTTATTAGATTATTCTTTTTCAGATTTCTCCTTTTATTTACTCTCCATTTTTAAATTATCATTTGTGGGTCACCTTCACCTCTGGGCCCCACATAGGCACCCACCAAGTGCTTAGGTACAAGGCAACCCCCTAGCTACCAGTCTGCCACTCACCGTCTTTTAAATAAGTGGACCTCGAGAAAGATCAAGGTAGCCTCTCAGCAGGAAGAAGACTCAAAATGCAAGTATAGCAGAACGAAAAGAGGAAGAGGGAACAATAGCTACACGGAATAGGCTGTAAGTGGAGAGATATTGGTGAGATTACCAGGTTTAGGATGAAGTAGGAACTGAGAAACTTGTAGTTTTTCCCTATCTACAGCTTTCTTTGAGAGTGACCTTAAAGTGGGCATAAGAAGGACGGAAGGCTCTTCTAAGAATTTCTAGGATTTTAGGGGAAGAAGGGGCAGGAAAGGCCCTCATTGCCCAAAAGCCTTTTGTCTGATAAAGCCACGTTCTATCCACAATAAGAAGAATGAAGAGAACTCACGATGGGGGAAAGAATAAAGAGGAAAACTTCTGATAATTACCAAAAAAAAAAAAGGAGGTGAGAACTCTTACATTGCAACGCATTCATATTCTATCAAAATAATCAGAACTTCAGCCATGCAGTAAATTTCCAAAAGAAATGTGCAAGCTTGGAACTAGATATAACCCATTGTTACAGTATGATCGACAAAAAATAAGCTAATATAGCGCCGATGTAGAGCTAACAAAAAAAATAACCATACATTGTGACGAAAACATAATATCATTCAAAATATCTGAAAATTCCCCAACAAATACACGAGAAATGGATGCCTGATACCAGTCCTTACCTACAACCAGAGTATAATTAACAAAAGAGGAGATAATCTACAACCGCATGACCATATCATAATCATCGACAAAACCAAACAAGAATTCCTCAACAAAACCCTCGAAGAGTAGAACCTTTTAGACCGGATCAATCCAGCAGCAAAATCCCAAAAATTCGCATGCATTGAGAACAGACCAAAACTCAATCATCAGGAAAACCCTAAAAGGCACAATCTTGCAAGAATTTTCACCAAATGCGGCGAAATCGAAAGCGAAAAAAAAAAGGAGAAGGGAGAATCCATACCGTATGTCGTCGGCCGAAGAGCAAGAACGAAAGGAAGAGCCGCAGCGGACCCTCAGCGCTTCGCCGAACCAAGAAAAAACGCGGTGATCGAGCGGCGAAGAAGACTGCGGGAAAGAAAGGATTGGGGAGGATTACGGGGCGAAGGAGGGAGGGGTTTTCTGAGAGAAAGATCGAACCTCGAAGGGGGCGGGCGAGTGGGAGGGGAGGGGTTTACATGGGAGTAAGGTGAGAGGAGCCGGAAGTGTTCCTCTTCGCTCTCGCCGCTTCCGCCGCTATCCCCGGTCCGTTAACCAGATAACGCCATCGGAGAGTGATGTACGGTTGATGCGAGCTGTGACCGCCAGCTCAGTAGAATCCTTGGAGATAGACAGCTAACGGAGCCGCCTTCGTTGACGGGACCATCAATCGTCAACGAGATAGAATATTTCCCCTTCGCTGCCTCAAAGAGACCAGCAACCCCACTAATTTAGATACCGGGGGGGTGGGAAACATGGGACCTAGTCATGGAAAATAAATCCCAAAGTAAATTATTAGATTGGATTGGGGTCAAAAAAAATTAGATCCAAATTCTTATTTGTTTGGTTTAGATTCAGATAGATCCATCCCAAACATTTGAAAGACTATTAGCCTGCATGCATATATTTATACATCAGCAATCCAACATGTGAAATATATGTTTTATAAAAAATGAAAATCAAAATTTTAAATTATAATATAAATAATTAGAAGATATTATTTCAATTAAAATATTATTTTTTATAGATTTTTGAATTTGACAGATTCAAAATATATGTGAATTTCTAAAATTTTGATATAATTAGTTCTTAAATAGATTGATCTGAAATATACATCAATTTGTAGAATTTAGATGTTTCGAGTAATCTCAAAATATACTGAGATATAGAAATTTTTTATGTAAGTTTTATGATTCTACTTTTTATTTCTAAAATTATGTTAATATTTGTTTATGATTAATTTTTTGAAATGATTTTTAGAATTTTATGATTTCAAAAAGTTTTAAGCATCTATAAGTGAGATTTTTTTTATATCATAAGAAGAGTGAGAGGGTATTTTAAGGATTAGAAAGATGGCAAACAAAATTTAGGAGAAGTATTCTCATATTTCAAAAGTTATATCTTATGTCCTTTGAATTTAAAAAAAGGAAGTACCATCTAAATTTCAAAAAAATCATGATACTAAACTTATTTAAAAATAGATTTATTATCTCCACTAAGAAAGTAAAATGGCACCAAATAGTTATTCAATAACATTATTCAATTTGCCGACAAATATCCTATTGAAATAAAAATTATAAAAAAATTTTTAAGGACTAAAAGAAAGATTAAACATGCCTAACTAAATTTATCAATATATTGAAGTACGGAAGGAAAAAAAAAAAAAAGAAAGAAAAAGCAAAAAAACTTATCTTCTCTAAAACATATTATACCAAATATATTCGATATTATAAAAACTGATGCATCTAATTATCATTATAGTGGGATTTTAAAACAAAAGATTAATGATTTCAAGGAATAATCATTAATATTTTGTTTTAGAGCATGAAATGATGGTTGAAAGAACTACTTTATTATCAAAATAGAGAATCTTGCTATATAGTAAAGGTAACTTTTAAATTCCAATATGATTTATTAAACCAACAATTTCTCCTTAGCCAACTAAAAATGGCAAAATATACTTTGTTTTTTATTTTTTGGTGGAACATATCAAAGAAAAAGCCACTCACTTTCAAATTTTTTTTTTCACGCAATTTTTTATAGGATTACATAATTAAAAAAAGAAACATCAACCTTGATAAACCTAGCACCCAAGGGTAAATAACCTACTTCAAAGGCAATTCAAGTAGTAATAAAGAATAACTAATGTCCTTTGAGTAAGTGATGAAGCTGAAATCTAACAACTTCTTCACTCTACAATCTAAGGGTTTTTATGAAATTTTTCTCTTTAATGAATAGGGCTTGAGAGTCCCATATTTGAAACAAGACAAAGGACTTTAAATAATCCGATTTAGCCTTAAGATATTACATGATTGAGAAGAATGATAAATTCAATATAATCTAAGCTTACATATAGCTACAAAGAGATGACTATAAGTACTCTAAGCTAATCAATCTACTAGGTCTTTGCAAACTAGTAGAAAGGCTCTTAACAGTAAAATAAAAAAGTTTACTAAGGATGTTAAAAGTATTAAATGAAGAAATCCGATATATTAAACCCAATTTGCCAAACTAACTAGATAAAATTCTTGATCGATTAAGTGAATATAATATATTCTTTATAAAAAATTTAAAAATTTAAAAATTAGAAATTCCTATATTCAACTCTTTCCCTCAAGATAGAGAGATGCAAGCACTTACAAAGGACTTAAAATAATTGCAATAAGTTACTTTGCTAGTTCTCAATTTTTCAACTATAGCACTTATAATTCTTTAAAATATCAAATGCAATAAAGAAATTCTTAGAGTAGGCATATGTATTAGATCAGCAGAAAGATTCATTATCAAATCCATAATATAAAACCATTTTTGAAAATGAACGTATACCAATACAAAAGAAAAAGTGAAGATAAATCTATTGAAAACTTTGGTCTTGAGAAATATAAAATTCTATCTTATACAAAAATGCACTACTAAGCTAAAGAATTTTTTTTAAAAAAAGAAGAACTTCTAAACCCAATTTGCTTCAAAATGTCAAATCAAGTAGTTATTTCTTTCATCTCTTAGATTCTTTAACTCATTGATAATAGGGTATATAAAATATAAGTTTTAATAGTTTCATTTGATCATTCTCAATAATTATTATTGAATCGCATTTACCTCGATTTTTATATTCTTTCTTTAAAATCTATTGGCATTAACCGTTATGATTTATTATGTAAGTTCGATATATCAAACCAAAATAAAGGTCATTGAGATATGCACACACAATAACATTCTAAACCTGTCCAAAATTCATGTATTAGAGATTACAAAAATGATACATTGATTATAGCAAGATTCACGTACTGAAGACCTCAATAAGAACTAGTTTTTTTTTCTCACAAGGGTTAAATTAAGGGCTAATGATTAGTCCTATGATCGTTGTTCGCTATGATAAAGGCCAATAATCAAATTATAGGCAAGGAAATTCTTACCATACGCTTTCTAATTTGAACTTGTAGCCTAATTGTGATGATTGAAGATTTTGACAAAAGGTAAGGAATTTGCTTTTGTATTAAAAATTATGTACATTATTAAGAATCAGAAATATATTTTATGGTATTTTATCCCCTCTTTCACTTTATTATGCATACTTTGGTGTATATATTTATATATATATTTATATGTCTATATACGTACATATATAACATATGTCCAAAAATAGAACTTTCTTTCTCTACCCAACCTAGAGAGAGAATATTTATATTTTCATTTGGCTCACCTAACCAAAATTCTATATGGGATTGGATGATAAGACATCTAAATTCTAAGCACTTGGAGAAGGAACTCGAAAGAATGAGAGATCTCCCCAAGGTGCCATGGAGGCAATTATGCCAAACTAACTAGGTTAAGGGATTAAAGGCGTAAGGAAAATAAGGTGACACATCATAAATATCAATAAAGAATAGGTAACTACAATCTCCATGGGTGACCAAAATATATCCATGAAAGAAAGATGCTCTAGGAGCACAAAGATGTTAAAATACGAATAGTCTAACTCAATCAGGTTCTCATGGTTAGTCTGTCAAGTTAAGCACAATCAGCAACCATTAATCTTACCAGTTTTGCATCTCATCATGTTAAAAGAGACTCATCAATATTGAAGGTGTGCCCAGTAATATCGTTGGTGAGGAATACAAACCTTGATCTTTTACTGACTAGAGCATAACAAAGAATGGAAAAAGCTTGGCCAAGGAGGGTAACCCTGGCTACACCTTGAAGTGGAACGGTCTAAGAATTCCAGCAGAACTGGTTCGGGCCAAACCTCTTTGGTTCCCATTCATACCCTTGTGGGACATGCTAAGTTACCTGCCAAGAAAGTTTCTTGGTGAAACATCCACTGCTCCTTTGGATTGCAAGAAGTTAAATCTCTTCATAAAATCTAAGCAGTTAAATCTCTTCATAAAATCTAAGCCTGTTGGAACGAATGCATTCAAACATTTCGGCCAGACCAAGATGAGCATCTTCCCATAGGGAAGCTGTACTCTTCATCTATAATAAGTGGAAAAAGAATATAACCAAAGTCTTTTGTAGATGCAATAAGCCATACTATTTCTACGCTTCGCATTCAAACGGTCTCACTGTGCACATAAAGCAACCTCTTTTTATAAAGAACAAATCTAAGGAGTCCCAATGGTCTCGCTGTGCACATAAAGCAACCTCTTTTTTTAAAGAACAGATCTGCGAGAGTCCTTGGGATGAAAAGGTAGGTGGACGGATTGAAGGCTGGCAATGACCCGATCGCTTTATCTTGGAATCCATTTCTCCTCTATCATCATGCAAAGGATTCTTCTCCTCTATCATGCAAAGGGCTCTTCTAGAGATTGGGATAGGGCATTAACTTTCTCTCGGGGATAGCACAATCATTCACAAAGGAGGATACCACACATCCATCGAGCTCTGCGTCAAAAGAAACATTTAAAGTTTCATTAGATTTTCCATCCCTAATCTTGGACTCCTCCACCCAAACTCCCCTTGCCTTGCCTCTTGGATCTTCTTCAACACAAAACATGAAGGGAGGGAGCAAGGACTCCTCCACCCAAACTCCCCTTGCCTTGCCTCTTGGATCTTCTTCAACACAAAACATGAAGGGAGGGAGCAAGGAAACAACAGAGTGAAGAAAGATGAAACAAATGGTAATTTTGAGATAGTAAAGACACACCAGCATGCAGTCATGCCACCCCAAACGTTCGCATTAGAATGGTACAGCCAAGAGAGTGCACCAACCTATCCATAGGGTTGCTAATGGAGAAAGGTCGGGGAAAGTAGCTCAGTGCTGCACGCAATTTCTTTTGGACTTTTGTTCTTGAGATGATCCAGAAGCGCCCATCCAAATATTTGATATCTAAAGATGTACCATCCAAGAATTGAACCTACAGCACCTAGATGCACAAAAATAGAAAAAAAAAGGAAAAAAAAAAAAGTTGTGAAAGGTTGCATGGTCTAAGCAGAGGGGTGTTGTAGGGGCTTTGGACAGAAAAATCCATTTTGCATGGGATCAAGATAAACCGTTTAACAATGACATTCTTAAAATACAAGTACGAGCAAACTCAGCAAATGTTATTGTGTGGCTCCCATAGGATGGGCTTCGCTTCTGAAACTTTATCTGGCACTTTATCTGGCAAGCTAAATACCAAAACAAAACAAGAATAAAAACATAATCATAATGTACAGATATTTAATGTATCCAATATCCAATGTCCAATGTTGGTATACATCAATACAGACATATAGGTTAATAACATATACCAGCAGATCACTCTTTAAAATGGCATTGTACATCAAATTATTTATATTCACACAAGCCCAAGTAAATAAAGTTGTGGCTGATTAAGTTAAACTGCACATGCAGGAATGATCACCCACAAAATTATAATCTAATGGTGCAAGCAACTGCAGTTTTAAAATCTATCGGTTGATGGAATGGTGTATTTGAAGTTAGGAACCTCCATTTCCTCTTATCCGGGTTGTACACTTGAATTTCTAGAGTAAGCCTTTTCTTGGGCAGTCTTCGGGGATCTGATCCACCAGTATTCTGTGCTGCATTTGTCAGCACATACAACTCTCCATTCATAGCAACAAAGCCACAAGGCTCATCTGCTGGTATCTTCCTTCGCAGACTTGACTCTCTCCACCATCGGTTTAAAGCAAAATCATATCTGCATTTGTCACAAATAATGGGATGAAATTGCGCTCTTATCACTATCATCACATCTAACATCATCTACTATTTGTATTATAGAGGAGCATTAGTACATATTTGCATTCTGGCTGTCAAATGACAGTTCAAATATCGACAAATGTTCTCTCTGCATGCACTAGACAGGTCTAATATTAGAGCTCATCTAAGGTTACAAAGGTTAGAGCAGCAAGAAATCTAAACGCTGATTTCTAATATGACACAGGACAAACCATATGACAAACAGTATGCAATAATATATGAGGTTGTGCAACACAGAAATAATTACACCTATTTTATGAATATGATACACAACACAAATATGGATATTGAAGCCATTTAATGTGAAGGAAATGCAGGAATAGAAATAAATTGACACATCAAAATTAATTCACTTTGGTATTGGTAAATTTACTGCAATATATTTCAAGACAAGTCCAAAATTTAAGAAAACCACGAATAGGAGCGGTCCTATCCTAAAAGAATCCTTCCTCAGAAATGGATAGGACAAGCAAACTCAAAAGCAGATCCCATCGAAACCTGCTGAGGAGGAAAATGGAGGGGGATCCAAGCAAATCTGAAATAACTATGGATTGCAAAGATTAACCTATAGTGTCTGAGAAACAGCAAACTTCAGGACTTTATATGGTGTGGCATGATCTTAGTTGCTCAAATTGAGAGTAGGCACAAAACCCAGCACTTAGGAGTCATGTAGATAAAGCAATAGAATATACAAACACATATGGGGAACATGGCATCTTGAAATGGGAACCACTCCAAGATTTCTGCATGATATAAGAATGCGGAAAAATAGTGCACTAATGAAAAAAAAACAATTGCAGCAGAACTAAGATTTCTTGCTTTAATAAAAGATGCTTGATCAAAGAATAACATGTAGGATTCAGAAGAATTTAACAAGCATAAGAATTATGCAGTGGGAACTACACTAGGTAGAGATTCAATCTACAAAGGGCATACTTATGATGGTTGTCATACGTAGTCCTATGATTGTCATACATAGCCCTAGTCAATTTTATGAAAGGAAAGCAGAAGAAACTGAAATTAAAACTTGATCGAAATCCAAGTGTGACCAATATAATTGATCAAAATATCATTTAAATTTAAGATCAAAACATCGTTGAAATTTAAAATCCTCAAAGGAATCCATACAATCCAACAATATATGCCTATAAATAAATTATGACCCCTAATAATATTTAAGACAAAATCCACTTTACAACTTAAACATATTCTCTAATACACAATACTTAAACATTAATGATATTAATGCAACACAAAAACTATGAGTGTCACTTCACTAGTCACTAAATCCAAAAAGGCAACTTCAAGTAGCAGAGACCACTTCTTCAAAAAGTCCATTAGAGTCGCTCACCTATCCTTCTAAAAAATCATGTAATATATAAGGTGAGCTACAAAGCCTAGCCAGTAAACTTCTACATGTCCAGGATTTAGACTTTCACTGAAAAACATGTGGCATCTAGATCATGCTGCAATTCAAACTATCACTAAAAATACAAGTGTCAGACCACTGAAATAAAGTAAAATTGAAAGTCAATAAGAAAACATAATTGTGGGTGAAAGAGTCAAAAATACATGATTATCAAGAAGAGTTCACATAACTGAAGGTTCACTGAATAACTGTGGAAATGAAAATTCCAGAAATTAGAAACCTTCAGTCAGGAAGAAAGTGATCAAACACATTTTACATCAAATTCTGATATTTCATATGCTTTCACATCATCTCATATAAGGTTTCACTTGAACCTTTGAGGCCACTAATATCCTCACTGCTTATGCAAGCAAAGCCATTCATAACCTCACTGATGATTCATATAAGACCACTCATCATCCTCATTACTAATGTAAATAAGGCCACTCATATTTTCACAGTCCACTCAAATCATTTGGCCAAAAATCCAAATATACCACATTACCGAAGTTCTCCACATCAAAATTCAAGCGAGGCCAGTTGTGGACCACCTAGCTAAATGCCCATTTTATCCTCATTGGTAATTCAGATGAGGATACAAATAGCACCTGAACAGAGATTCCTCATCAACATTTGAATTAGGCCACTCGCACACCAACTAGCCAGCGGTCACTCATATTTTTTCAATTATAACACAAATTTTATATTAGAAAATGTTCTCACAAATGTCAAATGAAACATTTATTAGAAATCTTTGATCAAATAAGCACATATGGAATAGCTTCTAACAAGAACAGAAAATCAAGTCAAACATTAGTTTTTTTAAAAAAAATACATCAATTAGGGGATTCATAAAGTTTCATAAGTTCACATAGAACTTAGAATTTGAAGGTAGCAGAGGACCATAGAACAAAACAGAGTACAGGTTTAGAAACTAAGTCATATAGGTTCCATAATTCAAGAAAACCCTAGGTCTAAACAGCAGCTAGTGGTCCAAGATATCAAAAAAGTACTTGATCTAAAATTATTTTGAGTCATGTATCTCAGAATTCACATGCAAAATTATACTTAGGTTTAAGGGTTTCGAAAAATTTCAAAAACCATTGGTAAACTTAAAACTGATTATGGGATTCAAAAATACTAATCAACTCAAAGCTTACATCTGAAGACATGGAGGAGGCTTATTTATAGAATAATTAAATACTTAGACTCGAGATTGATTTCAGGACTTAAAAACACAAAACTTGAATCCAAGAACATATAGAAGTTACTTGCCAGGAACATCATGGAATACATATACTCGAGATTGGCTTCCAGACTTAAAAGCATAAAACTTGAATTCAAGAACATAAAGAAGCCACGGACAATGAAGATCATATAATTTGGCAAGGACCTTGGTGTTTAAAACTGAAACCCTGCATGATCTTAAAATGGACTGAGAGAGTCATCCAACAAATAGAAACTTAATTCCAAAGCCACAGAGAATGTTATTTAGATGTGTAACGAAAGAAACCAAAATTTTCTTTGTCTTCATGTCCTCCTCCTCTTCCTTTTTTCCACCTCCTCTTCCTTTTTTCCACCTCCTCCTTTCTCTTGGAAGCCCATCTATTATTTTCCCCCCTCCCTTAGCTACCCTCACCACCCCCCATTTATAGAGTTGTAAAAGCGGTTTAGAAAGTAGGTTCCTCCTTTCTCTTTGAAGCCCATCCATTCTCTTTCCCCTCCATTAGCTGCCCTTGTCACCCCTAATGATAGAGTTGGAAGAGCATTTATGAAGGTGAGGCCCAATAGGTTGATTGGAAGCCATCCATTCTTTTCTTCCTCCCTCAATTATCCCCATCACCCTTTATTTATAGAGTTGGAAGGGTCATTTATAAGGTGGGGCCCGCTAGAGCGATTCTAGGTTAGGGCAGTTCAAGCACGTGGAGCCCACTAGGTTGCTTAGGTGGGGGAAGTGCTAGATTACATCAGTCATATGCATGGCTCTGCAGGCAGATTATTAGAGACAGACAAGCAAGTAGGCAAACTTATTTACATTATCATTTAAGTAAATGTCTTCTCCTTCCCTATTCTTTTATTTTTACTTTCATTTTCTTAAGACATCTCGTGGAAATAAGGAAGAACTCCTTATTTGAACTCCAAAGAAATCTTAATTTCAATATCTTAAGAATAAAAAATTGATTTCCTAACTTTAGCTCAAAACTTTGATTTTCGATCCCAGGTCAAAATTGTGTCTTTTAAATGCACTGATATTTCTCAGATTTTAAGGTTTCATAGGTTCTTTTATACCTAAACATTACTAAAACTCAAAAGTCCAGTTAAAAAAAGTCATATAAGCTGATCATAAAAGCATATCACTGAAAATGATGCTTGATAGCACTTGGTGCATTTAATAGTTTCAATTTGCATGCATAAAGATGTATATGTCAAGTTACAAGTTGGGTTGTTACATTTTAGTAATGAGCACAGTGGTTGGGAAATTTTAGGATATAGAGAGAGAAACTATGGTGCTGCTGACCTTTTTCTAGGGATATAGTAAATAAGCTTTTCAACAAAATTCGTTGCCTTAATTTTCAGAGATTAGTAGCACCAAGAGCTTCTCTTGATCTCTCAAACTCACTTTTTACAAATCCCCTCCTCTCCACTTCAACTACCGCTCTTTGTGGCGAGGCATCTAGTCTATTGATTACTGAGCAGCCAAATAGGCCCAAAAAGTTTTCATGACTTATCGATGGCATCAATTTGGTATTTTGATAGTTCAACCTCCTTGACCCATGGGCATAATTCTGGATCATGAAGATTTCTCAAAAACTTGCGTGCAGATTCTTGACTTCCATAGCCCACACCATAACTGTCATGAACAAAATGGGGGAAAGAATGGAATGGTAAAAGTGAGCTTTACCATGTCGACCTAATGAAATTGTTCCAAATCTGATTGAGAACTAATGGGACTAAAACTCACATCTGCAGCAGAGACTAAAAACTATCATCTGTTCATCTTTCGTTCATATAGTATTGATGGATAACAAAATTTTCTTGTCACATTCTCTAGAAACAATATCAGTTTGATTTGCAGGAATCCACTCATACAATCACTTAGCTACCCAATGACTTCCCAAAAAATACTAAAAGAAGTTGATACAATCAAATAATAATAATAATAATAATGATAACATATCAGTCATTCTACAATAATATGCATAATCTGTTTTCGGCATCATAAGCCCTATACAATATCCATAATCCGGATAAATTAGTAAGAATAGATAATCAGAAAGAAAAATTTCTATAGCTGCTAGCAAAAATATTTCATATAACATCCCTAAAATACAAGTTGCTTCTTTTCTAAAAGACTTCAAAGAATTAAGCCAAAAGGTCGCACAAATAATCATAATCACTAACAGATAGCACATTCAAAGTAACAACACCAATAAACCAGCAAAAAAGAAATGGGAAAGAATAAGAAGGAATCACCTGAAGACATCATTTCGATCGAGCATGAAAATTCCCGGCGCCTGCCCATCCTCTCCATCAACGACCACAACCGATCCGAGCTTCCTTCTCTCCCCTTCCTCCCACATGTCCCCCACCTCCCTCCACTTCCCACTCCTCAACCCAAGAACCACGGCGTCCCTGTAATTAACGTCGGCCGGGACCACCCCCGACACCGTCCGGTAATCCCCATACCCTCCCATCACCCAGAACTCCTCCTCCTCCCCCTCCCTCCGCCGGACCAAGAACCCCACGCACCCAGCCCGATACCTCGGCAGCCCTTCCCCCATCTTCCACTCGCCGGAGTCAACGTCGTACCTCTCAACGGAACTCATCCGGCTGCCCTCGGAGGGGAACATGGAGTGACGGGACCCCCCGCCAGCGACGATGATGCCGCCGTCACCGTCCGGGACGGGGGCGCAGGCGAAGCTGCCGCGGGGGGAGAGCATGTTGGGGAGGCGGTGCCAGGCGAGGAGCGAAGGTGGGGCAGTGAGGTCGAGGCGGTGAGCGGCGGCGGAGGCGGTGGGGTGGCCTAGGGGGTAAGAGTGGGCGTCGAAGTGGGAGCCCCCCAGGACATAGAGGTGGAGGCCGAGGGCGACGGGGACGAAGTTGCAGAGGCCGTAGTGGTGGGGGCTGCAGGGGAGCGGGGGGAGCCGGATCCAGGCGGCGGCGGCGGGGTCGAAGAGGTACGGCGAGGTGAGGAAGGGATCCGCCGGGAAGAGGCAGAGGAGATGGCGCGGCGAGAGGCGGAGGCGAAGGCGGAGGGGGAGGAGGAAGCGGGGGGCGAGGAAGGCGTTCCACGACCGGGATGTGGCGCGGGCGCGGGCTTGGTGGGAGTACGGGAGGGAAGCGAGGATCACCGTCGCAAGGTCGTTGGGGAGGCCAGGGATGAGGGTGGGGGCCTCGCCGGCGAGGGCTAGGGTTCCGGCGGCGGAGGAGGAAGAGGCCATGTGTCGCGGATGGGATCGGGAAACGCGAGCGAAGCAGAGTGCGGTTGGCTTGCTCTGCCTCGCGAGGGGAGTTACGGATGAGAGACAGTCGTTCCACGTGATGGCAGGGCGGTGGGATCAGCTGTGTGGTTTGCAACGCGGAGAGGGGATAGGAGCAGATGGTCTGATCCACTAATGGTATGCGCGTCACGATGTTGGATGAGGTGTCGAATTTTTATTTGCGTTTCTTGCGTGTGTCTCTTGTGCAAGCGGCTCCGTTGATGCCTCCCTTCGGGTATGTGGTCCGGGTGCCTCGGTGGATGTGGCATTGTGACGTGGTGACCTCGCACGGTGAGGTAACGGGAAGGTCGGGCTGCGTGGTTTCTTGGAGCGCAATTACCGGGACTTGGTCAAAACTTGCTTTGGAATTTGGGCTTAGTGACACGTTTGGCAGGAGTTTTTCTTTCTTAATTATTATTCTTGTGAAATAAAAATAATATTTTAGGTGTTGTTAATTTTTATTTCTCATGGTTACTAATTACTTTTATTTTTTTAAATAAGTATTTTTAATTTGAATAAAAAATAAAAAATATTTTTTTATCATCAATATTATTATTATTATTATCATCATCATTTTTTTTATTTTTATATTACTTTTTTATTAGCATTTCACTACCGTTCTTGTTATTATTTTTATTATAATATTAATATTTTTATCATCATTATTTTTAATATATTATTGATATATTTATTATTATTTTTATCATCATTGTTATTATGATTATTGTTTTTACCGTACCTTTGCAGCATCATCACCTTTTTCTTGATACCTTTGCTTTCTCCACCATTGGCATCATAGTTTTTTTAAAAATTAATTTATATAATATATATGCATGCAAAAAAATCTTCAACCTATCCTTTGTGTTATAAAAAATGATCGCTGACTGGGTGACCGGGCAAAGGAAATCAATAGGCCAAAGATAGAGTTTACTTTTAAAAAAAGGATTTGAGAAGAATGATCATAAATTCAGAAGGAGCACTAGACGCAGAGGTGGATTATTGTTTTTTTTAATTCCCTTTAAATTGGAAGCATCAAATTGGGGAGATATTGATTATAGGATGACACAAACGACTTATTAAACTAAAAATGGCGTACTAAAAGATATTAAGACTTCAACCGAAAGAAACCTTATGATTGAAATTTGGAATGGTGGCAGCTTTGAAACAATAACCATAAAATAAAATTTGTAATCAAAAAAATCATATTGTTCTTTTGTATATGCTTATGGACTAATTAATAAAAATTAATAGATCAATAAGTAAAAAAGGAACAATCATGTCAATATTGCAGGAACAATCTAGACTTAAGAATTGCTGAGACTTAAATTATTTATTTTTGAGAATAACTTATATTTTTGTTAAAAAATGAAAAGATTGGTAGACGAAAATAAAAGAAGAATAGAAAAATAAAATTTTCATAATAAATAAACCTTGTAATATATCCAATACCATCAAATTATAAACATAGATTATAATTAGATAAATACGCATGCTAAAATTTATTACATTATTTTATATATAAAAAATAAAAAATTATAAAAAGCATGCATTAATGCAATTAAAAAGATAATAGAAATTACACACCATAGTTCAATAACAACTATCATTTCATTCAGGTCTCACCTATTAAAAGAATTATAAATGTAAGTGATGGGCTGTTTAATTTTTTATCAGATATTATTGATAATTTTTGATAATCAAAGATAATTAAAATGAAAGAATAAAAATATCATACCTACAAAAGTGAATATAAACATATTTTGCGTACAAATTAAATAGGTTTTATAATTAAAAAAAAAAATCCTCTAACTATAAAAACCTTATCTAAGCTTCATAAGACCCATAATTCATGCTTCTAATTGTCTTAACCACTGATATTTAAAGTTAATGAAAATTAAAATTTTAGAAAATTTAATCGGGACCACCGGGTAAGATCTACGGGCAGGCAAAGGGGAAAAAACCCTCAGCGATCAAAAATCAGAAACCCCGCCCGAACCCAGTCGAAGAAGCAGAAGAGCGCGCGCGAGAACGAGTGCCTGCTGCCAAATCTCGCCGCTATCGCAGCGCCGTCCATGTCGATGTCGGGTGGACGCGGCCGGATTCGGGTGCTGAACGTGGCGGAGAAGCCGTCGGTGGCGAAGGCCGTGTCAGAGATCCTGTCTCGCCGCAGCGGGGGGCTCCGTTCCCGGGAGGGGCGGTCGCGGTACAACCGGGTGTTTGAGTTCGAGTACGCCATCGGCGCCCAGCTCTGCCACATGCTCGTTACCTCCGTCACCGGCCACCTCATGGAACTCGACTTCGACGACCGCTTCCGCAAGTGGCACTCCTGCGACCCTGCCGACCTCTACCGCGCCCCCGTCCGCAAGTTCGTGCCTCAGGTACTACTATGCTCTTCTTGCGCCAATATCTCATACATCAGGTGGGCTACTGTTTTGTACTTGTTGTTACGTCTCATGGATTTCTTCTTCGTTGTTGGGTTAGGTTCTTAAATGTGTTTTCTATCTTAACTTTTAATTTGAATGGTTTTTGGAAATGCAGGATAAGTTGGATATCAAAAAGACTTTGGAGGAGGAATCTAGGAGTTGCCAATGGCTTGTTCTGTGGCTTGACTGTGACAGAGAAGGTGAGAATATTGCTTTTGAGGTGTTAGAGGTTTGCACGTCGATAAACCATCGTCTCAATGTGTGGAGAGCTCATTTCTCGGCATTGATTGACAGGTATTATTATTAGATGCTAGGAATTTAACTGTTTATCTTCGACTCATAGAATGCCTATTTCGTTTTGTCTTAACTGACTATTGGAACATGCGAAATGGCAGGGAAATACATGAAGCAGTGCAGAATCTTGGCCGACCCAACAAATTGTTTGCAGATGCAGTGGATGCTAGGCAGGTGATTAAAAATTACTTGCTATCATGGTGCTACGTATATCGGGTTCTATTAATCAAGGTCTTAGGTCTGGGCTGGATGTCTGGGATTTTGAGATAGATTGTCATCCCACATGTTGAGACAGGTTGCCATCCTAACCGTTCTGCCATTGTCCTGGCATTTGAATTGGCACATCTTGAGGCACGTTGGAGGCGGGTGGAATGGCGGCATGTTCCATTCCACAAAAAATCAGAAATGGGATTATCCCATAAGATTTAAAACCTTGCTACTAATTTCTCAGTTTTTTTTCTTTTTCTTTTATATGTTGAGCTCCACTTTGCATTTAATTTCTACCCAAGAGCTCGTGTAAGCTATCTATGGTTAGTGTGTACTCTCCCTTGCATTGCATCAGTTTACTGAAACCAACCAATCAACTAATTATATCCTGTTTATCTTATAGAACTACTGCATTTTTCCTTTTTCATTTCCTCTAATTCATGTATTATTAAAACAAATCGAAATATGCATCTTACAATTGAATGTTTTTCTTTTCTTGTGTTGCCCCTTTTTACTTTTGGTTTGGTAACTGGATGCTGATTGATGGGATTTTTGGGCAGGAAATTGATCTCCGCATAGGTGCTTCATTTACTAGGTTCCAGACTATGCTGCTCAGAGATGCATTTGTTCTGGATTTTGCTGGGGATGAAAGGAATGTTGTATTGAGTTATGGTCCTTGTCAGGTTTGCCTAATTGTTACATGATAATTTTTAATAATTTCCAGATTTTCCATTTTAATGGTTTTTAGAGCTGTGAGTTTCTTTTTTCCTTTCATGCACAGTTTCCTACTCTTGGTTTTATTGTGGAGCGCTATTGGGAGATACAATCTCATGAGCCTGAAGAATTTTGGACAATTAACTGTTCTCACACATCAGACGAGGGCACTGCTACTTTCAATTGGATGTAATTCTGTCAGATTTTCTGCCATGTTTTACTTTATAATGTGTAAAAGTACAAATGATTCCATATTCTTCTGCACAGGCACGGGCATTTGTTTGATCACACCTGTGCTGTTATAATTTATGAGATGTGTGTGGAAGAACCAACTGCAACTGTGAGGCCTATTTTGTTAATAATTTTTAATTCAATTTGCATTTGTTAGATTAATTGATTTAATGGCCTGCAGTCTAATTGTACTTTCCTGTTATCCATTTAGGTCATGAATGTCAGGAACCAGGAGAAGCTGAAGTATCCTCCATATCCGTTGAGTACAATTGAGCTTCAGAAACGTGCCTCCAGATATTTCAGAATGAGTTCTGAGCACACAATGAAGGTAAGTGGTGGGCATTTGTTCTCTGATGTCTGCTTTTCTCTTCCATCAAATTAGTAACTCCCAAACAATCTTGATAGGGCATAATCTTATTAATCTTTCTACTCACTGCTTGTTAGCTAATGCTTAGATTAGACTTAATTAACTTGTAAATATCGCAATCAGGATATCCATGATGGTAATCAGCATATGCATGATGGCACCAACAATCCATGCCCTACTATGTGGAATAAGCATTATGATTCCCTCCTGTTTGTTCTTAAGTTCTTAAAGAGGTCTACATCTTTCTGAATAGCCAACTCCAACATACCCTTTCTCCTGATTTCCATCAATGCATCCTTTGTCTTCCCTTTACACTAGACCCTCTGATGCTTGAGCTTCTTTCCATACTGAGGCCTCCTTGGGTCTTCATTCTGCACATACATCGTGACTCATTTGGATTTTACTATTTCATTTCTTGGTGCAACTCCTAAGTTTCCTCTGATTCTGATATACTTGCTTCTAACATTATCCTTTTAGATTTTACTGTACATTCACTCCAATATTCTGTTTCTTGCCATTTTCACCTTCTGTGATTGGACGCTTATTATCACGCTGCATTTTGCTATGATGCATTGCATTGCTATATATATCACTGAATTCTAAAATGTATCCTTATGTCTCACTTGCTTACATCAATCTAGAGCTACGGAAGTGGTAGTTGGGGCCAACTTAAATACCCAGTATGAGAAAAAAACTCTCTCCACTTCATCCAGTAGACTTGTATTCTAGTATCATCGTTATCACTTTATTGGTGATTGGGTCTTCTTTTCATTTCTATTTCCATTAGTACTCTTTGTTGGCTTTACTAGTTTGAGAACACATCTTCCACCACTTTCCTCTATGGTTCTTAATTTGTCTTGTAAATTCGATTCCTATGTTCCTCTTGTTTTAATACATCCATTCCTTTTCATGTATATTCTTCATTTTTCTTTGTATTACCATCCCCATTCTCACCATTTGTGGTCATCATTTATCGAACATTTTTCATTATATTTGCAATTATTGAATGCTTGATTTCTTCTAGCTCAAACACAAGTCATTTCGTTGTCATCAATTTGTTTCCTCTTTCTAAAACTTTAGAAAGCTTAAAACATCTAATATTGTTTGGTCAGTATGACACTGCTTGTTTGTTGTTATAAAATAAAACTTAATATATTGAATTCTTTAAAAATTATTATAGAGCTATCAAATGGTAGCGTAAGGCAATAAAATATATCCTAGTAAACCTCAGAGATAATGGTTCTATTGGTATTCAACAACCAATTTGATACAACTTTCCTTGTCCATCCTTCTAAACTTCACCTTGAGTTCAAAAGATTTACATAGAACTTGTAAGTTTTTCTTTTTTTTAATCATCATTGGAGATTGACAAACTCTATTGTTCTTGTTTTACAATAATAACACCAAAGATGTAAAACTACTATAGGTTGATCAGCACCGTGCATTTTTCTCCTAAGTATATCAGTGATTTAGAAAGTGGCTGCTTGAGTTGGCTTGGTGAGATGAGCCCCATTCACTCAACTTAAGCCTAGGCACAGAGACACCCCTACATGCTCCCTAATTGCTTTCTTTTTGCTAAATGAAATTGTTATTTATTTAGCTGTTATTTATTTAGTTTAGTATAAAATACACAACTGGTTGGCATAGGAGGGATGTCCAAGACCTCACTACGGAAGATCAAAATCTCTTTGCAGAATTTCTCATTTTAAGAGAACTTGATTCATAACACTTTCTTCTGCAGCATTACTTATGGTCTTGTTGTTCTCCATACTTTCTTGCGTAAGGTAGATTGTTGATACCCATTAGCTTACAATAATGGAATTTATAATCTTTTGTACCTAGGTAGCCGAAGAGCTTTATCAGGCTGGATATATTAGCTATCCCCGTACAGAGACAGATAGCTTCTCAGTGAACACAGACCTACATGTTGGTAACTCGTTCCATGATGACTTAGCTGCAATGTTATGAAGTTTCTTTTATTTCAAACTGGGCTTTTCTTGATCAACAAGGTTGTTCATGCTTCTTATGATTGCTTTCAGTAAGACTAGGAACATTATTTATTCTTTTGTCCAAGGAAAGGTATGTTTTGTGAAGCTTCTACCACAGCTAGATTGCAAGAATGGGCAACCTTATATCTGTAGGATGACAAATGTAGGTTGGGTGTTTTAATATCATTCTGTGCTTTTGCCAGCACAATCTATATGATGCAAACTAGAAATATTTTGTTAATGTTTAACATGAGAATTATGTCACTCATTTAAAGAAAAAGAAAGAAACTTCCTTCCTCTTCATTCTTACATGGTGCGTATGGTGTCAACTCATCATCATGAGTTACATGCATAGCCAGATATGCATTCTTTTCATGGGGGCGATGAGGATAAGGTGGAGATCAAACTTATAAATAGATAATCTCACAACAATAAATCCAGTCGCTTGGATTTCGGCAAGATCTACAGATATCACCTATGACCTAGCTTTGGAATAAGCTAACCTAGAATAAATGGATTAACTCACTCCTTCCTTCTTTGCTTTAGAATAATTTACTCCACCATAAATGGTAGAGTAATTTATTCTGGGTTAAGTGGAAAAAAAGTAGCTTTATTTACTTTTCAAAGTACTCATTTTACTCTAGGAATAGATGAGCTATTTTTCTACCATTTGGCCATCTAAAATGCATTAAGTGGAGTAAATTATTCCATTTCACTCACCTTTAATCTGCAACCAGATGCAGCCCTAATGATTAAAGTTTAGGTTTTTTTTTGTTCCTTGGTACTAACTTCTGCAGAGAAGTGTCTTTCATAGTGATTGACTAATTAGACTCGAGGCTGTCAGCTATTCCCACTGACCTGGACCTAAGCTGGATGCATGCCAGACCTCAGCTAGTCTCAACCTGGACCTGAGCCAGACCTAAAGATTTACAGATTGGTGTGGATCCAAGCTCTAAAAGTATAACAGTTAGAGATTTCAGGTCTGGGCTGCGATATAACAATATTCTCTATGATGAAGGACATATTTGTGAGGCATCGGAGATTCTTTAAGAGCTATTAGAAATCCCTGTTTATTGTCTTTCTTCATCTCTTAAGCTCCTTATAAGATTATGGATTCTCAAGGGTTAGTGTCAGCCTCCTTCCTGTCTGCCCTTGCATCTGTATATTAAGGTGAAGAGCGCTAGGTGAACTTGGGATTCTCTCTCCCAGCAGGACCACCTCCCTTGAAGTCCTCTAATCTAGGGTCACACCATACACATTCCTACTAGAGAAAGATGTCCATCACTATATCACATCAAAATATTTGAGAGTAATTATGATTAGCAGGCTTCTGGTAGATTATGTCCTCATGCAAACTTTGCATTGTGAATTATTATTAGCACTTCTTACCTAAAAAACAAAATAACTCTCATGAGCATATAGTGAGCAGCCATGCTTTTACGTGAAAGGCTTATTTTGATTCATGTATAATGAACATGAGCAATTTCACTTGCATAATTGTTTCATTAAATGAATCCTCGGCATTGACCTTGTCTATCTGGAGCACCTATACTTAATGGCTTAGTTAATAGTCATTAGTATGGTAGAGCACCATCATATACAAGAGCTATATGGTACAATGGCCAACCTTACGAAAAGTTGTTGGCATCCTTTTGAAATAGTGACCAGGTTCTCCTTGTGATTTGGCTTGAATATGGTATGCTGAACCGTCCTGAACCGAATTGGTCCAAAATCAAGATGGTTTGGCCTGTAGATTTGGTACAGAGGGAGAACTGATCGAACCGCCTTGAACCACCCGGTTCAGTCCGATCTAGGATGGTTCATGGGTTGGGGCCCCATATTCCACTTGGTCGATACATCATCGGTACAATTTGGTACGCCCCGTACTCAACCATATCGGTCTGGTATCGAAACGATACCGGTTCCTAGTTTGGTGAACCTTGAGCTTGAAGCCAGTAACAATACTACTTGTTATTTTTGATGTAATGCAAATTATTAAGGCGATAAAAAAAAAGAATAATATTGTGTACATGTTGTAACATATCATGGATATTTTCATAATCCTAGATTTTGATATAATGCTGATATTTTGCATGCAAGTTTATTGACATTTGGTGCTATTTTAACACTTAGTATTGCGATAAGTGCAAACACTTGGTAGACATACTATGCCATATTGTTGCCATTTGTTGCACATCAATGTGAAATGGTACACTACTGTATTTAATGTTTTACAAACCACACACTAAGATATTTGCAATGATCTTTTTTTTCTTTTCAAATTTATACAAATTTATACCAAAGCTAGAGTCAAGTTACCCAGACATGTCCAAGGGACCTTAACACTTGGAATTGAACAGGTGCATGTATGCTGCATTTTCTATTTGTTAATATAAATGTTTTGTATTTCAATGTTATACTTTGTTAGTTTAACATGAATTGCATAGTTACATCATGCTTTAGACATATAAGATAAAAAATTAATGTATACCATATTTAGGCATCAAAATTATACTATAGGACCCTATTTTTCACTCAAAAATATAAATGAAGTTTAAAACATTGAAAACAAAAAATTAAAACTATTTTTTGGATCCTGATACGATTCGGTATGGTATCGGTGCTATACCATACTGATCACTTACTGGTACACAATCTGGTACTAAGATTGCAAGCCTTGGTTCCAAAAACTACAATTGTGGTAGGTACCATAGGATATGATACTGTTCAATTGACAATTTAATCCTTGCATGGTACTTGTTATGGTTCTCAACTCTAATGTTTAACGATGGTATTATATGCTTCAAAGAAGCAAATAATGATTAAGATTGACGAGGTTGTAACAGTAACTAGTCCCTTGGTCCATAAATTTCTTAAGGATTTCTAACAACTTTGTCCAAGAGAAAGTGATAGAATCTGAATCAAATCTTTGAGCCATGAAACTATGAAAACTTTTATGCAAGAGGAAGAATATCTATCGTCCTGCCTAAAATTGTGAAACTTAGCATGATGTTTGAATTAGTTGATGGATCATGACAATTTGACTTGCACTATGAAAGTCATATTTTTGATTGTTATGCATATTGCTGAAGTGACTATTCTAATTTAATTGAAAGAAAAATTGAGCTAAATACTTTCGATAATTTTGAGCATATGCAATGCATAGGAAGTTAAGCATGCTACTGATTAAAAATTTGGTGTTTTTATTGTAACTTGAGTAACAAACTCACACTTTAGGCTGGTGCATTTTTCTTGTTCCCCCCTTGGAAGGGAGAGAAACAACTAAATCAGGATGGGTGTATTTATTGATGAATTGGGGGTATTATATATGTCTGGAGAGTGGAGAGATGGAGTTATTCATCTGAGCCGAGGAGTTCTCATTATTATAGCAGAGATGATGACTTTGAATTTCTCCTTTTGTACCTTAGAAGGATCATGCTTTGTTGATTTTATAACTACAACTATACAATTAGAACTTTGTACCATGACCATGCATTTGCCATAACTTTCACATGGAGGCATCTTTACCACTGTTAGCATTTGATACTTGACTTGCAATGGGTGATTTTTTGAAGTATCATTCTTTTCTTTTTCTTTTCCAAGAAGTTTAGTGTTGTTGATGCCTCATTTAAAGATAGATTTTAGCAAAATTTGAAGCTACTGCCCTGATGAGAAGTGTTTTAAAAATAAGTTTTTTTTTTTCTTCTTTTGCATGTATTCCTTGTGTGCATACCCTTGCAAATTTTCTAATTATATCTTTCTAATTGGTTCTTTTTGCATGTATCTCCTTATAAATATTTGAAATTATGTGTATACCTCTCTAATTTACTATTTGCATGTCTATCATTATAAATTATTATTATTATTATTTTGCATATATGCCCTAATAAATTATCTTTTTGCATGTATACCCTTGATACAATAAGGGAAGGCATGTAAAACGAAATGGTTTACAAGAGTGTATGTGCAGAAAACAAGGTTTTAGGTCCCAAGGTGGGAGATGTCCTAATCGTCTTGTTCCTATAGAAAAAAGAGACTGGGAGGGGGGTAGACATTAAAACCCAACTATGTAGGGAAAGAAAAAGGAAGAGAAAAGAAAGAAAGGAAGGAAAGAAGGGAAAAAGAATGGAAGGAAAGAAGGAAAAAAGGGGAAAGAAAGGAAGGGAGAAGAAAAAGGAATGAAAGATGAAATAAGGAAAATAAAGAAGAAGAAAAACGAAAGGAAGAGAGAAATGAGATAAAGAAAGAAAAGAAATAAAAGACATTAAGGGAAATTGAAGGGAAGATAGACAAGGGTACTAAGACGCTATACTGGGATGGCTTTCAGGACGAGGTGGGACAATGAGGCGTCTTGTTCTATAAAAAAACTAGGATACCTCCATCTTGCAGGACTTAAAACCTTAGTGGAAAGTAAATTTATGAGATTATACTTGCAAAAACAAATAATTTATAAGGGTATACTTGCAAATAATAAATTTATGAGAGTGTATATGTAATTTTAGAAAATTATATGGGTTATGCGAAAAATAATTATAGGGATATATATGCAGATAATAAATTTGAGTGTGTATGCACCCAATTTCTAATATTTATAAAGGCATACACATAAAACCGTTAAAAATAAGTACTTAGAGAAGTATATAAATATGCTTTCCTTCATGTTGTATGATCATGCTTCCCCTCATGGTTTTGCTCATTATTTTAAGGTTTGTGTACCTCAATTTCTTTTCACCAAACATGTTTCATTGAAGAAATGATACCAATAGCCTCTTAAATACTTGTTTTTTTCCTGTCTAGTTGCTATTCAAAATCAACTTGTATCAACATTCATGTTTAATTATGTTGCTCCTGTTACTGCTCCTTTGCTGGATTCTTGAAGTTTCTAGCCTGCCTTTGTATTTAGGCCATTGTTCGGGAGCAAGTGGGACATCCAGCTTGGGGTTCATATGCTCAAAGACTTTTGGAACCAGAGGCAAGGCTTTGGAGAAACCCTAGTAATGGTGGACATGATGACAAGGCACATCCTCCCATCCATCCTACAAAATTTTCTGCTGGCGAACCAGGGTGGAGTCAAGACCATAATGTATGTCAAAAATTAGGTAGCATCCAAAATGTATTGCATTGCCACATATTTTTTGAGTTGCCTTTTCAGTTCATAAGAGTCCTATTTTATTTAGTAACTAGGTGGTAACAAAATTCTTGATCATCTTTATTGTGAAGCCACATTTATTTAATATTGAATTTTCTTTTCAATTCAAAAGATTCAGATCATTTATTTACTAGTTATTAGATTTTAAGAAGATACTTGATCATCTTTATCGTTGTTTTCAGAGATTGTATGAGCTTGTGGTGCGCCATTTCCTTGCTTGTGTCTCTCAACCAGCTATAGGAGCTGAAACTACAGTTGAAATCGACATTGCTGGTGAACAGTTTTCTGCATCTGGACGTGTGATTATAGCGGTCAGTGCTTTTTGCTATTATTTCTATAGTTCAAAGCAAGTTTCACAATATCGGTATTATATTGCGTACCTATATGAGTATCATATTTTATGGTACTAGTGCACACAAAAATAAATATCTTTTTTACTTTGAAGGTTTCTAAGCTTCTTTTATTTGGTTTTGCTTGAGAAGCGATTAATATGCCAAAAACTAATCATTTGCTATCATAAAAAGATAGCAGATAGCATTATAGACCTTGAGCATGATACTAATTTTTGGAATCTAACATGTCCTTCAGTTTTTCTATTAATTTTATTCAAAAATATATTTTTAATTAAAATAAAATATTATGAAAAAGAAAAATTTATACCATTGCATAGATTTGACTAAGATCTATGATATATCATGAATCCGTACAAAAATACAAGACTTTGACATGATTTATCTATATTTTTCAATATCTGCCCATTTTTGGGATATAACAAAAAGGAAAGAGGAAGAGGGAAATATATTGATAGGACCTCCTGCTCGCTCTTCCATTCTCTCACTCTTTCTCCTCTCATTCTTTGCTCTTCTCCTTGCGTACCTTGAAACAGAGAGAGATATAAAAGGGCGTCAGGCCTTTTCTCTCCCAGTTATTGAGGTTATCTCAGTAAGGATTGGTTCAAATATCATACCAAGACCACGAAATGAGACAATTTGTGGTTGATACAGTATGTTACTAACTGAACTAAGTGGTTTGGTATGGTATTGTATACCATGGCTCAAAGTTGGTTACATTTTATGACTTTATGTAATGCGCTTGTGCGTGTGGCAGTATTTTTGCTGCTAAACTAAAAATAATATACCTTTCTCATCTTTGTGTGCTATTTGTTGTAAAATTGCATTATGCCAAGTTAACCATTGCTTGCATGCTGTTATTCTCCACCACCCACATTTTCTTAATGGCTCTCCATATGGTGGTATCATTCTCTACTTTTTTCTTCTGGTTTAACTTATGTCCTGTTATCTTATATTAGCCTGAAGGTGTCGAGTTATCAATTGCTTAAACCTTTTCCAATGATAGGCATGGCATTTTTTTATTCATAATTATGGATAAAATCCTGGAAAAACAATAAAAATGCATTATTGCACTAACAGTGGCAAACAATTTTCTACATACTTTTAGGCAGCATTTGGATGCTGAATGACTAGCTAGTTTCTGAATAGATTCAACTATTTGTGACCACCTTTCTAGCTAGCTAGCTAATGGACAAAGTTATTCGCTAGTGGGATAAGTTTTGCAAAGAGAGAAATGGTAGAGAGAGCTCTGGTTAAACTTTATTTCACCCTTCCCCTGAAATAAAGTTATGTAGGTTAAGTACCTTTTCGAGCCTTAGGCTGAATAACTTTATCCACACTGTTTGAGTGGTGTTTGGATTATTAAACTGGTGTCTTCTCCTTATCTACGACTTATCTAGCAACCAAGCACAGTTGCAGATCTAATGCAGGAAGCCAAGGAACAAGCACATGATTCCATATGTAAGTAGGAAAGACTCAAAGCGGGGGTATCTTCTCCTGCTTATTAAACTGGTATCTTCTCCTTATCCACCATCTAGCAACCAAGCACAGTTGCAGATCTAATGCAGGAAGCCAAGGAACAAGCACATGATTCCATATGTAAGTAGGAAAGACTCAAAGCAGGGGTATGAACTAAGCTGTTTTCTTGATGAATGAGCAAAATGAGGGTATCTTTCTGTCCTACCACCTTTTTTCCCTTTTATCCATGGTGAAGAATTGAAGTTTCACATTATTGTCTTGTGCCAAATAGGTGAATTATACAGTCCATTAAACTTCCTAAAATGTTATGATTTTTCTTGTGATAAATTGATATAAGTACCTTTGATATCTCATTCATGTTTGATTGACTGAAATTTTTATCCTTTTTCTTAGAACTTAATCCTTTTTTATTTTTCTTTTGTAGAAAAATTACTTGGATGTCTATAGATTTGAATCTTGGGGAGGTAATGTACTCCCAACATACACAACTGGGCAACAGGTTAACTATCAGTCTTCTTATGCTTTCCATCTAAATTGCTGTATGACACTTTTGCATTATTAGATTGCTCCATTTCATCCTCATGGTTTTGTTTTGTGCTCTTTGCTTTTCTCTTCAAAGTTTATTTTGCTAGATTTTATGTTTTGGGATCCTTTTTGTTTGTTCATTGTTGATGAAATAATGTCAAGATGATGATTATCATAGTTCCACCCTAAATGTTATCTGAAATTAATGCATGAATCAGTTGTAATCAATCATGGCCAGTAAAAATAATGGAAAAATGCTTATTTGGTGTTTGAGTTGGTAAAATCTTTCTTCTGGATGTATGTATGTGTGCATGCATGCATGTATTAATGAGTTCTTTCCTTATTCTTTTTGTATCTTTCTTTTAGTCCTTGAAAATATATCCATTTCTTACCCAAAAAGCTGACAGTTACCCTTTTATTCTTCAAAAAATTCCCAATTCACCATAGTTTCGATGCATGAAAAGATTCCTGAATAATTTCATTGGTTTAACTGGACCAAATAAGATGAGAAGTGCATGTGCTAAGATCAAAATCTCCTAAACCCCACCTAAATTAAATTCTTAGAGGGGTGCTTCCATCCTAGATGTATGATTTTCTGTCTACGAACTTATTGATATGGTTTCACTTTAGACTGTAAACAGTTTGAGTGAGGAAAGACAAGGAACTGAACCCACCATTGCACAAAAATTAGTGCATGCCTCCTGTAACTGTAAGCTGTCTGGCTATTAATCTGTTTCATAGCTTATTACAAGGATACTAAAGGAATTGATCATTACATCTAGATTCTTGTTGATACAACCAGTATAGAAGTGACACCTGCTACTTTGTGCTGACAATCGTGCTGAACGGTGCATATCGTATGACACTGTGTAACATGGGCCAGTTTTTGATTAGTTGGTGCTAGTAATACTTATTCTAAATAGGATAGGACTTATAGATTTGTCATAATAATGAGTAATGATTGGATGTCTTCATTCTTGGTTGCTAGTACCTCCTTTAAGTGGCCAGCTTATGTTGATTACTAGTTTGATGAAACGATGGTATCATCTCAAGATTTGTGTTTATTATTTTCCTATCTTAATGATTTTCAAACATTTGAAGCTTCTTTTTTGATTTTTTTTCTTTATGAAATTAGTTTAATAGAATTTGTTGTGAAATTTTTTTTTTTAAAAAAATCTGGGACACTTCATTGGTTGCTTAGGGATTGACGCCAATGGTAATCTTTAGGCCTTTTTTTTTTAGATTTCCTTTTTTTTTTAGATTTAAATTTTCCTTTATACAGTTCTAAATATGACATTAAAGATGGCTGTCTTTAAATGTTTTACCAGGTGTAAAATGTATGTAACTGTTAATACATACATACATACATATATGAGTCTATATTTACATATTGATATGATATTACAGATGGTTTTGTTATCAGCTTTTACCAAGTTTAAAATATATATTGTATAATAATTAATTGAATTTATTAGTTGTTTATATTTCATATACATGCATATGTATATGCAAATGCATGCATGCAAATAAATACATATACATAAGTATATGCATATACATATTTATGCATGTACAAGCATATTATCCCCAATCATTATTTATATGTCAAACTAGACAAGGGGTTAAATGTCCCTGTATTTTTTATGCAGTTTATTCCGACAACTTTGACACTCGATTCGGGGGTGACAAGACCACCACCACTTTTAAGTGAAGCCGACCTGCTTAGTTGTATGGACAAGGTAAGTGATCATTGGCATTGAGTCCTTATATTATAACAGCATCCTATTATTTTTTATAAAAATATGTAATTTTGTATGCATTGCAATGTACTATGCTTGTCAGCTAAAACTTAAAAGACAAGTCTTGTTAATTATATGCATTTTTAAAGTAGATTCTTGACATGTGGCATCTCTCTTTCTGTTTTTTAGGCAGGCATTGGGACAGATGCAACAATGCATGATCACATAAAAAAGCTACTTGATCGATGTTATGCAACAAAAGATTCCAATACACGCTTCTCACCGACAAATCTTGTATTTCTCGTTGCTTTACACTCATTCAATTTCTTTTTCATTTTTGTGTGCACGCGCGCGCGTGCATGCATATGTGTTTCATGGAAACCTATAATATGCACAATATAGTTTGAGGCTAATTCATTCGAAAGATTGAAGTATTGCGTACTGTGTCTAGCTCTATAATTGTACACTATTGTGCCATTTTTTGCCAAATCTTGGCATGAACTGCATCGAAAAAGTAGACTAGTATGTAAAAGGATTTGCAATTGGCATGTGAACATTTGCTACTTTGTCCCTTTTGCCCCTCTAAAGACAGTCTGACTTTGATTGTTCTACTCTAATGTATATAGACTTTTAAGTAAACATAGTCGCAAACTATCTTTCCTAGAAATCTAGGATCATTAATCATTATAAATATGTGAAGCTGATTGCAATTTGTCATGGGAATTGCATAGTTTCATGTAATTTTCATGCATGCAAACAATCTAAAACTGCTTCACCAAATAGTGATAAAAACTATTGGGTGATATTGGAGGACTATTATCAGTACCATAGGAGGACTATAGGAAGATCAAATATTAGTAGCTCCATGAAAATCCTATATGCCATTGTACGGGCTTTTATATCCTCACCAGTAAAAAAGAAAATAAAAACAATAGGGAAGAGTATTTAACTACTTGGAGCAAGAATGAAGGCCTTTCATCGTGGTCTTTTATATGTTTGAGATATAAAAATGAAGCAAAATCCTATATTCCTCTCTATTGGAGTTGAATGCGTCCATATTGAGGTGATAAGCATTGATTTGCAGAACAATACATGTTGATACAGGACAGCATAGGTGACACAAAGGCACACACTCTTGTACATGCTGATAAGTTGTGCCATAGACTGTCGCAGATCATGGTTGGGCACTCTAATCCTTGATCTGTTCATTGGTCATCCTTGTTTTCTGATGCAGCATATTAGATCGTGATATTAATCATTTAATATTTTTGTTCATTTTAACCTCCCTGAAAAATCCTTAATTTCCTAGGAAATAGGCATGCATCGAAACCCTACCTTTTGATGTGTGCTTTAGATGCATAAATAACCAATATATGAGGCTTATTGGTGAGTCTTGAGTAGATAAACGTGGACATTCATAATATAACTAAGGTAATGTCAATGGTGGAGATGTGCTTTTGAGGTTCTATTTGATATTTTGATTGTTAAGATTCCATGCAGCATACTTTATCTGGAAAGGCAATTGTTATTTTAGACTTTTAGTTGTTGATTGAAAGGGATGTGGTGCTGGTTGCCAGTATGAAAAGATTGCTTTAGGATAGGGAAATTTCAGTTTCTGAATTTCTTCTTTATCTCAGTATTCAATTTAATTTGTAGTTTTGACACAGTCTAATTAGAGGATCAAAGATAATACCTTTATGCTAAAATTTGACTGAAGGCTTGTATGAAAATTCTTGTGGAAAAGGCATCTAACTGATTTGATGTGTTTGCCATATCATGTTAAAGCAGATAGAACTTTAGAAATTTTAAATTTTGTTGATATAAGCTGCATTTTGTTCATTGTATAAAATGGAGTTGATGGCTGCAATGGTCCTATTGGAAATAGTTACTGATTTAAGTTTCGAGTATGAGATTGCAGAATTAAAGGCCTTAAACATTCAAAATCAGCAAAAGTAATATTTTAGTTTGTATTTTTAATTAACTTAATGTAATCTTTTTAATACAATTCTCTATATGAAGTTGATAGAATTTTTCTAGAGAAAGGGAGGGAGACCTGCCCAAACCTAGGTCCAGATTTTTGGGCTGCACCATCCAAGAATTGAACCCTGAGCCTCTGGTTGCTGAGAGGGGTGTGATCACTAGGGCAAGCCCCAGTTCAAAAAAATGACAGAATCTATCTTTATATTCTTTTCTAAAATTTTCTTACTTCTTAAAAGTAAATGTTATTTAAATAGTTATATAATGATGAAATGTTCAAGTTGATATTATTGAAAACATGATAACTTGACTACTTCTCTTTGTTGTTGTTGTAGTTATAATCCTTTAACATTGTTATGTGGTCCTGAGATGAGGGTGTAATCCTTCTAATAAATAGAGATATACAAAAGGGAAGAGAGAGATTAAAACTGAAGGAAAATAAATAATGAAAAAGGAGAAAAGAAAATAAAAAGAAAAAGGGTAATGCTTGGCTAGTAAACCTAGGCCATATGTCCCCTTCCTCTTAATATGGAATTGGAGCACCCACTAATAAATAAAAGAATTATAAAAATACCAAAAATGGGGGCTCACATGTGTAAGACTAATTTTAAAAAATTGGCACAAAAGCTTGGCCTAAAATAGCAAACTATGATGTAGTTGATCATAAGCCTTAAAACTTTTTTACGCCATAATTACTTGTGTTGTCCTATAAATTCTTTAATACTTGATTCTCTTTCATACTCTGCATCAACCTCCATTGCCTAGTGACATGTCTCACTCCCCCTCCCCATTTGTGCCTTTGTTCTTTTTGGCTCTTACTTGACATGTGCCTCCATTACAAGACAATTATTATGGAAAATGGTATGTAGTACCGTCCTGTACCAGTGCATACCAATATCGAGCCAGTATGCAATGTGGGAGGTGTATTGAGTATTGGTATACTGTACTGACCCTTGTACCAGGTGTACCGATGCTATACTAAGATGATGTCGATATCTGGTTTGGTACCAAGATTGTGAATCTTATAGAAGATTGTTTCACACACCTATATACTGCACTCGCATTATGAGACATGAATAAATAATGTGGGTGAGCACATTATTTGATAAATAAAAATTACAAAGGAGATAATTCATCAGCATATTTTTGAGATTTCATGTTTTAGTTAGTTGTCACCAAGGTGTTGAAGGTATTCTTTCTCTGATGAATACATGAATCTTTATTTTTTAAATTGATATCAGATTAAATAAGTAAGTATTGTTTATTTAGCTTCTTTCTTGCAATGTTCAAATATTAAAATTTTGTCAGTTGAACTTGTCATTTGGTAAGTTTTTTTTATAAGATTAGTACATGAAATTTCACTTTGGACATAATTATTATATATATGTATGTATGTAGAAACTGTTTTAAAATGACCTTTTGCTATATTTTAAAAGTTTGGTTAGAGTAGAAACTGTTTGGTTTAAAGATATCATGTAAATATCTTGGAGTAGGTCTGTAAAATTTATCCTCATGTTTATTATGGATTTTGCTTTTGTCCATAATTCGGATGGACAAAAGTTCCTATGCTAGCAAAGTTGACCTTTCGACCTGTATGTTTGCCTTTGTTTAGCAATTAGCATTGTTGACCATGTCTTGGAAACTGTTTTGTTAAATGATATCATGTAAATATCATGTAAATATCTTGTTGTAAGTTTCTAAAACGTATCTTCTTCATGTTTATTATGGATTTTGCTTTTGTCCATAATTTGGATGGACAAGAGTTCCTATGGTTAGCAAAGTTGACCTTTTGATGTGTATGGTTGCTTTTGTTTTGCAATTAGCATAGTTGACCATGTCTGGTTATTTCACTTTTGTCACTACTGAACGCTTGGGTTGTGTAATGATTTGGAATTTGGAAGAAAAATGGAAAAATCATTACAAGTTTGGAAAGAGTTTGGATAGCAAAAGAATTATGAAAACATAACATTAAAAATGGGCTTTCTAAAATATTTATAAATTTATCTACTTAAAAATAAGTACATGAGATAAAAAAGTAACCAATGATAGCAAAAAATCACTGCTGTTAACAATATATGGTATCATTAATTTGTAATGCCTAAAAGATTCTTAAATCACTTGTGAATAATTCGCAAATAAGTAATACGATTTGTTTATTAATGAGAATAATTGAATAGTTTTTGATTGATTCATTTTTGGAGAATAGTGTGGAGAACCATTGGGTCAAGAGAAGAATGATTCAAGAATTTTTTTAATAATTCAGACTTCAGAGATCAGAATATTGTAGCCATGGTCCCTTATAAATCCCTAACCAGGGTCATGCAAAGAATATCACATAATGATAACACAATCTGTTCTGATAGTGTAGCTTCAGCCAAACTTGTTTCTAAATCAGTCCACCAATCTGTGATAGCCAGCCTAAATGCTGATGCAGGGTTCCCAGCAACCAAGCAATGTTACTATCATCCTATGGTTATGATGCAAAGTTGTTAGCCAATTGAGTCTCCAAACTTCAGTCCTAGTATTGTATGGTTCAAGGAACATTAAACTAAAATCTTAATCATCTCTTGTCTGTCCTGAACAACCAGTACAATGCACTGTCTTTAGCTAATTGACTGAAATCACAGTAATTTAGCATAGTTGACCATGTTTAGCCATTTCATATTTGTCACTACCAGAAGCTCATTTTTGTTTTCCTAACATCTAGAACTTTAACATAACCTAAAGACTAGCTTCTCCTAGACCCACTATTAGCACTTCTAAGTTCTAACATATGCAACCAAACTGACCCTTGATGAACATACCATGATGGGATAATAATTCAGTTTTGTTCTTGCCATATAATAAATTTTGGCTAATCATGAGACTGATTAAATGCAGGGTGAGGCATTGGTAATGGGCTATGATGAGATGGGGTATGTCATTGATTCTTTTACCATAAGCAATATAATTCATGTTATTTCATGCAAATCCTTCAGCTTTCAACATATTATTAACAATGGAAGTTACGATAATTTAGTTTTTAATTCTAAATTATTATTCTATCGTATCTATATGTTTTATGTGCATACATTTATATTCTCTAAAGCTATGGTATTGAAAGATATGAATTTATCGACTACTTCGGAGATTTATTATGTATGTCTTTAAATCTTTAGACTTTGGCTTATATTTATGGTTGCTTATTACTTAAGATGGAACCTCATCCTCCGTGCTCCCATTTTCTAATTATGTAGAATGTGGGCACCAATATTTTGTTTAAAATCTTCATTTCTTTGGAGTTCAAGGATTAATGGGATGAACATATCGTTGGTATGTGCAATATCAATTGTGAATCTAAACTTTGCATTTAAGCAATACCCTATGCCAAATGTATAGTAGCCTTTGTTGTTTGATACATCTCTCTCTCTCTTTCTCTCTCTCTTAACTCATTTGAACCAACAAATACACTAAATGAGTGCGGTTGAAATGATAATATTGAGATGAATATGTTGCAATGCAAGAAAAGATAGAATAAGAAATGGAAATATTTATAAAAAAAAGATAGAATAAGAAATGAAGTCACTTGTAAAAAGGTGGAGATAGCATCAATTAAGGATAAATTGAGAGAAAGGAGACTTAGAAGGTTTGAGCATGTACAACATAGGCCTATAAATATACTGGTATGAAGGGTTATTCTAATATATGTAAAAGGAAAGAGAGGTAGATGTAAACTGAAAATCATATGGGATAAAATAAAAAAGAAAATCGAAAATATTGTTACATCTTACAGAAGGTATGATCCTAAATTGAGCTAAATAGAGAAAAGGGATTCGTGTAGCTAACCTAACTAGTTTGAGATTAAGGCTATTATTGTGTATTTGAACTGACAAGTAATGGCCTATACCTTTTGTTGGTTCTGAGAATCATAATTTATGTCTCAATGTAAAAAATGCATGAACCTCATTTTTACCAACACAATACTTTTTTCATAATTTTTGAATTTATTAATTTTTGAATTATTTTTAAAAATCATGTAATTTATGTCTCAGTGCAAAACTTTAAGAAGTTTTTCAATTTCTTTTTTGTTGTCTGCAGCTTCTGTCATCTAACATAAAAAAGGTTCATCTGTAAAAGATGACTCAACCAAGTGTTGAGAATTGAATAGAAATGATTACTTAGAGTCTTGCCTTGCCTTATTTCTCAAGCTGATATTTTATGGAAATACCTTAAACGCAAATGTGCTGTTACATATGGTCAGACATAAACCCATGTTTGCTGCACAACTTGCATGTTGAACTACATATCTTTTGATGTGAGACTTTATTATTTCCAATTGAATAATGCTGTCATCTGTAGTCTCAAATACCTTTATTATGGTGGGATCTTCTTCCATCGTCTAAGCCATATGAACATCAAGGAATGGGCATTGAATCAAAGTATGCCATTTCACCAATCAAATTTAACTGAAAATTATAATATGAAACAGATTGTTGTTTATGGTAATTTTGATCATATTTTTGTTGTTAAGCTGTAAATTTGCTGCAAATTCTGTTTTCTTTATGGTAGGCAATGCACTTAAAATCCTTTTGGACATAGCTAAATTTCTTTATGGTAGCCAAACCAAAATAAACTATAAATTTTGGACATAGCTAGGTACAACAAGAAAACCTTTCATTCTACTAAACAAAACAGAAATGAACATTAACTATATGTGTCTAAATAAAAACCATGAGGTGATATGCGATTATACTATGGTCTTTATATACATAATACATAATGTTATGCAATATAGATTCGTTTGGTTTGGAGTGAATCAGATGACCTGATCTGTTGATTGGGAACCAAATGCATTCAATTATGTTCTCCGAAGAAAGAATTGGAATCTAACTAATATGTTCTAAAACCTGAACTGAACTAACAAAATCACCTAATGAGGTCAGTTTGGTTTGGATCTTGTTTTCACCCAACAGCAGTGCACATCTAAATCTATGTCAAGTGTCATCATGTCAATATGTACTATAGTGGCTCCTTGTTGGCATGGGCTTGATGCATGATGTTTTGATCCTTATAGGCATCAGTGGTGTTGTAAACTGAAAATTACATTGGAGTAAGTAATAGAGAAAGATTTAATATCTTTGCATTTTAGAGAAAGTATAGGATGGAGAAAAAGGATTCATGCAGCGACCCCAACTAATTTGGGTTAAGGCTTTATTATTTTTGTTATTATTTGTAGGCATGAATAATGTGTTTTAAGGAGGGAGAATTAGAATGATGGGAAACTTGTGACAATGAGAGGGATGTGGACCATTTTGAGGCGAGTGAAAAAGGAGGAGAATGGTGGAGTGAAGGGATCGAAAGTAGAAGAGAGAGTGCAAGGTGCATGGGGTTTTAACATCTAGCCATTGGTACTCTGCATCTTCATGGAGAATTCAATTTCATTGGATCGATGTTGGAGACAGCGGGGTTGTCGTTACAATATTTGTGCAAGTCGCTACTTATGTGACAAGGAATTTTGTTACCTTAGGACAAGGAGCTAAGGGATATGGAGAGGAAGAGAATGAGGAGATGGAAGGGATTAAGTTTAGGGAGGACTTGCAATTTTTTTGTGTGAGTTTCCTATGAAGATGACTAATATTATATTTTACTTTATGCAATTAGCATTCAACATTTAACTTGATCATAGCCTCACCAATTCAAGTGTCGGTGGTAGGGACATATTGATGTGCCCATAGCAAATCAATATTGGCAATGGCATGACAAATAATTGCGAGCTTAAGGGTATTTGTCCACTATCCAGCTTTTGAAAATTTTACGTTTCATTCTTGTCTTTTTTAGGCTATGTATGAGTTTTATGCATGAAAATTTTTTCAGACTTTATATAGCATTATACTATTGAAAATGTAAGTATGTTATAGCCGTATTTGTATGTGGAGCCTTGCATGTAATGTCGATCATGAATAAGGTTCGCCATTTCGAGAACTGATTCCGTTTCGGTACCAGATTGGTACAGTTCGGTATAGAGCATACTGTACGAAATCAACAGCATGCCAGTCATCCTGTACTGAACTAATGACATATCGATTAGGTAAACTGGAAGGTTTCAACCTATGAATTCCCCATACTGAGTCGAATTGGGCAGTTTAGCATGGTACAGGGCGGTTCAGTTTAAGGTTGGTATGAGGCAGTTTTGGGCTATATAGAATGGTTCAAAGTGGTACCAATCCCGTACCATTTTGAAATGATGAACTATGTTGATTCGGAATCGGTACAGTTCGGTATGCTCTGTACCAAGTGGTTCGGTATGGGTTGGCATACCTTGATCATGAGTGATGTTGGATGGTTCCCTCTATGTTGACAATGAGTTATAAGTGTCACAAAATCTATGCTGTTAGTGGCCTTCCTTTCTCCCTTTTCCTTGTCCCTTGTATGAGCCTACAAGAGTCGGGCATCAGCATGGTTGGATCCTTCAGGGATCAATGGCAGCCTGTTAGGTGACTGGACTAAGTCACCTTTTATGACTGTCTATTTTTCGTCCGGTCTGACGTTACCTTCATCACCACCAAAAGTAACCCCATTATCACTGTGAACTATGGATGCCATTGTTCTTTTAGTCTTTAGATGATTTGGTCAAACCACAGTATTTGGATCCATGAGTGTTGCATGTAGTAGCATGTTATTAGCTGCCCCTAAAGGATTCACTGTCCAATAGGACCCTTCCCTTTGCAATCTTGCTGAATTAGGTATTGCTCTGGTTGATGGCCATCACAGTCACACCATCCTTGGTGCCTAGGCATATTGATTTGATCACCTATGGTGCCTTAGCTGCCCTTGGTTCTCTGAGTGTTTTGTTTCATTTGGGCAGGATGTCCAGCAATATAGTTGGATTTAAGATACCAACATGTGTTGTAGACTCGAGAGCGGCTTGGGCTGACTTGCTTGGCATTTGGCTTATGAAATTTAAGCATATTTTTAATTATTTTAACTGATCAAGTGGACAGATATAACATGACATGAAAATTAATTTCCCAAACAAAAAGAATTCTTTCTTGTTGGCGATTAATCTTGTTACTTGTAGGATTGCGAATTATGGCTACCTAATTTATTAACTCATGATTCAATGATATTAGTTTGAAATATAGTCTTAACGTAAGCTGTGTGTTGGCTTTGGGCTATATCATTGCAACAACTTAGGACCTCACTTAAAAAGGATAGCTAGAATGCTATATTTTGTGTTCATTGGCTTTGCACAAGTACGTAAGATTAACCCAGTGTACAACTTATGTGGAATTAAACACACTCACATAGGTTCTCATATACCCTTCTCATTTAGGCTCTAGTATTCTCACTAGGGTAAGGGTCCAAATCCAATCAAATCTAATAACAAAATACTATGATTGGCTTATGGTTAGCTCCAAAAGGGCATGTGATATAGTCTCTCCTAGTTTATATTGGCCATGGGTCAAGTGTGCTTTGGTACCATTTGTAACCACTTAGGACTTCATTGAATAATGTGAGCCAAAAAGTTATATTTGGGATTTCTTGGCTTGTATAAGCATACAAGATTTACTCAATCCATGGTTGACATGGGACTAAACATATGCCTCCACATGTCTTGAGAATCATGCTTGTTGTTTGAGGCCTAAAACAACCATTGGGGCTGATATGTGAAAAATTTTGAGGCCATCTTTGCCATGACTTGCCCACTTATGCATGTTTGAGCCTTCTCTTTCTATTATCTTTAATTTTCACTTATCCAAGATCTTTTATGTTCACTTCCCTCTCCACCTTTCCCTCCTTTTGTAACCCTCCTCTTTGTACGTCCCCTCTCATCTTTTTATTAATAAAGTCTTTTGTTACTCCACACCATCAATCCTTCAAAAAAAAACTCAATACCTTTGTATGAGAGGTAATATTCTTACTTGATGTCACCATCATTTTTGGTAACCATCATTTTTGGTAACTTGGTAGCGTTTCTTCTATTATGTCCCATTTAAATTAAAATTTTCAATGTGGATCGGATCCTAGGCCCTTTTCTACTTGGTTTTTCGAGTCTCTTGCCCAAAGGGTACTTGTTAATTCCTACTTAATCAAGTGCACATGTGCTTGTCTATTATGTGCACCCATAATGACCCCATGTGACTTCAGTCGCTTAACTGAAGCTTCATTCCACTAAGTCTGGGTTGCTCCAGGATCTTACATTAGTTAGATAGTGGTTAATCTTTTTATACCTAATTCTCTTTCTTGTGCGCATGGTTCGTGTGGCAAGCTAGCTTTCCAATAGTCCTAGTCTATCCACTAAGAGTTGTATTCATGCAATGGAATGCATATGGACCATGAGAAAGAAGAGTGGATTGAAAGGTGTTTTTTTTTTTTTAATCTACATAAGAGGACAAAAAAAAAAAAAAAACAAGTGGAACTGTAGGGTTTTGAGGTCCTAAATGGAGTCACTTTTGGGGTGGAGACACTCCAAGAGTTTGCATTTTATATAGAGACGTCTCTTGTCAATATTCTCCAATCTTTTCTAGTGATTCACTGCTCCCTGTTCGCTTTTCTCACCGGATGAAACCTTTATTATTTCACTAATGTATAGGAGGGTTGTGATAGTTACTCATTGCATCACCAAATCTATGCAAATTACTCATGCAACTGTCGTTACATTTTATCACATTCTCTAGGATTAAGTTTTGCATCAGCTGTTGCACCATCTTAGTCTCAATTGCGATAATTAACATGACATTCATATTACATAATCCAATTGTTCCTATGCAAACAAATCCTAACCACCCAATTACCTTGTTGCTTCCTTATATTATGTCTATATGTCTATCAAGCATCTCAGGAACTTCATAATTACTTGTACTACCATGAGTTTTGGATGTCTTATTTTCTTATGAGAGACAATGGCTCTTGGTGAGAGTGCCTACAGCTATTGCCAGTACTAAACTACTCATATTGTATTCCATGCATCATAGCTACCTTCTAAAACTACCTTGTTAACCAACAAACCAACTTTTCTTTTTCATAGTTTTGCTAATTGTTATGAAAGATGTGTTGGAAATCAAGAAAGATAAACTACCGAGTTATATTTGAACTCCTTGTAATCTTGATATGAGTAAATTTCAATTTTTCTAAACCTTTGTATAGAATATAAACATGTTCCTTTTCAGGTATGAGCTTTGGAAACCGTACCTCAGAGCAATGATGGAGAGTGATATGAAAGCAGTTAGCATAGGTACAAAGAGGAAATCTGAAGTTCTGGAGAGTTGTCTGCAGCAGATGAAAGCCTGTTTTTTAGATGTAAGTTAGCAGTGAAACTTGGTCACATCCCTTATGGGAAGGAACAATTGAATAGTTGCCTCCTGTAACTTGATATTTAGAAAAGAAATTATAATATTTAATCATTTTTTATTAAATTATGTTAATTTCTCTAGCATGTAATTTGTAGTGTTACTAAATTATAATAAGTGTGTGTGTAGAGAGAGAGAGAGCTGAATTTGGTTACATTTCCGTATAATCAAGTCCAAATCTGATTGCCCTTTTCACTCTTGGATCTACACAGATCATGGTTCTTAAAGTTGGAAAAGGTGGAGTGGCTTCGAAATCCATGTAGATCCGAGGGTGGAAAGAGCAACCAAATCTGGGGCTTGGTTACATGCGAGTGTAGCTAAGTCCAACTCTCTCTCTCTCTCTCTCTATATATATATATATATATATATATATATTGGAATATCCCACATGATTGTGTACAACCTCTATTAGTAAAATGCTCTATCCACTCTATTTACTTCCATTTGAATTTTGTAAAGGGCATGTCCAGACTCTAATGGAATGGTTGATGCATTATGGAATCCACCTTTTTTCACTCTATATATTTAGAGCAATCAATTTGGTGAATATCATTAGGCACCTTAGGAGCACTTTGGAGTCTGATACTATTATTTGAGAATGCCAGTTCAAAATTTTTTGACAAACTTATTATGCTTATATCTAAGGTTCAAATCTTGTAGGATGGAACCGTCTCAAATTTTCTATAGAATGAGACATGCCATTATCCCGCCCTATCCTGATAGGGATGATGTCATAGGATTTGCTGATTGGGATGCTGGAATAATAATAGGATGGCCTCGTCTTGATATTGGGATGGTGACCTATCTCAGCATCCCATAGAATGTTCTGTTGAGATGAAACACCATGCTTGTATCTGTCAAGTTTTGGCATGATACAACACAAAAACCCACTATGCCTGCCCCTTATGGGCATAGGCATGACACAAGATACTATGACCTTGAATAGAACTTAAACCTAAACATTGTTCTGTGGACACAACTATTGAAACATGGTTAATGGTGTTACCATTTGTGAGACCATCAACTATGCGTAGTGCATGACTAAACTCTTCTTTTTCTGCTGCTTATAATTTTATCATATTGAAGCTTCTTACAAAATTCTGCACATTTCATCTTGGGTCCATTACTCCATTCATAAAGTTTCTTCCCTGCATTGAAATAGCTTTTCCTTTAGTGTGTAATTTCTCTTTATTTAATCGCAGGCAAGGCTGAATAAAGTGAAACTCTTAGAAGCTATGGAGTTATTCTTTGAAAGGTAATGTTAGATCTCTATGCTCTCTACTCATATAACTTTTTCAACAATTCTATTTTTTTCTTATGATGCAGATCTAATAGATATGGTGGAGATACACATAATGTTGGAGAGACAGTAAGACCGTGTGATTTGTGTCGTGAATCTGATATGGTGCTGAAGCGAAGACCGGTATAGGCTTTATCATTATCTGATCCATAGACAATTCATACTTGAAGAGCTGATATCTGATTCTTAGGATGTTTATCTGACACCATTTGCTTTTTCCCATTTTTCCAGAATGGTGACTTTATGGTTGGATGTTTACGCTTTCCATTGGTGAGCTTCATACGCTTGATGCCCTAGTGTCATAGTGATTTATAAATTATGAAAAGGATTTGTATTGTTTGAAGAATGATTTTTGAAAATTGTAACTAAGTTAATTTTTTCTCAGCAGTTATTGTATATTATGACAGGGCACATCCAAAACATATCTTTGGAGCATGGTTTAACATATGATATTGACTTGGGTTACCTAACTGGCTCTCCTCATTTGTCTTGTGAATCGTTACATTTCATAACAGTTTGTAATATGAAGTGCTTCAATTTGAATAAAGGAGTCAACTCTATCTTTAGAGAGATTTGCTTGTAGTTTATGGGTTGCTTATATGAATACTACTAAATCTCTAAATACCCACATCCATTGCCAAAGACCAAGTCAATGGTTGGGGAGAACGAGAGACTTCAACATATGGAGGATCTTCAAGAGATTTTTGAGGTCTAATGTTCTGACTGGGATGTGAGAGTGCAAGAGTTATTAGAAGACAAGGTAGTGCTGCTTAGTTATGGAATGTTTAAGTGCAGGAAATAGAATCCCAAAATATTTAACTTCCTTAGAGAACCAACAATGTTTTTTAAAAAAAGAAACACATGATCACACTAAGTAAGATGAATGAGGGCAATTAGCAAGGTTTGAATTCCCAATTCCAGACCAAATATCAGTATGGGTCTGGGTTAGTGCAGTATCAAGACAATACTACATCTACACTTTGGATTACTTGGCATCTTGTAGTTCATTGGGATGACAATCTTTGTTTTTCTTTTTGTTCTTTTCAATGGTTGTTTAGAGGCATTTTATGGTTTCTTTAGGTCATAATTTAGGATTAAAAGAGGCTTTTAAGAACATGATTGTCTTTATGGTGCAGGTAGTGGTACCAGTATTGACAGCAAATTGTTATTGTGTTTATGGGACCAATATTCTGAGTTCACTCTCCCTGTTTCTTTTTCCCATCTCTTGATATGTTGTGTCTTGTATTTAAAAAATGTGTTGGCATGGGGCTTCTCCTCAGGCCTTCAGCCCTGGGGCTGATCAACCTGGACAGGCTGGTTTTACAGGTTTTGTGGTCTCAGATCAGTCCTAATGCCTGGTATTTTACCAGTTGGATCAGGTTATTGGAGATGGACCAGGACTAGGTCTTGAATCCTTCGTCCATAGTATGTAAATGCATTGAGAGTAAGAACTATGATAGATTTTTTGAAAAATTTAGATTATCAATATATTAATATTACAATTTAAAAATTGTGAACTTTGTTTCTAGTCATTCCAGAATCTGAAGAATGGGCTTTACTGATCACATACTTAAAAGTATCTGCACCTTGCAATGGCAAAAGCACAACATGTGCATCGCTGCAGTTTAGTCCTGTTCATTTACAACAGACTTAAACTTTTGAAAGTATTAAGCTTTGTTTGGTTTTCGAGAATGTTTTTCATTTTTATTTTTTGAAAAAAATTTTCATTTTCTACTTTCTCATCTTTAGAAATGCATTTGGTGGATGAAAACAAAAAATTATTTACTATTTTTTATTTTCATTATAAACGGATGCCTATGGATAGGTGAAAAAATATTGAAAGGAATACCATTCACTTTTATGTTTTCAAGTTTTCTAGCTTTTATTTTTTAATCTCTTCTTTATTTTGATTGATAACAGTGAAACCATATTTAAACTGTTTTCTATTATTGTCTTCCAGAAAACTTTGTTTTCATTTTCACTCACCAAATGTGTTTTCACTAGTATTATCTATTTATTATGAAAATAAAAATGGAAAACATGATTGTTCTTGAAAACCAAACATACCCTTAGTTTCCCTTCAAGATGAAATCATGAACCAACTCATACATCATAATCTGGAGTTCCTTGAACAATCAGAAAAGGTATGAAACAAATCAAGACTGGTCAAGCAAGATAACATAGTGGTTATACATTAATGTAGTTAAATTTGACCTGAATGCATAAAATATGAATACCTATATGATGTTTGTTCATTCTAGAAAATCAAATTGTTAAATTGTAATCTGCACTATAATAGTTTGGTCCAAGGTTTTAAATCCTACGGGATGGGCTATTGCAGTTTCCATGGAATGGGACATGCCATCGTTCTGCCTTATCCCGACACTTGGGATAGGGATTTCATAGGACATACCAATCGGGACATTAGGATGATGGTGGGATGGGTCCTGTCCTGACACTTGAGACAATAATGATCCTGACATCTTATAGAACACCTTGTGGGATTTGAAATTATGGTTTAGTTAATAAGATAGGTTGAGACTTGAGTTATGAAATTGTTAGCTAATTTGGATAACTAGGAGAAGTCCTAAGACACCACTTAGTCTGAAGCAATGAAAACTGTGATCACTCTGATTCTTATGATGGAAGTGTTAGTGAGGAATTGATGCTGATAACACCTCTTTTGTAATGAAATTCAAGATGCTTCTAACTTTTTGAGCTATTTCATTATTTCTTCTCTGACTTTCTGCATATAAAGGTGGTTTTCTATAAGTCTTTAAGTAATCTCTGTATGCCATAGTAATTTCCTGGCATAACTTTGCAGTGTAGGAATGTGGTTTGGCTTCCAGGTTCCATATCGGAAGCAGCTGTAACTAGCCAAGTTTGCCCCACTTGTGCTCCAGGTCATTCTATCATCAGAGTCTATAATTTATATTTTTTTTTTTGTTGTCTGAGCTAAGCCACATAAAGATTTAACCTAGATTTTCTTTATTGAATTTTTTATTTTATATTAATAAAATGCTATTTCACTTATAGGCCCTGTTTTTATGATTCAATTTAAGTTTCGTCGATTGGAGATACCACCAAATTATGATGTTGATCATTTAGGTAAGTACATCATCTTTTTTTTTTTTTAAAGAAAAAATTTTTACTAAAAAACTTGAGTAAAGCATAAGTATTCTTTCATGAAGTCTGTAATCAAGCTTATCACTGTATTTGTACAATACCTAGCCTCTGTTAAACTAAGAAATGTGCCATTCTTGATTATTATGCATTTTGATTGTTATGTTTAATACTTTTGTCTTGGAATAACATGCAAAAACAAAGCACTAAATCTATTAAATTGCTTTCAGCACATTCTGAAGGTCTTCATTTATGCGTCTTATGTTGTCTATATCGACATTTTATTCCTCTTCAAATCTTTGCTTAAACAAACTAGCACTTTTAAGGATGACAACGATAATAACAAAGCCCTAATATCAAACTAGTTGGAGTTGTCTATATAAATCCCTTTTCTCTATTCTACTCGAGAAATTTTTTGTAAGATGCAAAGATTTTAAATCTTTCTTTATTATTTCTTCTTATGTAATTCTCGATTTATCTTTATCTTCTTTTCCTTCTTCATGTATTAAATTACTTCTTTGTGCAGGTGCACCTCTAAGTTTATATTGCACATGTCCAAACCATCTAAATTATCCTTCCCTTAATTTGTCCCCAATTCATATTACCTCTAGTTTTTACTTATGATTTTATTTCTTTTCTAACGGTTTTAAGAGATGATTTGAATTCAATTAATACTATATATTTGCTATATATTTTAATATTATAGGACCAAGATTAATACTAGCCCTTAGATCTGATATAAATGAAGTTATATCATTGGATTTTATGGTCTTTTAAAGCTAATCTAAACCATTAGTTTTGAAATGCATAATCCACCACCATTGGATTTGCTAATGTTTTCTCAAATCTTATGAGATTGTGGTTGATCTCAACCATCAAATATCATATGCACAATCCATCACCTTTGGATTTGATAGGAGAATTGAATCCTTAGATTTGATGCACAAATCTAGTGCCATTGGATTAGATAGTATCCTTATAGATTTATGAGATACTAAGTAATCTCAGCCATTGGATTTGACATGCACAAAAGCATCACCATTAGATACGATATTTAATCTTCACCTTTGGAATAGATACAATGACTAATAGCTATTGAATTTGAAAGGCTTATAAAATTAAGTTGATCTTAGCCATTAAATCTAACATGAAGAATGACATTGCCATTGGATCTCATATTTAAAAGGATTATAAGACCCAAAAAATTCTTAGCCTTTACATTCAATACATATTGAATTACAACCATTGGATTTGATGGCCTTTCTCTTATAGACCTTGTAAAATTCCAAATAATCCTGACCATTAGATTAGACTCAGATTCAACCTCATTCCTTGAAATCGATATGGTAAATGATATTTACTAGACCTTGTAAAATTCCAAATAATCCTGACGATTAGATTAGACTCAGATTCAACCTCATTCCTTAAAATCGATATGGTAAATGATATTTACTAGATTGAACATAATTTATGAATCTTGGTGAACATATTATAAAGAATTTATAGTTATTTTTAAATTGTTGATTTAATTATTAGTTTGTGAGCCTTTGGAAATCATTTGATTTGGTATTCAAATTGCACATCAACCATTTAAATCTAAATCATGTATTCAATAATAGATGACTTGGTCACTTTTAGTTTTATGACTAATCGTGTATGAATTAGTTAACAAATCCAATTCATCTATTAAAAAACAACAAATTATCAATCATTAAATTTGCCGTATGCTTTTTTAATGAGAATGATTAGGTAATGAAATTACCTCAAACAATGTGATAATGTGGAATTAAAAATTTTATGAGAGCATATGTAAAGTTGTTTTTATAAATTCATTGTATTTATATGCTTTTATATAATATATTAGAAAAATATAAAGAATATGTTTTCTTGGAGAAGGAAAATGAAGAATGAAAATCCAAACCTAAGATGCTAGTGGCGAATGCTAAGCTTTCTAAAACATGGTGAGGTGCCACCTTTTCTGTTTCTTTTATTGCAAATAATTCCAAATACATTATGATTTTTATTATACTATTTTCTTGTAATAATTATCATTTAATATATGCAAGGGTTGTAAACCCCATATAACAACTTAGTGATGCTTAGTAGCCTTGCAAGTATTTTATGCCGAATCATCGTGAACCACTTGGTTCGAGCTGAACCAAATTGAACTGGTTCGAGACTGGAACAGTCCAGCCTTTTGGTTCGTATGGAGGGCGAATCGATCGAACTCACCCTGTACTGACATACCGAACTGATTCGACCTGCTCTGAATTGAACTGAATCGTTTGGTTTGGTCCGATTCAAGACAGTTCATGGATGGGCCCCTTGATCCACCTTATCGATGCACCATAGGTATGATACGGTCCGTTTTGAACCATACCGGTCCGATAACAAAACGTACCGGTTCTTGACATGGCAAACGTTGCTTGCAAGCATTCTCGCATATGGTTTTAAGGACTAGACATTAACAGTCCATACTGGGCATGTTGTATTGGAGCAGTAGGGAGCCGATACTTTGGATGCCCTCCCCATATTGGTTCTGTTTATCAGACCAGAATACTGTATCAACATTCTATATAATTGTATTAATTAGGTTCATGTGTTAGTATCCTACCCCTTCTTGAAACCATATTTTTGATAATCTATATATAGGAACGTTAGCTCAAAAAATACTTTATTTTGAATCTAATATATTTTGAAGTTTGCTAAGATTAATAAAGTAACATGTGTATGGGTCTTTCATATTTATGCACCAAATTTTTTACTAGTTTTGATAATTGTTATTTGTATTGCCTATGACATATATAATTAGTGAAAAAATGATTGTTAGATGATGCCTAATATTAGAATATATGCGATTATTTAAGATTCTCTTGATATTAATATCATCTTTTGTGCATGATACTTTTGTTGAATTATCCTAATTTACCAAGGCCCTTCGATTTAAACTAAGGTATGTACAGCCAGAACTTGAATGCAGATATTGGTGTGACACTTGGACCTAGCTCCATAAAGAAAGATTCTTATATATTAAAAGGATCTGATATGCAGACAAGAACCCACACTTAGCACGTGAAACCGAGTGCATCTAACAGAGTAATTGATTAATTATCATAATAGAGATGTGTATTAGAACCTTTTTATGTTACCATGTACTTGTTTATTAGGAGGAGATGTGCATGATTATTAATGATTTAGATAATACCCTTGTGTGGGAGTCACTTAAACTGATGATATAAACTTGATAGCATAAAGATATTTTTCATTTATTTGTCATACCTTATGACCTTTATGTAGAAGATCATCTTAATATCCTACATAAACTTAAAAGTAAAATTTGACAGCCATGAGCTTTTAAATTGTAATGCTACTAAAAAATATTTGATTTAGTATGGGGGACTAGTCTTTTTTAGTAGGTGTTTGAAAAGTGGGTGCACTTTTGAGATTTTAGAAAGATTCCAAAGTAGGTGCAGTACCCTAGATAGAAGATTCTAGCTACAAAGATTCTGAATCAAGATATTGCTTCTTAGCCTTTTTAAGATGCTAAGTAGAACCAACGATAAGCCTTATACCATGTGTATGCTTAATAGAAGCTCGAGCTATAAGAGACTAGTTCAAAAACTTCAGTTCACAAATTTCTTGATTATGTGTGGGAAATTTTGTATTTGTTTTCTTGATTCTTGATTCAAAGTTTTGTATATTTTTGATCATTGGAAGAGTTGTAGTACTGATTAGAGTTGAAGTGTTTGAATTGTGATCAAGTGCTTCAGTTGTGAAAAGCTGCAGTGGAGCACTAGTTCTCACAATATCCTGTTTTATTAATTCCTTTAATTGTTGGAAAAGAAAATATTATTGTCTTTAGTTTAAAACAATGTATATATGATCTCTTGTATCATCCCTTACCTTTTGGATTTTTGTCAATTGCAAACATTAGAAATGTGTCAGGAATTGATGGATGTATAAGGGTGCCTTCCAAGTCCATCCCTTCGCTCTTATATGAAGGTTATGGTATAGGGGCTTGGAACAATATACTCTTGATTCATAAACAAGAACATTTTACTGTTTCTCTCTGTTATATAAATATTTCAAGAGTGTTTATAAGCGACAAGAGGTTGTCTCTTCGAATTATATTCTGTTCTTCTCAAGGCTGGTTTGTGGTGGATCTTGTCATCTCCAGTGAGCAGGTGTGCACAGAGATCCTGTTCATCATAAGGGGCTAGAGGTACTTGAAGGACAGCGTTATAGACATGCTTCCACTACCAGACCACTGTTAAACCTTCTTCCTTATTTATTTGTTTACCTCTTTATTTCTTTTTTATTTTCTGGTTTGATTTAGATAGATCCTGCATTACCTAGTTAAGATTAATTTCTAACCACCTATGCCATCTCTTATGATACAGAACACCCATACTTACATCTATGAGATATTTTCAATCCTTTGTTTACAATGCATGTGAAAGTGAAAAACTAAAGAAAATAATAGATGAGAAAACTAATGCTCTCTACCTTTAGATGAAAAGATTGCATAAGAATTAAATAAACCTTTCCTTTGCTTCACCTAATAGTTATTCTTAACAATTCATGCATTTCCATTGGTTTAACAAAGTAAAAGTTGATGAAAGAAACACCTAGAAGCTTTGGATGGGATGACAAGGCTTTATCTCACCTTCTCATTCCAATGACATGCATGCTCATGCTTTATTTTTGGTAGGAGCTTTAATGTCTGTATGCTTTTCTTTTAACCAAATTCCTCTTTTTCAGAAGCAAAACCTTGAACAAGTTTATATGGCATATCTTCCTTCACAAAACAACTGATACGCTACCTATTTATTGGCATATACCTTAAAGAAAATTGTAGTTTCCCAAATCAAATCTTGTTCTTTTCCCTTTTCATCTATGCTCTTTGTAGTGAGAGGAATCATCTTGAATTTCTTCCTAGTTGTGTAGGCTATCACTATCTAACCAACATTGTAGGCCCCCTACCAACAATCTTATCCTTCTATATTTGATGGTGAATGTCTCCCTTGCCCAAAGTACCCAACTAGTCATGGAAAGGATTAGCACCAGAAGAATGGCGACTTGTTGTCTATAATACTGAATTTTAATGAATAGGAAAGATTTGTTGGTTAAAATTAAATTTGTCTATAGTTATATACTTTATTAAACTCTTGATATTTGTACCTTTTCCTTCTTTCCAATTTTTTCATCATCTTTTTTGAGCACCAAAGTTATGCCAAGAATTCCTAAAAGGCTTTCTTATGAGTCCTTAGGTGCATGTCAAGTGCCACACCAAAAACAGACCATAATGAGCAATTCTGGTATACAAGATATTGAAATGCACACCAGATTTTCTTGTAGTTTCTGCAGAATTTAAACAGAAGAATGCTGCAGTTTATATTGGTTTCATTCAAGGTCCATAGAACCACAAACTGGTGCCGGGCTGGTTCAAAACTTAAGTGAACTGCCCCTTTCCCTTTTTTTTAAATTTTTTTTCATATTTTTTTTAATGGTTTTTCATTTTTCTTCCATTCTTTTCCACTTTTTCCATAGGAACTGAACCGAAAGCCAAAACCAAACTGAACCAGTTCAGCCTTCCGTGGTTTCATTATAACAATTAGTCTGTGATGAAAACTTTATTCTTTTGTATCTGCAAACTATAGAAGTTTGAGAGTTGGTACACTTTTATTTGTACTTTAAGAACCAATTGCAGAATTCCTGAACTAATTGCCCTAATGTCTCTGTAAGTCAAGAAAATTCTTGGAGCAAGTCTACTAACATAGCTATATTTTTAAAACTTAATTGATGTCTTAGTTTTATGGTTATGTATTATAAATTATGATTAAGCTTGTCAACATAAACATTAAGCATTTGGAGAACCTTGTTTTCAGCCACAAGCTCTAAGCAAGGGCATGAGACTAAGTATGTTTCAACCATAGCAAGTTTGCTTTAGCAAGTAGATTTCAACTCCATATTTAAGTTTTATAGGAGTGTTGTCTCTTTTGGACATGCCGACAAGACATGGGATTTAGACAAGACACAAGCCAACATTCACAGACAAAACATGGCAATTTCTTTTGAAATGTCTGGACTGAGACTCTAGTTTTGAGTGTTAGATACTTCTAATGAAGCATCCTTATGCTTTTAATATTAAATTGCCAAGATTATATGGATACATAGAGCAAAAGTTCTCATATCATATTAAAAAAAAATATAAGGGTGCTTTACATAAAATGCCATTATATTTTAACTACAAAGTTATAATGGTAAGTATCAACTTAAGTATCTCAACATATCGTAAGTAACCTCAAATGAAACTATGGGTGGACAATATACAAACTCATGGCTCCACTGCTAATTTGTTTGTTAGATGGTACATATAACTTTCCTTTCTTTTGTTTCTCTTTTTTCATAATCATCAAATGTGTACACGGTCCCATAGTACTGGACCGGACCTAAGAAAGACTAGGTCTTGGAATGCATTCATGATCCCAAATCGTTCCAGATCAGGTCATCACAATCTGTCCCAACAGAGAGGCATCATAGCTGTTGTGTTGGGCACTTGGGATGGTCTGGTATCTCAGGACATCAATTTTTAATTTAGTTTTGTTCTTGTTTTTCTCTTTCTCTTTGTTCTTGTTATTGGTTCTAGCATGTTAGCATGTCTCATGCAAGCTTGGTCCCAGATTGGGATGGAAGTACATGGATACATATAAATATATGTGCCATGTTTTGGTGCCTAGATCTTTGGACGCAACTGTATCTGATGCATGAGGACATATGACACCTATGCCATAAGTCTAGGTATCACTGCTTGCGACAACTTTGCTTTATTCCTTTACTTTTTAGAATTTCAAATTGGTTAGATTGTTAAAAGATATTCTATTCAATTAGTTGCACATCTGTATATGCATGTTTCAGAATTGAAATAATGTTGATTTTCTAATTCAAGGATGTTTTTTCATGCAGTAGAAATTAAGACCAATGTGGGATTTTTTTGCTAATTGTTTATGACCTAAAGTTTGTAATCTCATTTTGCATTGAGTTACTCAAGAATGTTTGACTTTATTAGGTTGCATTGGTGGCTGTGATGTTACACTTAGAGAACTAGCAGAGATTTGTGGAACAGGATCTCGAAATCATACTGGCATGACAGGTTTGTCTTCATTATATGTTGCTTTCCTTATATATAAAATGAATCTATACCATATGATATATAGAACAGAACTTTGCTGACTTTTTACCATAAAATAATTGTGTGGAATTTAATGCCCTATCTGACTTCACCACATCTACACAATTTAATGGAAAACGAATATTAACCCAACTCTTCAGATATACATTATGAGGAGTCATGCTTGCAACTTTTTTTTTTGCTATTGATGGCATCCACAATCTCTGGTAAGCAAGGTCAGGCAGCAACCTGTGTTAAATTTATTTCTGCAACCGAAGTTGCCAGCTTACCAAGCTGGTAAAATTCTTTCGGGGTTTAGGGTATTTGTGGAGGGGTGCCCTCTATTGTGTAACCCATAAACTACAGGCCTTTTTTACTTAGTCAAAAAATAAATAAATAAAAATTCTTTTATGCACCTCTCCACAATAATTTCAAACTATGACTTGTAACACTGATATCCTGATAATTGCTAAAAATTGGTATTTTGTTTTTGTTTTACTGTTACAAAACAAGAACTTATAAACTTCTTGTGTCATCAACCACTTCTTTGAGTGTTTAATCTCATTAAAATAATTAATTACCCCAACTGGTCCTATTCTATTCATAAATTTAAACATTCCAGATGAACAACATTTCGAAGTGTTTCCCATAAAAGATATAAACTGCTGCTTGTTCCTAGATATTATTACTCTTACATAAGAAATGATTTAAGCAAGATCATTCCTAAGGACTCATCCAATCCATTTGTTGGTCAGGATTCATGTGTAATCAAAACATTCTCATACATGTCTATGTAGAATTCTTTAAGGCTCTTCTAAGTCTAGCAATGATCATTCTTAAATGTCCACATTTAAACTTTCATGAAGCACAACCTTGACACTAAAATACCATTTCTAATGAGTTCTAAGGGTACTTTCCTAACCATTGCAGAACTAGATTATGGCTATTTTCAATGCAACAAGGTGGATCATCAAAAGAAAATCAGTATCCTTAGCCTAACAGATTTTGAAATATGGATATTTTTGTTGTCTCATTATGACATTGATGGATATCATTCCTTGTCCATAAACTGTCTCTTAAAGAAATTAATAATAATTTGAAAAAAAAGGGTGGAAGGAGAAGGAAGAGAGAAAGAAGGAATGCCCAGTCACAGGTTCAAAATTACTAGAAAGCCCAACAGGTTGCTGGCCAGTGCCACAAATTCATAGTGAAGAAACCAATGTGGCCCTTTGTAACTGAGTCTGAGTGTGTATATGTTTTTGTGCATGTGCATCTATGCATCTGTTTGTTTGCCTATCACAATAAATTCACATTGAGCTAATTTTGTATGGGACCTTCGTATGACCCTCTATAATTTAGTTTGTATGCATATCCATTCATATCTGTGTGCATTCATGTGCCTGTATGATTTTGCATTGGTAAATTTAGTTTTTCATCTATGCTGACAAATTGTCACCGAGTTGATTTTATTTTAAACCCATGATTAGTATCCTCTATGCAGTGTTAACATGACTATATTATATATAAGACATTCGGACGCAACCTCTCAAGTCTAAGGCTAGACAATTTAGATCTCAGTAGCCTATCTTGAAATAGGTAAAACCATAGCAACCCAGTTACTTTCCCCGAAATCTCTCTTAATTTGTTGTTATTCCTCACATGAGAGTTTTATATTCTGATCTTTGACTTGTCTGATAGATGAGCAGTGCAGAACTATATTCATTGCTTCAGTTTGTGGCCCGTTATCCATGACATTGGCCATTGGTTGGTAAAAAGAAAACTCATTCCCTGCATCAGCGTCTTTAGTCTTCACCCATATCAATGTTGTATAAGGCCTAATTCTATTCTCAGCCTTTGATGCTATTTCTGGCATTTTGTTCTATTCCCTTCTTTGGTGTCATCAAATTTCCACAAAAGACTGTTCATAACCAAGTGGTTGATCCTATACTGAAAGGAGTGCCATCTGAGCAGCTTGTTAAAATCTCCTGATGTTCAGACAACTTGTGGTCCTAAAAGTATTGCTCATAATAACTCATCAGACAAGGAACAGAGGATGCCAATGCGATTCTCTAGACTGGCACATGAATTTACTAAACATATTCTCAGGAAAACTATCTGAATGAAAAAGACATTTACACTGGACAATGTGTAAGCTTCTCCATTTTCAGCTAATACACAGGATCTTCATTATCAGAAGCATATTTTTGTTTGTTTTTCAGTCATATGTTAATTTGCACATGTACATCAGAAAAAGTAGAAAAATCAGCTTTTCTGATATGATTTCACTATTGCTACCAGCAAGAGGACAGCGGTCCACAGAACCTTCTAGTAGTACGAGGCAAGGAAATTCGAGGCAGGATTTCTGTGTGCATTGCAGGCAAACAGGGCATTCTTCAGTTGACTGCCCCTCCCAGGTTTCCCATTCACACGGAGCTCGATCTTCTCGTGCCCAAAGGTCGAGGAATGGTTCAGGTGATCTTAATTACCAATGTGCTGTTCATTATAAATTCACAATACACCTGAGTTGTTGCTCAGATGCATGAGGTATGGTAGATTTCATGCATGGTCAAGAAAGTACAAGGAAATCTTCTGACGGCATTGCATGTCAAGAATAAATTGTTTTTTTTCTACATGGCAGAGTCTTATTTGCCTAACTGTAATAGAACACTTCAATTCTTGATTTTTTGGCATCATATATTTTTAGAAATTGATGTCTTCTGCCATGTGGATGTCATCTATTTCATTTTTGGTTTGCATTGCTGTTTGACCATTTGCCAAAACACACATGCCCCGATCAATACTGATTAATCACAACACACTGTACACATTTCAAACCGAGCAGTAGTTACCAATAAGATCTCCTGGAAGTCCCAGCTTTTCATGAAACTGCACATCATCATCATCATCATGGACTGGGAATCTTATGTTGGAATATTTATGTCAATGCAGGTCAAGTCTTGTGTAGCTCTTGTGGAGCAACATGCACGTTGAGAACTGCTAACACAGAAACTAATAGGGGAAGGAAGTTCTACACATGCCAATCTCAAGAATGTGGCTTCTTTGTGTATGTGTGATTAAACATTCTGAAATTTCATTTCTGGTGATTTTGCATTCGCTGTATATGCTTAGACTTTCATATTTTACTGTCTGGCATGTGTCATGTAACTGTGATTGATCAAGAGCCCGTTTTGGCTTAACCAAAATCCCATGAAAGCCACCATCTGGTTTTTCAGTTGTTGAATGGGATATAAGAAACTGTTTTATTGGCTTCATATTGTTTTGCTGAAGTAACAAGTCATCAAATTTCTAAGTTGTGTGATAATACCATGTGGCAAGCTGTTAACCAGTCAGTGAAAGATTCTGACTCAGCTAATCTGCATTCTTTAATTTGTCAAACATATCTGGATGGATGTCATGGTGGTGCAAAAAGTGCATCACACATGTACACATACACCTGAAAAAGAGCTAATTATACCTTTTTTCGGGTGCAGATGGGAAGATAGTCTGGAAAATGGTGGGACACGCGGACGTGGAGCATCTCATGGAAGCAGTAGCAGGACATCATCCACTGCAAGGAGAGGGAATCATGGCCAAGGACAGAGGGGAGCACGCACTGGCGGTGTAACATTTGTATCTGCAACTGGCGAGCCAGTATCTGGTAGCTGTTTCATCTGTGGTGATCCCTCACACTTTGCCAATGTATGCCCAAATCGTGGCAGGTAACTTCTAGAGCAAGAAAAGAGACAGTAATGTTCTATTATGGTTATTGCCCATGGCGCGCCTTCTAGAATTCCTGCTTCTGTTGCTCCCGTTATGTTGCATAAACTAGCAAACAATATGGTTTCTTCTATAAAAGGCGACTTCTAGTGTTTCTGCTGAGTTAGTTCTTTGCACATGGCGAAACTTGTCTGGTCTGTGCACTATTTCTATTATATTTCCTGCGAGTTCAATAAAGTTAGTGATGACAGGAGTTCATCATACTTGGAGAAAAGTGATGCCTTGATGAATGTTTCTGCTATGCATACCAAAGAACTTGCTTGTTATAGAAGAGAAAAGACACGGAACAAGAGTGTATACAGATATTCTGGTTTGCCAGCCTTTGCCTAAACTGCATTTGTTCTCAGAGGAATTATTGACATCTTTTTTTTTTTCTGAGATAATTCTGGGAGCTATCAGTTGGAACAAACTCAATTGCTTGGTTGAGTGCAGATAGCTGGGATACTGATCTGTTGGCAATTGGCACTGCAAGGCGCACCTGACATTTTGTTCATAGGAGCACTAAACTTGTGATGGATTGAGATATTTTAGAATAACAAGATAGGTTATTGAGGTTTTTTAAGAAAGCTCAATGGGAGAATGAATTTGATGGGAAATTATCACTGAGAAATTACTGAAACTAGTCAAGATAATTAACTAGAATTTTAGGAAAAAAAAGGGAAGTTTTGGAATGTATTTTACAAAACATGTATAATTTTTACCAGAAGGCTCATTGTCCAAGTATTGTGAAGAGAAAACTAGATGAATCCTTGCAAGTGGTTCGAGGACATTGGTAATGCTGAAAGGGATGCAAAAATGCATCAAAATCATTTAGAGGTGCGCACTGCAAGGGGGTAACTTGGATAGTGCTTCGAGTTTCACTGAGCTTAAAAACAATACTAATGGACTCAGGTCCTGATATAATTTTATTTGGTATGCAAAACACATTGGTGGCATTTTCAAAGGTTGAAATTATTAGTTGGAATAACAAGGCCAAGGGCAGAGATGCAGGTGCATTAAGTTATGAGAATTAGGTCCTTTCATTAAAGGCAAATAAAATTCATGAATCATTGGCTTGAATGCGATGGGGAAGCTTGCTCAGAATCTGCATAGGTGCAAAGGTTGACGAGAAGAAAACAAGAATTATTGGGGTATGTTTGTGTGTGTCTGTCTATATTTGTGGTGGATGACCCCCACTAATCTCAGTAAAATTGGAACCGAAATAGGGATTTGGATGGGTTCTCACCGTTTTAGTGAAGCTCAAAGAGTAAATTGCGTACTCCACCACCACTGCAGCCAGTCCAAGCCTAGTCATTATATGTTCTCTGGGATTTTATCATTCCATATTTGTTGCCAGCTGAAGGGTGGTTACCTTTGGTTAGACTATAATCTTTTAAAATTAAGATGTCCAAATCTAAAGCGTTATATCCAGTTATTATCCAAAATATTTTTGTAACAACATGCAGAAAAACTTTATCGAGTCATGGGAACTTGTAACAAACTTTCTATTTCTATCATCATAGATAGGACATTCTGATTCTGCAAAAATAAGAGAATATCTTTCATTCAAAAATTAATCTGTGCTAAACAAATTTGAATAAAGCATATTATGAATTTTATCAACACAAATTTTTTGCCAGAAGTACGCTGTTTCCATAATAACTTTTTAACAAAAACCATTGCTGTTCTTCGCATGACCCTTCACAGACTTGTCCAGATGAACAAACAAGTTTGATTTCTTTCATAGCATGACCTTAGCCTCCGGAGTTCCATCTAGGTTGCTTTACACCTTTTTCTTTTCAATGTATTCGATTTACTTTGCAAAGGATGCTCAATAGTTTTTCATGGAATCTATTAGTCTTATTATTTGAATACAAAGAACCGGATAATTCATTAACCAAAAAATTATTCAAATTTTTAGATTTTTCTATAGTAGCAACAACATGATCATATATAAATATATATATTTTGTTAAACTTTTAACAAGTTTTTTCAACTGCTTTTTATCTTCAATAGTTTCACCATACGCATGTATCTAATTGCTAGTCTCCATAATATTTTAAAAAGGAAATTATGTATGCATGGACTCACCTTCTTATATAAATAAATTTCCAAATTTTCTTCTTGCAAATGCACATAGTTGCCTTTATATTGTCATGAAACTCTTACTTTAGAGTAACCCGCGCCTCACCAGAGTTCTTGGTGGCTGAAACTTGATGGAAAATAGTTTCTTCTACACCCTCCTAGATGAAGTAAGAGGCTTTATGGTTCTTTCTCTTGACATCCTTTTATGCATGGCTATCATGCATTCTTGTTGTACTCATTATCCCCTACACCTCAAAGATCTTGAAAGGAGAATAGAGTTTTCATCTTCCTGCTCCACATGTCGTTGTTGCCTTTGTTGAGGATTGGGATCACTGGTTGTGATGGTCTAAAATACAAGACCACCATTCGCTATCTCAATGCTCGCTTGAGCCAAGTTTTGATGCCACTGTCATGGTGATATCCCCAGATCGGCATTATCATGTTGTCGCATGCTAGTCAGTGTGCACAGGACTCATATACAAAAGCATAGAAGAGAACCACATCAAAAACAAGAAGAAAATGGTTTCACGCTTGAGTGGAATAGAAAGAACATCTTATTCAATAACGATAACAATGGATGCATGACACTTTAAATGCAGCTTTCTTTACCATTCCATGGACAAGAAAACTACCCCTAATGGAACAAAAGATTTTGTTTTTTTTGTTTTTCTATTTTTTTATTTTTTTTGCATGTATAACCTTATAAATATTTATACTTATATCTGTTCTTGCAAATTTACTATCTGTATATATATCCTTATAATTTCTTTTTATATGTATATCTTTATATATTTTTGCTATATATATATATATACCCTTAAGTTAAGAGTAGATGCGCTAAAGAAATAATTTATAAAAGTGTACATGCAAATGTTAAATTTGCATGTGTACACTTGAGTCAAGAAAGAATTTATAAGGATATACATATAAATAATAAATTTATAAGGTATACTTGATATTTTGGATATTTATAAGGTTATTCATGTAAATAGTAAATTTACGAGGGAATATATATAATTTTAAATATTTAAAAAGATATACAAACAAAAAAAATCTTATCTAAAATTATATGTGTACTCTTATAAATTTATATGTTCTTATAATTTATATGTCATGTATTTATACTCAAATGCCCAAGTTACGACTTAATTTGGAGCGTTTTCTCCAACCGGTTGACTCAATCAAGATAAAGATTTGCGATGTTGCAAGAATTTATACATCATGAAGGCACCTTAATTAAAAGTGTTAGATTTTTAATCTTATTTTAACTGTCATAAATAAAAGAAAGTTAACAATTATTGGAGGAAACATATCTGAATGAGATGTCACACCACTGTGCCACCAAGCCTCATGCCAATCGCTTTGAGCATTTGAAACATTTCTTAAGAATGTGGGGACAAATTATCCAAGTTTTCCATATACTCTAATGGAATATTCAAAATTGGTCGGAAATGGAGCAGGTGCCAATCACTTTGAGCATATGAAACATTTCCTAAGAACGTGAGGACATATTACACAAGTTTTCCATATACTCTAATGGAATATTCAAAATTGGTCGGAAATGGAGCAGGTGCCAATCACTTTGAGCATTTGAAACATTTCCTAAGAACGCGAGGACAAATTACCCAAGTTTTCCATATACTCTAATGGAATATTCAAAATTGGTCCGAAATGGAGCAGATGCCAATCACCAGGAGCATTTGAAATATTTCCTAAGAATGTGAGGACAAATTACCCAAATTTTCCCTGTACTTTAATGGAATATTCAAAATTGGCCGGAAAAGGAGCAGAAGTCGCAAAAACTAGCATCATAAGAAAGAGATATACCTCCCAAGAAACCTATTGTTATATAATTTAATGAAACCTAGTTACAAATATTTCTGTTTTCAGTTTTTCATCTTTCTAATAGAAAGTCATAATGATAAGTGCAACACCTTGTACTTGCACCAATATTATTACGGATCCATAGTACTTATCCGCTCCTATCAACATACATTTGTGATCCAATGAGAAAAAGGAATAAAAAATTAGGAATGGAAGATAAACCAGGCTCCACTATTAGCTGTACCACTTGGAGAAAACAAGCCCTTCATGACTTCTTAAAAAACCAGAAAGGGAGAGGGATGGGATGAATTGTAAAGGTTGCGTTGTCAGCTCGACTGTTAATCTTCTGATAAATACCATAGACCACCACTCAATTGTTGGCAACATTATTTCAGATGACTTGAAGATCATTTCAGTGGAGAACAGAAATAAGACTATCATCAAGAACAACACCATGGTGCCCAATATATACAGTAAATAATGCATAGACTCAGCAGATGTTAGCTCCAAAATTTACTAGAAGCATAAAGTTATTTTTGTATCTTGAGAGCAGCATCAGTGATAGCGAGCAGTGCAAGAATCAATCAAAGAAAAGAACCCCTCAAATGGTATTTATCTAATATTTATGGAGGAGCTCTAGATCTTGGAAAAAAAGATCCAAGCATGACTGTGTCAAGATTGATATCCAATATTACGGCCTACAAGAACCAATTCTCACTACCCTAAAAAGAACAAGAACCAACTAAAGGATCAAAAGAACGCAAACAAAAATATTAAAAAGAACAAAAACTAAAAACTAAAGGATCAAAAGAACGCAAACAAAAGAACAAGAACCAACTAAAAAGCCTGTCCACGTTTCAGAAAAGATCTTGTCCCAGTATCCAGTTGAAAACCTCCATCTCAAGCTTGTCTCCAACCTCTCCTCTTTTCTTCTTCTTTCTTCTTAGCTTCTGTTCCCTGGGATTCTGCATCGACGTGCAACTTGAGGAGGATCCCGTCCAAGAAACTCAGATCTCTGGGTGAAGAAAAAGCCATCGTCACCATCTTCTTCCCCTTTCTTCCCTTCTTTCCTCTCTCCTTGCACTCCTTCCTTCACTTCTTTCACTTGGTCTCCTCCATTGATGGCTCGTACAAGGTCACAGCCGAAGAGCTCCCCTGGGGTTTTACTGAACAAAGAGAAAGACTTGAACTCTGGTCTCCCCTTGCGACCCTCCATGGCCTTCCTTTCTTCCCTACCAACCTTCTCAGCGAGGAAGAGATCAAGAAGATTTGCGCTCCTCGCGGTTTCTCTTCCCTGAGTTTCTCCATTGACAACTCGACGAAGATCCCGTCTACGAAACTCCTCAGCAGTCCGGGTGTAGAAAAAGCCATCACCACTATCTTCTTCTCCTTTCTTCCCTTCTTCTTTCCTCTCCCCTTGCACTCCTCTCTTCTTGTCTTTCTCCTGGTCTCCTCTACTGATGGCTCGTGGAGGGTCAAAGCCGAAGTACTCCTCGGGCGTCTGCGTAAAGAAAGAGAAAGAGTTGTTCTCTCGTCTCCACTTGCGAACGTCCATGGCCTTCCTTTCTTCCTTCTCTAGCCAGACTCCCGGCGAAGAGAATTCAAGAAGACTCTCTCTCCATCCCACTATCTATCCCATTACGTTTGTGCTTGAATGAAGGTTTCGGTTTCGGTGGATTTATAGATTATAAGGGCCCACTTCTTCACGAAAGCGTGCCGACAAACTTCTTGCCAAACCCTAAATCCCGTTTCCAAGTGATATGGCCAAGAATGGAATCAGCGTACGGTTTTGCTAGCTCAGTAATAGCAATATAACGGTGCAACTTTAATTTGGTTGGATTCGATGGGGTTTGAGGGCCAACTCTATCCCGAAGGAAGGATAAGAGGAACCCCTTTAACCAGGCTCCAACCAGAGCGAACTCCAAAATTTTTAATTTGAGCCAATTTTTTTTTTTGTTCTTTTTTTTTTTTTTCTCTCTCTCTTTTTTTTTTAAAAAAAATAGAGTGGAGAGACCTAATGAGAACATAGAACATAGGTTAGGCTGCGACTAGGTCAAGTTAAATGGTTAATAGAACATAGGTTAGGCTACGACTAGGTCAAGATTTGAGGGAACAAGATTAAATGTTAAAATAAGTTTTCAAATTTATGTGCAAAATTTATAAATTTTTAATTTAGTTATATGACTGAGAAACCGGTTTGAAATTGCCGTTATATTTACTATCTTTAATCTGAATATAATTGAAATCTAGCTATTGAGGTTGATAGCCGACGCATGTTCAAAGAATGAGGTTCTATTAACTCTAGCTTGTTGGGACATTGATAAGTGATGTTCATAGGCATGTTTTGGCATGTTTTCAAAAATATGCTTCCTCTCAAGCCTACTTAGTTAAGCTGATCACTGGCACATATTATTTGTTCGCATATTTTCTTGCATATTCAAAGGTAGATTCCTTCCAAGTCTAGCCAGTCTAATTCATGCAGTTCATCAACATGTTTTTTATATGGATCAAAGTTAATTTTCTTTCAAGCATAGCTAGTTGCGATGATGATTGGCATATGCTATTCATCGGCACATTTTGTAATTAAGAGCTAATCTCTATTAGCCTTGTCATGAGATTGATTATGGTCAATAGTTTAGTGACTAAGAGAGATTGAATTTCAAAATATTCATATAATAAAAAGAAGAGTTTTTTTGAATCAATGCATTAAATATTTTAAAAAGTGATGTTATATTTTGACAAGCATGCTCTTTATAAAATTCTATCTTGGATTTGATAAATTAATTTGTTTTTATGACAAAGAAACACTTTATATATAAATTAGCATTTCTTATATATATGATATACTGGATCCAACTAGATATAAATGTTACTTAAAGAGTTGTTGGCTAACCATTCTTTTATTATTATTTTTAAATATTGAGCAATAGCTAGCGCAAAGTTAGGTCAAGGGGATATGAGCAGTGAAAGATTAGGACTATTTTGATTTTCTAGGCAAAATAGTAACACAATCTTCTGAAATATTTTTTAATTTTTTAATTGATATTATGAAAATTTAGAGCTTCTATTAGATGTGTTATTCAAATTCATGGTAGTACTTTGTATTGCTTTATGATGAAATTGTTATTGAATTTTTGAAAATTTTCAGATAGGTCTAACATGTTTTGTGGGCTCAAAACCCTTCTGCATATATATCCATTTATCATATTTCGATCTGGATAGAGGGGTTGAGGCATGACATAATCCCAACCAAAGGAAGATGCGTCATGCTTCCAAGAAGCAGAACTTTCAGAGAACTTTGTAGAAAACTAACGTTAATAATTTTGTTGATGGATAAATACTTAGTAGCATGATTCGGTAGAGTGGCTCTTCTCATGGTGTCCAGCCTGTGAATTTACTCTTTTCAAATAGTCGGATTAGATTATTCTTGGGCAGACCTTGTTGTCTAACTGTGCAAACTGATGCATTTCATGATACCAATCAGAAAGGAGGGCCGAGTAATTTTAATCCTAGTTTGCTACCCTAATGGGTGGTTATTTCTAGAATTGATAATTTTACTATGGATTTGTTGCTAAGTACTTATCCATCTCATGAGATAGATGAAGCAGCATGGTTCGGTAGAGTGGCTTTTTCTTATGTGTCCAGCCTGAGAATATGATCTTTCAAGTCGTTGGACTCGGTGAAACTTGGGAGGATGGCAATTTTAACCTATAATACGAGGATCCATCCTATTTCATCCCATTCGAACTGAAAATTCTTTGTCTTTTACTAGGACGGGAATGGAAATGAAGATTATTTTTAATCTATATTAGTGGAGATGGGGTTAGGATGGAAATAAATATATCCCCGCTTTGCTTCGTTCCTATCCCATTGGCCTAATATAGTACTCTTATATATTTTTTATATCTATAAAATTATTTTTATAATTTTTACTAAAAATTCATATATATTAGTAGGAAAAGGAGAGATGGTAGAGTGGGAATGGAGCGGAGATGAAAATTTATCTTTCCTTATAGAATGAAAATGGGGATTAAGAAAATCCCCATTTACTAGGATGGAGTGGGAAGAAGGATAATTTTCTTTAGAAGGGATGGAGACAAAAACGGGTATTAGGGGCTTTGGCCCTGTCTAATCTTGTTGACATTCCTACTTGAAGAGCAATTCATTAAAATTGTTAATTGGGTAATATGAGATGAAACATGCGTAGCATTTCTCTCTAGTTTAGCCATGCAATTTGGGTAGCAATTCATTTAAATTGTTAATTGGGTTGCATAGCATTTCTCAGCTTTAGGCATGCAACTACCGCTATTTGTTTTCTTCCCTTGTAGGAAGAATTATATGCCTAAGTATCTTCGCGTCATTGTCAAATTTGGTGTCATTGATGAATGCCTGTGATGGCACCTCATGTATAAATTGAATATCCTAGCGAGCCTGAATGAACTTTGAATTTATGATCACCTATATTGGTGGGGCATTTGGGGTGTTCCACCTAGAAACACTAGAAATATAGGTAAAGGTGATGAGATGGCAACATCTGATTATACCCAATGATCATACGTGGTAATGATCCCAAATCACCTACATCTCTAGAATTACTATCTAACCTAATGATTCTAGACTCATTCTTAAAAATGGATATTTTAAATCAATTCTAGTAATTTTGAACTTAAATTTAAAGACTAAAAATGTCCCTCATCTATAGAAAAAAAAAAGATGCTTAATAAAAAATACGCTTCATCAAATATTATACTATGATAAATAATATTATAATATAATAGTCAATATGCATTATTGATCATAATAAAATAATATTGAAATGCATTTTGTCATATATTATATTACAATAATATGATATAAAATAATAATATTATTTTTCATATTTTTATAATATAGTATAAATTATTATTAATCTATAATTTATGTATTATAATAAATAACATTATAATTTAATATAAAATATTATAATAACTAATATAAAATAATGATAAAGTATCATGATAATTTTAAAATATTTTAAGAATAGTTTATTAATTATGGTTCCTAAAAATCTTTAATTATTAGGATATAGCATGCGAAAAGCAATGATCTTAGATCACTGAGGATTAGATTAATCGAGAATAAGGATTAAGATCACCATGGTGAACTCATTTGGGTTGCCAAATGTCCTTAAAAGAGAAAATTATCAAAAGCGGGAATGAAAGGAAAAAAGAACAGTCGTCTACTTGAAATATGCCCTGCTCCATCTAGACGCATGAAGATACCTTGCAGTGCGAAGACTCTCAATTATTGACAAGCAAATGATGGATGCATGATCCCTATAAGAACCCTAGCAGAGTGGATGTCTTTCTGTACGTCATTCTTTGTCTGCTATCCACTTATCCTTCGTTGTAAATATTATGGTCTTTTAAGCTTCATTTGTTACTTTGTTACTTAGAGCGACCTTGCTCTTAGTAAACTATGGGTTAATTTAGGCAAGGTTTAGAGTGGGTCGAGTTAGGTGAGGATGGATCAAATCAGGTTGGACCTTGTAGAGTATTGCTGGAAGCCAACCATGGGTGAATAGAGGTCAAGGAGTCCCAACCTGATTTGATGTCAGGTTATGCAGGTGTGGTAGGTCAGGCTTGCAGAGGATAGTGGTGTAACCTCAGACAAACCGAACCTAACCTAAATCTAACGCAACTTTCAAGATGCGCAAGTATTTTGTTATGAAACAGACATGGTCCATGGAATCGATAAAGTAACAGAGAGATTGGGGTGGAAGGATGCATGCAATGGAATTTGGAGCAAGATTCTTTCTGGAGTGCAGTGCTCAATATATTCTTCTTATCTTTATACGTAAAAATGATTCTTAAATGGGACACATAAAACAGAATTTCCTTCTTTTTTTTTTTTTTTCTTTCTCCAGTTTGAGCAATATTCAGAATTTGATTCAGTGAAAAAACGCTAGGATGCCTGTTAGGTACTGTCTTAAGACAAATTCCTGTCTCTTATGTGCACTACTCAAGCACACTTTCCACCGAAGTCCAAACAAAGATCGGATTGGAAGGAACACATAAAAACAACAAGGATTCAGTGACTAAAATTATGATAAGCAACAAAATGGCCTGGGAGACTTTTGAAGAGTAGGGAAATTTTGAGTTTTTCTTCTAAAATCTCCAACCATAGCTGGCATTTTTATCTTGGATTTTCTTTCGAACTTCTAATATGAATTGCAGAAGTTCAATCTCCAAATCACCGCCGTCCGTGTATTTTGTAATGCTCGTCATCTGAAACTTGCCAGCAAGAGCTCAGAAGGTATCAAATTAAGAAAAAGACAAACCTTTCCACCCAAAGAAAAAAAAAAAAGAAAAAAAAAGACAATCATGGTCTTATTACAAATTAGACACCTTTCTAAACAACAATGGAGGAATTGACGAAAATTACAAGATAAAAAAACATCATTATACATAATCCTTGTCCATGCACTCACGATCTTTACTCATTGAAGCAACATGGAAAGAGAGAAGAACAGAACTAGAGGAAGCAATCTCAAAACGCCAGGTAGTGAGTGCTCATACGTTGCCTCCGAGGTGTAGAAGTAGTAATAAGGATAAGAGAGACCCCCCCTTTGCCCCCCACTAGGAGGGGGGGGTGGCGAAGCATGCGTTGGTGGAGATGGTGGCGGAGGTGAGTGAGTCGTGGAAGAGGTTGGTGGAGTGAGAGTCGGTGACGGCGGCACAAGATTCACTAATGGCGGCGGCGGCGGTGCACATTCGACCGGACATGTGCCACACTTGCTCACGCACAGTAGGCTGGTTTCAGGTGCTCCAGCTGCCGTCACCTCTTCTGCTTTCCCTTGCACCACCACCATGAGCACCATGATCATGACTGCCACCACCACTGTTCGATAGCAGCTGGCCTCCATGTTCAAGCTTCTAGTTTCTCTAGCCAGGTGACCTCTTACTCTCGCCTCTATAACACGGAAACTTGTGTCTTTTAATGGTCTGGGAGTTTTATAGAACGCATAGGTTCCAAAGTCGCTAGACAAGCGTGCTTTTGTAAAAGAGCATTGGTGGCATCTGCAACAGCAACCGTGTATGCATGCTGTAAAGGGAACTAGAAAATATTCTTCCCAAAGGCTCTCCTTGGTACCTAAGTTTAAAAGATGCCTCCCATCTAAAGTTTTACGACGAGTTAAAATGTTTGTGCCAAAGGTAATGGTTTTGGTTAAATCGCCGAGGGAGATGAGGGATCGGATGCGGCCTTTAAAGCTTCAGTATTGCCGGTTAATTCAAATGCATTTTCCAGTCGTGATTAGTGAAACGAATCCTATATAGGAAGGCACTTATAAGCTGGCAAAGTTAACTTCATATCTAAGATTTCTTTCATTAATGATAGCCAGAGATGTTGAGTAGTTCATTGGATCATCCATTAATGTATGGATTATCAGATAACTCATTAAGCTTCAGATATCTAACGCAGTCCAGATGGCCCAAACGTACAAAATTTTACAAAACTAATCCTGTGGCAGTTTAGTTGTCTGAAGGACTTCCTGCCATGGGAAAGAATGTTGTGCTGTAATTTTTCCCTGAATATATATAGCTAGCTCCCTCAAATCTAAATGCTAAAAGAATCTACATGCCTTCACTTGGAAGCTTTTTCTATTAAAGCCACTTTGGCTAACAAGATTAAAATAGAAAAAAGTCAAGGATCACTAGCTGTGGGAGCAAAGAATTTCTTATGATTGTGCAAGCATCTGTCTTTTAATATGTATTATAAATTAAACTATTATAATCTTTGTCCAGCACTGGGAAAAGCCAAATTTTGAACTGCTAAGTTGTTCTTGCTTCACTGACAAGATCCCTCCCCTCGCTTTCACACCACATTCTTATTTTTTGTTAACTTTATTATAAGTTCCGGTAGAGTATGCCGTGCTTTTGGCATCATTCTCTTCCAAGGCATGCTTCACCTTGTAATCCAGCATCCGATTCGTTTCCCATTTCGTCCTTTCGTGTCGCTTTCAGCTTTGGCATGAATGGTTTTAAGTAGTGCTGCTGCTCCGTGGAGCCAAACATGTACATATATATAAAAAAAAAGGGGGGAAGTTTGTCACATTGAAATAAAAGAAAATGCTTAAATGGGTGGGCACTGATTGCACTTACAAAAATTAGTTTGATCTACCAAAGCTGTCCTATAAATTACTTCGAACAGTACGGCAAGTCATGGTGGGCTGTTATCTTAAGACTGGGCGTTAGAAAATCCTTCATAGGCTCATTTTAGGTACACCCATGCAGCCAAAGGACCATTAGTAAGTCAAGCCCGAACCCTTTGTTCTCTTGTTTTTTTCCTCACCCTTTTGATGCTGAAGAATGAAATATCTTCTTTAAAAAAGGCTTCAAGGTGTACAAGAATGAAATATCTTCTTCAAGAAAAATTTCAAGGCGCTTAGCAGCACCGCTTTCTTTAAGACTTTATCCGCTTTCATCACTCGGGTATACAAGGAAAATGTGTAAGAAATCTTCAGAAAACAATGAAGCGTATTACTAACGCATCTTGCACGAACGTAGTTAACCCATCCAGCAAACATCAATATCTATAGAATATAACGTTGATCTGATGTAGATTTAGCCAAAAATAATGCGCGGAAAGAGTGATCAAAGAGAATGAGAGAAGAGGGCTAATTGATTTTATTTTTTGTTCTAGATTTGGGCTTAATTTTTTTAATCTTATCCCCTCAGGTCTAATCCCTCTATTTACAGACCTCTTCGTATCTATTTGGGGCATGCACCTTAACCATCTTAACCAACACATCTCTTAATGAAGAAGAGTCGGTTCATAATTTTATTTTGAAAATTTCCTTAACAATCCCCACCACTTTCAAGATAAATTAAGCACAGCAGATCAATGATAATTCTAGAATTTTATGCATAAATGAAGGTGTTTTGTGATTAAATCTTCACTTCGTGAAAAATATGTTGTAGCTGGTCAGAATGGTATGGTAGACTAGCCTTCGAACCAGTGATTCCATGTTGACTAGCTGTGTATATTTTCATACATAAAATTCGCACCGATAATTGCTTATCATCAGCTGACACTTTTATATCCATATGCCTATATTTTTTTAGATGAGTGCTGTAAGAGTTAAGACCTTAGCTCCGAGCAGTGGCCGTACTTCACACTCATGTATGCAAATTCCACCGGAAGTGGCCCCATAACCAAAGCATTTTAGTAGATTTTTGCCATAGGTCTGTTAAAGAACATTTAGCTCAGCCTTTTCTCTTTGCCTTTCGGGTACCCAACACTTTTTACGTTAGGATAGAATTGAGATCAGATCAAGTGCTTGACATCACTCTAGTGATGTACTTTGTCACATTAAACTCAAGATTTGATGTTGTATCAAGTATTGAGTCAAGGTTCCATCATTGGTGATTTTGAAATATAGACCGGAGTTCCATCCCCTTTGATGTTTTGAACACCAAATCTTTGGTAAGTCCTTTTGTTAATAAATTTGCCAAATTTTAACTTGATTTTATAAAATCAATAGGGATCACTCCATTTATAATTAATTATCTAACATAGCTATGACTTAGTCCAACATATTTATGTTTGAGGTGATTTTAGTCACCACCTTGGAACATTAGTAAGCCACGGTGATGAAGGGCATAACACTTGCAAAATGGGTTAACTCAATCTAAATCCAAAACTTTTCACATTTGGCTTACGATGAAAAAAGTCGAGTAGGACCTATGGTTGGGACTTCAGATATATTCTCTTTGAGAAAACTATAAAATAGGTTAGTTTGAGCATCAACTCAAAAATTTCTATATTTAGACCATGAAAAAAACAGTAGGCAAAGCCTATAAGTTGAACATCAAATGTGTTGTCTTTAAAAATTTTTTCAAATGGGTTGATTTGGTTAGCAACACAAATTTTTTTTAAATTTTTACTTTGACAAAAAAAGGTAAGTAGAGCCTACAGTTGGGACTTTGGATGCATTGTTTTTGAGAAAACTATAAAATGGATTGATTTGGGCATTAGCTCAAAAGTTTCTATATTTAGACTACCATAAATCGAGAACATAAAGTATGTAGTCTATACACTGGATGCATTATCTTCAAAAAAAAAGCTACAAAATCGATTAACTCGAACATTTACTCAAAAATTTTCATAAAAATGTCAATTAGGGACTATGACCTGAACATCAAGTTTAGTTCAACACTCTAATTCAACCATTTGGCCCATCCAACTATAATATTGAGTCCAATAAGCATATGGGTTTGACTAGCTGATCTAATTTATGACACCTCTAGCATCAATTAAGACACAATTGATATAAATTGGGTCAAATTCATTAATTGGTTTTAATTGAGAGTCAAATGCAGCATGTTAGATCAATAACTTAATCTAATTATTAGCATCCAAGCATCATTAATTAAGTTAAAATCTTCACAATTGGATCAAATTCAATACTCAAACTTAATCGTATGCCTAGTTGATATTAATTAAGTTAATATCAAGTTTTAAAATTAACCAGTGGACTCAATTATTAATAATTGAATCAAATTTAAGTTTTAGACTTAGCTAGCAGGTCTAATTATCAATAATTGGATCAAATGCAACATTTTATCTTGCCATATGGTTCAACTTTTAATCCTCTTTTGTTGATAGGGTCTAATTCCTTTGGACTCAAGTTAAATGTGATAGTATAGTTCAAATACTCAGCCCTATCCCTCTAAATCTAATCCGATTATATTATAATTATTGTTGAGTAAGTTAAATTCAATTTAGATGGGTTCAAATCATATCTAGATTGAGATCTTGAATACCTAATTCAGGACATGATTAAACTTAGATTAAAGTTTTGGTCCTAATGGGCATGGGTTGGAATCCCAACAAATTATTTTAAATTTATTGACTAAAATTTGAAATTCAAAATTTAACCAAATGGCACCTGAATAATTAGAAAACAAGGGAGTCTAGATATAATTATCTTAAAAAAATTCTAAAATTTAAAATTCAAAATTTAATAAAAAACAAGGGAGTCTAAATATAACCACTTAAAAAAACACCTACCGTAGTGCCTTTAAAAAAAATCCAAAATATGTAACTACGTCCCCTTATCTTATCTAATTTTAATCAGTGGCTTTGCACCCCTCATTAAAATCAATAATCAACACTCATTAAAATCAATAGTCAGCACTCCTCACTCATACGCCCTTTGCCTCTAAAATCAGCAATCAGTGCCACCAAGACTTAGGATCCCTTGGGGCGTTTTTAATGGCCTTTCATCATGATGTTTGGTGTTCAAATACCAAACGACCAGCATGCCAATAAAACTCCCAAAGCATTCGAGAAAAAAAAAAAAAAAAAAAAAAAAACTACTACAGTCCTCCCATGCATTCCATGCACATCCCAGCTAATGAAAAACTCGAACATCCCATGCACGTCTCTCGCCAAAATTTTTGCTTCTTGGCATATGATCCTTTCATTCTTGGGAGTTATTATCTAGCATAAAATGCCTCTTCGAAGCACCCAAAATAGGGGTGAGCAATGGGTTTGATTAACCTGAGAACCGATACCAATCGGACTTAATTGGGTTAGATTGGTGTGGTCCTGAGCGCTTATCATTTGAATCATGTGTTAGGCATGAGATCTATTTTTAGGTGGCATTAGATCTCATTTTAAGGAAGAAAATCTCCATTTGAATTGGCGCTCAAAGGATGGAAAGACCATATTAGAGGGCGTGAGATATGGAAAAGATCTGGGCCTGAGATATGGGCACGATGGAAAGACCTCATTAGGGGGCGTGAGATATGGATAAGATCTCATTAAGATATGGGCAAGATGGAAAGACCTCATTAGGGGCCGTGAGATATGGGGGCGTGAGATATGGATAAGATCTCATTAAGATATGGGCAAGATGGAAAGACCTCATTAGGGGCCGTGAGATATGGATAAGATCTCATTAAGATATGAGCAGGATGGAAAATCCTCATTAGGGGGCGTGAGATATGGATAAGATCTCATTAAGAGCATAAAATATGGGTGTAAATTTGAACCATGTAGCACCTTAAAATATTTTTAAGCATGTAGAAGGAAGGCGTGACGAGAGGAACGCAGAACGCACGCCCATCCAAACTGAGGAATATTTAGCATTCAGATAAGGAAGGATTTTGAAATGGAATCATTTTGATAAGAGTACAGGCCTCTATCACATATCTCCTACCTTATCTAGACTCTTGATTTAAATCAAATTGGAGTCACCATATGATTTGAATTTTGAATCTTGGATCTTCTACCTTATCAAGTGAGATTTGAACCCACGTCCTTTTGAGCCCAAAACCTTAATCCAACAGCTTAGATCAACTGAATCATCTAAATTTGATGTCATGGTTGTCTCTTTAGTTTCTTTTGATCATGGCCTCAATTGGGTAATTAGCTTGAACCTATCCAGATTGAATTTAACTTATTTAGCAATCAGGTTTGATTCAAGAGGATCAAACTGGATACCTGACCATACCAGAAGGGGATTCAGAATTGAGCCATTGACTAAATCAGAATGTTACACTTGTTCCAATCATTGGTAATCAGACTTACTGGCTGAGTCTGAACCTTAAATTCAACTCAATTATTAGTAATCGGATCTACTTGTCGAGTTCAAAACTTGAGATTAACTCAATTGGTGTCAACTAAGTATATTGATTGAGCTAAAGTATTAGATTTGACCCAATAAATGATTATAATCAAATAAGCGTATTAATCCAAAATGCTGCATTTCTCTCTTAATTGATCCATTTGATAAATTTAACCCAAGTGATGCTAAGGGTGTCATGTATTAGATCAGCTAGTTAGACCCATATACTAATCTTGATCCAATTGTATAGTCAGATGAACCAAATGGCCGAATTGAGGTGTTGGATTACACTCAATGCATAGACTGCAGACCCTTATTGACGTTTTTGTCATGATCCAAATATGAAAATTTTCAAATTGGTACTCAAATCAACATATTTCATGGTTTTTACAAAACTAATGCATCTAGTGTTCAAACTATAGGCTTTACTTGCCTGATTTGTCGTACTCTAAATATGAAAATTTTTAAGTTGATGTCCAAATCAACTTATTTGATAGTTTTTTCAAATACAATGCATCTAGCTTCCCAACTATAGGACCTAACTATCTTTTTTGTTAGAGTCTAAATATGGAATGTTTTAAGTTGGTGCTCGAGTCAACCATTTAACAATTTCTTCAAAATGATTCCCTTAGAGTCCCACCTTTTTTTGTCCAAGTCCAAATATGAAAAGTTTTGAATTAGTGCTCGAGTCAACCATTTAACAATTTCTTCAAAATGATTCCCTTAGAGTCCCACCTTTTTTTGTCCAAGTCCAAATATGAAAAGTTTTGAATTAGTGCTCGAGTCAACCCATTTAACAGTTTCTTCAAAGATAATGCATTTAAAGTCTCAACTATAAGCACTACTTGCCTTTTTTGTCATTGATCAAATATAGAAAGTTTTGAATTTTGGTTCAAGCTAACCCATTTCACAAGTAGTGTGCCCTATATCACTGTGCCTTATTAATGTTTTGAGGTAATGACTAAAATTACCTCAAACACCTACAACTAGATTGAACCAAAAAGGAGCTCTACTTCCAAATCGAGTTAGATTGAAGCCTAGATTGAGCCCGAGTCAAGCCAAAGGAGAGCTCTACTTTCAGATCAAGCTAGATTGAGCATAGATCAAGCTCGAGTTAAGCCTAAAGAGGAGCCTTGCTATCAAATCAAATCTAATTGAACCAAAGGGGAGTTCTACTCTTAGATCAAGTCTAAACCAGCTCAAAGAGGAGTCCTACTCATAGATTGAATCAAATCGGAGCCCTACTCCTAAATTATACTTGAGCTAGCTCAAAAGAGAGTCCTACTCTCAAATTGAGTCAAAGGAGAGCCTTGTTTCCAGATCGAGTCTTGCTCGAAGCAAAGAGGAATCCGATCCCTAATTCAAGCCTGACTCGACTTAAAGAGGAGCTTTACTCCCAAATTGAACCCATTTTAACTTAAAGAGGAGTCTTGCTCCTGATTCAAGTCAAAGAAGAGCCATGGCCCTGATCCGAACCAAAGAGAAATCTTGCTCCTGATCCAAGTCAAAGAGGAGTTATGCTTTTGATCCAGTCAAAGAGGAGCCATGCTCCTAGTTCAAATTAAAAAGGATCCATGCTCCTAAGGAAAAGTGGAATCATGCTCCCAATCTAAATTATAGAGGAACCATGCTCCTGGTTCAAGTCAAAGGGGAGCCATAATCCCGATCTAAGTCAAAGAGGAGCCATGCTCCTGATTCAAGATAAAAAGAAGCCATGCTTCTAACTCAAGTCAAAGAAGAGTTATGCTCTTGGTTCAAGTCAAAGAGGAGTGATTTTTTAACCAAAAGTTTTTTAGCCCTTAAGACAGGAGTAATTTATAGTGGGTGCTTACGCTTACTAAGAATTTGAACTCTACATCACCTAAAATAAAGTTGCTATTAAGGTGTAAAATTCAAACAAATGTATTCTTGCACCCTATATCATTATAACTGAAGCAGTCCCGTAGAGGGGGAAGATGGTATGGAGGTTGACAATTTAGACTTTCCATTATGTACTGCATTATATGCTCTTGATAGTGTGGACTACCATAGCATATTGATATTGGTGATAATGATTTTGGCTATAATGGAATCTTATATAATGCACCCTTTAGCCATTTTGCTTTTTACTTGTTGAAGATAGAGCAATAAACTCTACTGCTATAGTGGCCACTATACATGTTTATTTCTTGGATTCCTAAGAAATTGCACCTCCACAAAGTATAAAGATCCACCTACCTATTGAAGTGTGGTCTTCTTTATTTGTAGTCTAACTAGCATTTATATCCTTTTAAAATAGAAGGATATCCATTATAATGAATGCAATAGTTCATAGTTTTCTTTAAATATTTCAAAATTTTGTACACAGCATACCAATGTAAATTTCTTGGATTACTTGTATATCTACTTAATTTCTCAACTGCAAAGACAATGTAAGGTCTAATGCAAATCATAGCATATATTAAGCACTCAATGACTTTTGCATATTCTAGTTGTGTAATAGGCTTACTAGTATTTGATACTAATTTAAAATTAGGATCAAAGGGTATAGATATAGGAGTACAATCTATGTAATTAAATTTCTTTAGTATTTTTTCTATATAGTTAAACATAAATAATATCAAACTATCATTATCCTTGAAAAGTCTTATTCCTAATATAACATTAGCTACACTCAAATTCTTATTCCTCTTTCCCCTAGATTTCTCCTTCTAGGTTCAGGAACCTTTACAATAGCCTGACATCCCCAAATTATTAAGTAGTTTAGGTTAGGCTTACTTTTCTTTCAGAGTACATATGAGGTTGTATTATTCCTCTAATTAGGAATTTTATTTAATATATGACAAATTGTTAATAGAGCTTCATCCTAAAATCCTTTATCCAGATCAAAATTAGAAGGCGTAGAATTAACCATTTCCATAAGAATCCTATTTTTCTTTTCTACCACACCATTCTATTGTGGTGTATAAGGTGTAAAAGTTTTCTGTATAATTCCAATGGTCTTAAAATAATTAGGGTCAAAGTATTCATTATCTCTATCAGATCTTAAATACTTAACAAATGACTCACTATATAACTCACTATATAATTCTACTTTAGATTTAAATTTTTCTAGTACTTTATTTTTAAAATATAGAAAATAAACATAAGAGTATTTAGAACAATCATCTGTAAAGGTTACAAAATATTTCTTGTCTCCTATATTGGAAGTATTGTGCAAGTACATGTATCACTATATATAAATTCGAGCAGTTTTGTACTTCCTTCTACTTTAAGAAAAAGGTTTCTAATAATCTTAGTAAGTAGGCACATTTTACATCAATTTGTATTTTTATCAAATTGAGGAAGTAAGTCTAATTTAACTATATCATGCATTCTTCTAAAATTTATATGTTCTAGAAGATTATACCATAAATAAGGAGACTCAACAATATAAATAGAACCAACTTTACTTTTATTAATAATGCTAAGCTTGATCATGCCTTCATGCATATGACCTTTTCTTACAAACATTCCACCTTTGGAAAAAATAAATTAATCTACCTCAAACACTAACTTGAACCCAAACTTATTAAGAAGACTATAAGACACAAGGTTTTTCCTAACTTTTGGTACATAATATACAATATTAAAGGTAAGCAGCTTTCTAGAAGTGAATTCAAGTTCCACTACATCTTTTCCCTTGATTTTGTAGTGGATGAGTTCCTCATGTAGAAAATAATTCTATCTTCTATTGGTTCATATTTCTTAAATAGATTTTTGTCTTTGCACACACATTTGGTAGCACCAGAATCAATCCACCAAGATCCATCATCTTCTTGAATATTAATTTTAGATATCATTAAAACAAAGTTCTCCCTTGCTATTGGTGCACCTTTCTTTTTAGAAAAATGACATTCTACCTTGTAGTGTCTAGGTTTTTTATAGCAACTTCTTCTTTTTGTTGTTCTTATGAATGTTGGCCGATTAAAAGGTTCTCTTCTTTGTTGGTTTATTTGACTGACGTTTCTCTATCACATGGACCTTAGACATATGAGCATTTTCCTCCTTATATTTATCTTGTTTATGATGCTTCTCCTCAATATGGTGATGTAGCCAAGTCCTCAGGATAAATGTCCTCTTTCTTATGTTTTAGATTTCTTTTAAAATTTTTTTCATGATGAAGAAAGTTTATCAATGATAGCGGATACTACTATGTTCATTTTATAGCTATTCAAAATGTGTTCTATCTCATGAAGTTGCTCCATAGCAGATCTATCATTAACTATCTTATAATTATTAAATTTGCCAAAAAAGAACTTCTTACCCATTTCATCCTTCAACTTGTATCTTCCTTCCAATATCTCCCATAATTCCTTGATAGTGGTCAGATACTACTAAGTATCAAAGAGTGCATTTGACATTCAAAATGACCTTTGCCTTTTGTCTGGTGCAAGTTTTTACCATTGTTTTATTCTCATTCTGTTCCAGCCTTGGTTTGTTAAGGACATACCCAACTTTTAGAGTTGCAAGTAGAAAGTGCATCTTTTTCTACCACCTTATAAAATTTCCAACATCAAATTGCTCTAATTTGATGAAGTTTGTATCTATCTCTTGAAGTATTACCGATGCCATTTTGTAGGTTGAAATAAAGCCTTAGAATTGTTTGTAGAGAATGAAATATCTTCTCCAATAGAAGCTTCAAGGTGTGTTCTAGTGCTGCTTTTCTCAAGGCTTTATTCACCTCCACTCGAGTATGCAAGGGGAATGTGTAATAAACCTTCGGGATATAATGAAGTGTAGTATTAATCACATCTTGCATGAATGTAGTCAACCCACTCAGCAATCATCAAAATATCATGTTGATCTAATTGTGGTTTAGCCAAAAATAATGAGCGGGAAGAGTGATCAAAGAGAATGAGAGAAGAGGGCTAACTTATTTTACCATGGGTTAGATTTAGGCTTGATTTTTTAAATCTTATTCACTCAAGTCTAATCCCCTATTTATAGACTTCCTTGTATCTATTTGGGATAGGCTAAAGAGTCATTAAAACATACATTAAAAGAGTCACTAGAAATTTAAATTAGAATTTTAAGAATTTCATAGATTTTTTGATTTTCTTAAATATTTTTGAAAGGACTGGAACATGCACACATAGCATAAGATGTTGTGGCTTAACCATCCTAACTGACGTGTCTTTTAGCAAAGAAGTGTCAATTAATACTTTTATTTTGAAAATTCCCTTACATGCACAACATCGACATATTGTACATGATAATGTAGCAGTGGCGATCAGCAAGGAAGACATGGTGAAGCTGGTGAGAATTAGAGAGGATCTAGCACTAAAAGATGCAATGGCCATAGTAAAGAAGGTTGGCAGTGATGTTGGAGTGACAATGACCCCTAGCATCGAGATGTTATGGGATTTAATATAATTTCAACTATGGGTTGGTTTTGGGCCATATCTTGGATAGAGAGATGTCATTAGGTTCCTACAATTAATTATATTGTTTAGCAACTTGATCCATCTTCAAATTGTCTATCACATTGACAATTTAACACATAGGTTTTATCTAAATGAGACCTCAAATTTCACTAGCTATAGATAAATATGGAATCCAACCCTTATTGTCTTAGCTGATATAAATTAATGTTCTAGATAGATCGGCTAATATGATATCACCATATTGGTCAAAAATTTCTTATTTTTTCAAGATTTTAATAATAGTTTAACAATGACTTCCCCCCTTTTCCTCTCTTTTAGGCAAAGGATCATATAGGACTATGGTAATGAGGATTCTTGTAGGCATGAAAATGGACATGCCCAATAACTGACCATCAATAAGGTGAAATTTAGCGAGTGGGATGGCTCATTTGGATTGTAAAATTCTATTTGTCCTTCCAAACACAAAATTTCTACTATAAATGAAGAAAAAAAAGACATAATCATTAGATTGGTAGGCATGCAAAGGCTAGTTTGGATGACCAAGGACCTTACTTCTTTCATCTAGATTACTATGAGATGCCACGGTGCACCTTAAAGAATGACTTGCAAATTGAATTAAGATTCGATACAACAACAACTGCCACTATTCATATGATCTCATAAATCTTCTACCTTCCACCGCAACTCTTTATACCTTTTAGTTCAAGTAAGGGATAGTTTCACTGAAAATCAAATGGGCAAACAAAAAAAAGTAAATTATATTCAAATTTTATTCAAACGAATAGTATTCTCACAATTATTTCATATCGAGGTAATTCATATAGATGGCATCCTCATACATACTAGCTACCCCCATTATTTGTGAGAAACAAAGCTATGTAACTATCATTATCTAACCGATATGTGGAATTTCTACAACGATACCATCCTTGTCTATCCAAACCCACACCCTGTTACATTCAAAATCATGAGTGACTTTCCACCCCTCCATCACAAGGATGGCATGAACTGTAGGATTCTCTGCATCAATTATGGGTTTTGCTTCTGTCCCCTTCATTCCTACCAACTCTGGCCACGAGTACTTACCTTCGCACATGAACACCACCAAAACCAAAGTTAGAGCAACTATTTCAAACAAGATTAATTCTGAGAAAGAAAGAAAGAAAGAAAGAAGAGAGATAAAGATTTATATCTTTGCATAATGTCAATTCAAACACAACTATAATTTCTAGTATGCTTTGACCTTACCCATACATTCCATGGTGCTTGTTTAATTTATCATAACCTTTGGACTTGAGGAGATAAATATAGCCAGTATTTATAGGCCTTCTAACTATTACTTCATATATATAAGTATGGGTTTGGATATTGATATAGATATGGATAGAGATATGGATAGATATGGATATGGATATAGATATAGATATAGATTTGACAAATATAAAATATCCAAGCAAAGAGATTTGACAAATATAAAATATCCAAGCAAAGATATGCTACCTGATGACCTAAGGTTAATTAATGCTTTTAAATTAAGAACTTGGTGGGTAGGAGCTTAAACAAGGCATGGAACGGTCAATTGGCGTAAAGCCCAAGTCGACTTGCTAAGGGTTTTTAGATTGGATTTAATTGTCCAGTCGACTACCATGGGTCTAGGTCGATCAATTGTTACAAAGAGTCTAAGATCACTTTGAATAGTTGACTACCCATGGAGGGCCGATCCACTAAATTTTGTGGCATTCTAGCGATTGATTGGTCATTCATTAGTGGCTAAGTGACTAAGGTTCTGACAGTCGAATGATTAAATTGAATCGATCCTTGGACTATTGTTTTAGATTCCAATAATTACAAAATTGGGATTTCTATAAATTAGGGACACTGGATCTCTTTTTAGCATGAAAAATTGATCAAATCATTGAAATAGTTAAGAAAATAGTATTCTTGAGCCTTTAATTGCATATTCTTTCCACCCAAGTTGAGTACCTTATTAGAAAATTTTTATTCATTGGGAGTGATCCTTGTTTCTCACAACCTCAAAATTATGGTTGAGCTTAGTGTAAGCTTATGAGGATTCTTCCTAGCCTGACAAAAGAAAGTAGTATAACAGTTTGATCATCACCCATTGGAATATAATTGGCATAATGAAATTCCTAAGAAAAAGTCTTGCTGAGTGGTTGTAAGTAAGGAGTGCTAAACCACTCTAAAATTTTTTATATCTTCTTTACATACTTTCTCATTTAAATTTTTACAATAGCTTCTACTTATTGTTACATTTAGATTCTTGCATAATTCTCTTTAGTTATACTTGATATTTTAGCTTTAGTTTTTAAATTTACAAACCTGATTCACCCCTCCTCTCCCCCTCCCTTCTTGGGTTGCCCATGGGCCAACATTTCATGTATCATGAATAGGTATTTTGGCCTTTAAAATGTCATCAAGTTATGTTATAGTAGTTCCATTTTGAGGGTATGCATCAAAGTGCACCAATAAGCAACATATTAATAGAAAATTAAGCAAAGAAATAGATATCCTTTTATTGAAGAATGAGAAGACATGATTGGAGATGATGCCACTATGCAATAATTAGTATCCAATTGTAGAAAGTTCCCTTAGAAAAGTGGGCCAATTCCTATGAGAATTAGTGTACTAGTCATGGACATGCAAGCCTGCTAGTAAATCATGTTCTCACTTGAATTTCAATTTTTATCTAATCATGTCAATCTAGAGATAATGATGATGGAAAAAATAATTACATTTGCCTTTTAAGATTTACCTAGAGCAACTTTCACATGGTATTTCTTGTCATGTTTGATAGAAATAATTAAATTTTTACATATATAATTAGCCCTAGCTCATATAAAGAAGTACGGTTATGTAATATTATAATATTATAATATAAAATGGTATCAATAGTATTATAATATTTCATAATATTATATTATAATATTATTGTATCATATAATACTATATATAACATCATAAATATTATTATAATATTATAGTATCATACTATGATAGTCTAATACTCAATATCATTAGATTGTTATATTATATCATATGTTATTATAGTATAGAATAATATAGATTGGAAAGCCAAACTAATTCAATTTTGTAGAAAGACACCTTTGTCCTCTATTTAGCCTTAAGATGCCAGGAACATTTCTAATTCTTGGTCAATATCAAAAGATAAATTAAAATAAGGGCATGTTTGGAGCTAAAGATGCATGCAACTGTACTTATAGATGTATGGGAGTCTAGTAATTTACTTACAGTTGCTAGATAATACTAGCTCAAGCCCACATTCTCACAACTGAATCCATGACTAAATTGATTGCTTAATGACCTATTATCTCAAGTCATTCATGCCCTAGCCCTCCTGATTGTAACTCCCATTCTATGGCTCCTCTCCTCCATGCTTCCTAGTACACATCCCCCTCTCCCCGACTCCTCCATCCCACTCCCTACCTCCTCCCTCAATCCCCCCATTTTATCCTTCCTCACCTCTTCCACTCCTTCCCTCTCTCCTTCTTTGTCCTCTCACTTGATTGCTTTACCTTTTCCCCTACTCTTGGCTTTATGATCATACCATTGGTGACTTTCTGAATTAGTTTATCCTCCATTGCTCCACCACATATCCTCTCTTGTTCTCCCCTCTGAAATCCCATCATTGATGACCTCTTCCTTCATCACTATTCTCTCTACTACTTTTGCACACCTTTTTCCCTCTTCTCTATATTGTTAACCCACTACTATTTGCCTCTTCTCCCACATCTCCTTCACTTTTCTCCTTCATCCCACCGGAGGCCTTTCTTTCAATACTTCTCTACTCTTTCTCCCCCCTCCCCTGCTTTTTTCCTATTCCTCCTCTAATTAGGGGAGATCAAATCCCTTGCAAGTCACTTGCATGCAACTTAAATTGCAAGCAGCTGGACCCATAATGGATCTCTATTTGTAGGGCTTCAAAAAGCTCCTAAGTCTAATTATTATTTGGGACAATAATATGTCTTTTCAAATAGAAAATAAAGTATAACCATTCTAATCTTGATATAAACTAAACCAACTAGTATAACCTTTATTTTTCATTTCAATGAAATTGATTTCATTCCTAACGCAGTCTAAAAGTACAATGTTTTTTTTGAAATGACTCTTAACCTATATCAATTGGAAGCATTGTTTTATCTTTCTTCTAATGGATAGAACTAGATGTTTGAAAATAGGGGTAGTCCTTAGTCAAATACCCTTAAATACTAAAATCTTTGTGAAGGCAAGATTTGATACCTGTTACTTAGTCTAACAACCAAAACCTTTACTAGCACCTGAGCTTTTTCTCCTCTTCTCTGACCCAAAAGCTATGTGACTATTTGGTATTGCTCTTGCTTTTTGTTTTGTTTATGAAAGACTAAGAAGAAAATGAAAAAGAATGAAACCACAAGTACCAAGGAGCTTTTTGTGTTTGGAAACAAAGAAAAACATGAACGTCCATGTGATATTTCACCATTTTGTGTTGAAAAGCATAGAGAACAATAAATATTAAAAGAAAGTATCAAAATATATAATAAAAGGCAATGGATGCAATTACTTATCAAATGGGAATTCCATCAATTACTTATCAAATGAGAATTCCTTGAGGCAATGCTAGATTGTTCAGCAACTTGAGCCATATTCAACCCATTAATTATTTTCATGCACTATTTTCATCTTAAATGAGGCCTTATATTATACCACTTATGAATGAGTACAAAACCTCAGCCCTTACTATCTTAGCTTTTTTAAAATTAATATACTAGGTATATCAGTTAATATGATATCATCATATTGGTTGAAGTTTACTTATTTTTCTATGATTCTTAATAATGAAAAATAATATTTGATTTTTTTTTTCCCTCTTTTGGGCAAAGGGTCATGCACGTCTCCTCCTGTGATTAGATTTCTGTTGAGGATGCAAATGGGTCATCATAATGACTGCCACTAAAGTTATAAAATTTAGCTAGTGTGCTAGCTCATTTGTATCCTCCAAATTATAATATGACCTATTTATTTTGGATAGTAAAATTCTATATATCTTTGCCCACACAAGATTTTTACTGAAAAGAATTAAAGGATACAAATAATCATATGATTAATTTGGATGACTAAGGACCTTGCTTCCTTCGTCTTGATTACTGTAAGATGCTAAATTGCACCTTAATATGATTTGCAAATTCATCTTGAGATTCAACACAATAACTGCTACTATTCATATGATGTCATGAATCTCCTGCCTTCCAAGTTAGCTCTTCAAACATTCCCACTCAACTGAGAAATAGTTTCTTTAACCATCGAAAGTCGAAATAGAAATAGTATATATAATATTATATTCAATTTTTATTTAGATGAATAGTACTCTCATAATTACTGTGTATTGATGTAAGTCACATATGTGACATCCTCACATATGTCAGCTACTAAGTTTACTAATATTTCATGAGACACATATACATAACTTTTGCAACGATGCCATCTTTGTCTACCTAAACCCACACTTTATTACACTGAAAATATGTAATGATGACCAATCCCTTTGGCATAATGATAGCATCAAATTAGGATTTTCAGTCTAAATTATGGCTTCTGCCTTAGTCCCTTTCACTCCCACTAGCCATGAGTTCTACCCTTCACATGTCAACACCATCAAAACCAAAGTTAGAGGGTTATTTCAAACATGAGTAATTCTAATAAAGAAAAAAAAAGGGAAAAGAAAGAAGGAAAGAAATAAATAAAGAAGAGATAAAGATTTATAACTCCCCATGATGAAAAGTCAAAACACATCCATAATTTCTAGTATCCTCAGGCCATACCTATGCCTGTCATGGTGTTTGTTTATTTGGTGATCATTTGAGTTTGAGGAGATTATAGGGCTAGTGTTTTTGAGCCTTCTAGATATTACTTCATGTGTTAGAGATGAATTTTGAAAGTAAATATAGATATAGATAAGATATCTAGATATATAGACATTAATTTGACAAATATAAAGCATCCAAGGAAAGGGATATCACCACTTAAAGGCTAATTAATGCTTTAAATCAAAAAGTCAAACTTGATGGGTAGGAACTTATTTCACTTTATGTTTTAACTCAAAATAATTACACAACCTCTTCCTACTTGTTTTATCATTTTTTTAAAAGTAAAGATCTTACTGAAGAAAACAACAAAGAAATAATGAAAACCGCTCGATCATATGATTTTTCTCACAAATCCTAAGTTATACACTTTGGGTTAAAATATTGATTATTAAGGTCCACATCAACAAAATAGAAGCCATTATATGTAAGAAAATGAAATTGAAAACCTATTGATAGTTGTCACCATTTTTTCTTCTTTGGAATTTATTATTGTTATTATTATTATTATTTAAGAATAGAATTTACAAGAGCTATATGAGACCTAAATAAGCTAGAAACAATTTAAAATTATCTAGAGATGAATCAGATACTAACTATACATATCACTACTACTTTTTTGGGGAAAGATGAACACAAACATGCATATCAATTTGATTATAAAATTTGCATTTAAATATAAATAGATTTAAATATTAAATGATGTGAAAGGATATTCTTTGATCCACTTTAGCACGTTAAACATGCCATATATATATTTTACTTTTTGAAATAGAGGATGCTAGAGAAACCCAGTCCCTCAACCCACCCAACTCTATCTAGTTTGGAACTCAGGCTCCTAGGTAGACTAAGCCTAAGTTCAAGAAATGGAGTTCCACTTATCAGAAAATAAGAAAACATGGATGGAGATGATGTCATTATGCAATGATTGGGATCAAAATGCTGACATCTCCCTTAAAAAATTGTGGCTAATTCCTAGGAAAATTAGTGTCCTAATTGTGGACATGCAAACATGCTATTAAATTGTATTTCCCATTTTAATTCCAATTTTTATCTAGTCATGTCTTGCTAGATAATGGTGACAGAAAATAGAATTACATTTACCCTTTAAGATTTACAAAGGATAACTTGTGTGTTTGATAGAGATAACTAATGTACCCCATTTTGATTTGACAACTAGTTTAGGGATGGAAATGAGCGAGCCCAAATACCCACCACCAGCAATATAAAATTTAGCTTGTGGGCCAACCCATTTGTATCCTTTGAATTATGCTAATGCCATATTTATTTTTCGTAGAAAAATTCTATACATTTTTCTAAACACAAGATTTCTATCGAAAAAAATTTTAAAAACATAAATAATCACAAGATCGATTGGAATGCAAAGGCTAGTTTGGATGATCGAGGACCTTGCTTCCTCCATCTAAACTACTATAAAATTCCATGATATATCTAAAAAATTTATTTGCAAATTGATTTTAAGATCCCATAGAATAATGACTACCATTATTCATATGATCTCATGAATCGACTATCTTCTATCTGGTTTCTTTATACATTCTTATTCAAGTGAGAGATAGTTTCACTGACCATCAAAAGTCTAAATAAAAAATATTATATATATATATATATATATATATATTCAAATTTTCTTCAAATGATATTTTACCGGCCATCAAAATTCCAAATAGAAAACACTATATATATATATATATATATATAATTTGATGATATGATGAAGACACGTGTACAATACTATGATGAAGACATGTATACATAAATAAATATTTTATTAACAAAATCATAACCGAATTCATTTCTTACTAGGGGTAGCATATATTGGCTTTACCATAAAGCTATATGAAAAGCAGCTATGCTTGAGAAGATCAAAGTCTTTGTTTTGTTGGCTTTCAAAGACTTCATTAGATGGGAGAAAGACTAGCGAGAAAGAATTAGAACATTAGCTCAGAGTGCTCATTGTGTGGGCCCTCACCAGAGACTGCAGCCTCGCATCTCATTCTTTCTTGCCCTTTCACTCACATACTTTGGTTCTTCGTAGCAAGCTACATCCACTTTTATATGTCAATAAGTTGGAGGAAATGCTTTATTTTTACCTCTTGGCATATCGCATGGGATTAGCTTATCCTTTCTTGATGGCATATATAGAGAGAAAGAAATTCCAAGATCTTCTCGGATAGACCCTCCTCCACACAGACGATGATGGCTTGTAAAATTTTGTTCTCCTTTGAATCTTCGGCTTATCTCCTTGAGGGTAGGACCATAGAGGGCCATGATCATCTCGAAACTCTCCTTTCTCCCTGACTCTATTCCTTTGTACATTCTCCCCTCCTTGTAACTAATTTTTTAATAAATGAAGGGGAATCTACTTCCCTATGTTCGGTCCCAAAAGAAAAATCACACCAGCAAATGTAATAAATAGCACATGATATGAATTGACTAATTGACAGAGATTGTGGGCTCAAGCACCACGGGCTGGTTGCAATTGGTTTGAAGTCATTGGTGCAAACTTGTGCATGGACCTATTGCTCAAATTGTGCCTTGCTCAATTAAGCTGTTGTTGGGTGAAATTTACTAAAGATGAAACCTCTGGTAGAGATCCCTTGGGTAGAAAGGGTATTGCAAAGGATAAATTGGAAACAAATTTTCAAGGATGCCAAAGCAATAAGTAAAGCAATAAGATGAGTAAAACAATGGGACTTTTGAGATTTTGAGAATAAATCTAAAGGGTGAGCAAAGGCACTGTGCCTTTCTTTCCTAGAGATGTCTTAGACTCTTGCCAACGTTCAAAGGACCTGGAATAAGGTTCCTCAGTCCTTCAACATAAATATTGATGCTAGTTTAGTCGATGGTAAGTTTCATTGTCGGCAAACGAATTGAAAGAATCTTAAAAGGGAAAAAACAATGCTGCTAGAGTGGTAAGGACATGGAGTCTTTAACACATTGCTTCAAAACGGGAATATGTCATTAACGAATGCAAAAAATTTATGGGATTGGGGGATTGCAAGGAATTGTGATTGTTCAAGAAGATAGTTGGATATCCAATTTAATAGAAACAAGATGAGAGATATTAAAGAAAATTAAGGTGGAGATAGGTTGAGGGTTTGTAGAGGATGATAAAGACATCTACATGTTGATATGGGTACAAGAAGGTCTCACCGTTAGAAACCTAGCTTTTGATGAAAATATGGAGGACTAGATTCACTACACATCCTTCCATTGATGCGTAACGTGATTATGATTCCAAGATTGATGAGTTTGAATAAAATAATATTTATCTATGGTCATGACTGTTATGCAAAGGTAGCTCGAAGAATACTTATAGTTGTTATACAAAAACAGAAAGATATTAATATATGTGGACCAATGAACTCTTCATAATGTTGTGTTGGCTTGTTTGGAAGGAACAGAATCACTGTATCTTTTAATGAAGCATAGTCAAATTTCTATTGTTTTAAGTGAATTTGTCAAATGAACCGTACTCCTTCGTATATGTCAGGAGTCCATTGATGAAAAGGGGCTGGGAAAAGCTTGAACCCAATTCCTAAATCATATAGCCAAGAGAAATCATGAACCAAAATAGAAGAGCTTGTCCCACCTATAAGTAAATATTTCATAGTAGCCTCATTAGACCATACATCTCTCTTGATATATCCAGATATTACGTAGAAACATAAACTGAAACATTTTAGAGCTAAGCTTTAAAATGGATGTGAAGTGGTTTGCTCTTAGATTAATATTAGTGACTTCTGTTGGATTAACGGAGAGCTTTAGAGCATTGCCTAGGAATCGAGTTTTGGGGTTCGTATTTTCATTAGAACATTTTGTAGTGCTAGAGGTTTGGGGTTTGCAATTTTCTTTTCTCTTTCCTCTTCTATTTTATCCCAAGACAAAGGTGTTTGAACTCTTCATAAAGTTGGTTATGCTCAATTTTTCATACATCCTGAGTTTTTTTTTTTTTTTTTCATCTTGTCAATCATATAAGTAGATGGGATCCAAAAGCTTGAAGTGAAATTTGTAAATAAAAAAAAAAAAAGACAATTATTGATCTTGCAAGCAAACAAAAACTACATTTATTCTTTTTGAAGAATAATACATATTTGGGAGTTTCTAGATAATGAATGCAAATGAATAAAATAAATGATTAATACTCTCGACAGTCCCATATCTGGCAACTTCCTCCTCCATTACTCCACTCCCTACTACTTTTACAAAACATCTTCCCCTTCTTCCACACTGTTAACCCACCATTAAATGCCTCCACTGCTCTACACTCTACCCTCCTCATCAACATTCTCCTTGCCTCTTCTCCTACATGTGCTCTTCCTTCCTCTTCCATCCCACCAAAGACCTTTCTTTCACCTCTTCTTCTTCTATTCCTCCTCTAAATAGGGGAGATTTGGTCACCTGTAGATTTGCATGCAACTTAAATTGAGGTGGCTTGACCTACAATAGATCTCCACTTGTAGGGCACTACATAATCCTTAAATATAACTATTGTTTGGGATGACAATATGTCTTTTCAAACAGAAAATAAGAGTTAAATATTCTACTTATGGTATAAACTAAACTAACTAATATAACTTTTTTTTTAATATATAATTCCAATAAAACTAGTTCTTGCTCCTACCACAATATATATAAATAAAAAGTTTTTATTGGAATAACTCATATCCAATATGAATTGGAAGCACTACCTTATCTTTCTTCTTATAAATAGAGGCAAGTTGTTTGGAAAGAAGGGTAGCCCTCAGCTAAATACCATTAACCCTCAAAATTTTGGTAAAGGCAGGATTTGATCTAAATTATTTGATTTAACTATCAAAAACTTTACTAGCTTCATAATTAAGCTACTATTTTTAAACATTGGCAAATTCTATCATACTTTTGGCTGCATATAAATGGTGTCGTAAATAAATAAAAGTTCAAAAGCATAAAGAATGGTGAAAAAGAGGCTGAAGATTTTAAAATAGGATTTAAATGAATGAAAGTGAAGCTCAGTTTCTAAAAGAAATTATAAAAAAGTATTTTAGTTGAACCCACTTAGAACATTTTTTCTTCTCTAGCCCAAATGTTATGGATCTATTTGGTATTTCTCTTGCTTTTTGTCTTTTGTTTTTAAAAGCCTAAGAAGAAAATGTACTAGAATGAAACAGGCAATATGAAGCTCTCTTTTCTTAATTATTTGAAAATTCTTTAGAGCTTTTGGAGACAAAGAAAATTTGAAACTCCATGCGATATTTCACTAATTTGTGGTAGAAAAACATATACAACAACTATGTCAAAAAAAGCTTTAAATGAAATATTAAAAGAAAATATCAAAACATATGATAAAAATGACAATAGATACAATTACTTACAAATGAGAATTCCATCAATTACTTATTAAATGAAAATTCCTTGAAGCAATGCAATACTATTTAGCAACTTGAGCCATCCACAATCCATTAACAACTTCCAAGTATGGTTTACATCTATAATGAGAGCTTAGATTTATCATGTATCCAAATCTCAGCCCTTATTATCTTACTAATAAGATTTCCTTTAGGGATGGAAATGGGCCAATCCAATGTCCTACCAACAACAATACAAGATTTAGCTAGTGGGCAAACTTGTTTGTATCGCTCAAATTATACTATAGCCTATTTATTTTGGATAGTAAAATTTTATACATCCTTCTTGATATATGCATGATTTCTACTTAAAGGAATTTAAAAACACAAAATACAAATGTTAGTTTGGATGACCAAGGATCTTACTTTCTTCATCTTGATTACTATAAGATGCCATAGTGCACCTTAAAAAAAGATTGGTAATTAATTTTGAGATTCTATGGAATAATAACTGCCACTATTCATATGATCTCATAAATCCACTAGCTTCCACCTTAGTTTTTCATACATTCCCATTCAAGTGAGGGATAGTTTCATTGACCATCAAAGTTCCAAACAAATATATATATATATATATCTTCTAATGTTATTCAAATGAATAGTATTCTCATAATTATTTCATATTATTACAAGTCAAATTGGTGACATCCTTTTAGATGCTAACTGCCACCTTTATTCGATTACATACAAAGCTGCATAGCAATCACCATCTAACCAATTTGAGGAACTTCTATAACGATGCCATCTTTGTTTACCCAAACCCACACCCTATCACATCGGTAACTAGCATCCACGGATGATCCCTCCAGCACAATAATAGCATCAACGGCAGGATTCTCTGTCTCAATTATAGTTTCTGCCTTTGTCCCCTCCACTCCCACCAACTCTGGCCATGAGCTCTTTCCTTCACACACAAAATCAAATCTAAAGTTAGAGGAGTGATTTCGAACAAGATTAATTCTTAGAAACAAAGAAAGAAATAAGGAATGAAGAGAAATAAATAAAAGTTTATAACAGAAATTTGAAACACATCTACAATTTGTAGCACGCTTAGACCTTACCTGTGCATGCCATTGTGTTTGTTTCTATCGCTATCTTCTTTGAGCTTGAGGAGGTTTACAGAGCTAGTATTTATAAGCCCTCCGGCTTTTGCTTCTTGCAATAGAGATTGAATTTTAAAAGTACATGTCCCATACGGAAAGCATTCTTATTCGGACTTTGGGAGCGCATGACAGGCTGATTGCTGTCTGAATTTTTCTTTGTTTGAAATCTTGATCAGAAGCAAGAGAAATGGGGGTGATACTACGACCAAGTGACAGTTAAAATATTGTGTTTTCTTTGTTTGAAAGTAATTATCTTATACAGAAAGCAACCTTAGGCTTTGAGAGTTGATACAAGATAATTACTATTTGAATCTTTTGTTTGAAATTTTAATGAGAAGCAAGAGAAATGCAAGAGGTAATGCATGTTCCGTGGTACGACGATCAAGTGTTTGTCAAAATGATAGGTTTTCTTTGTTTGAATTTTGAAGGAGAAGCAAGAGAAATGTAAGAAGTAATCCATCTCCCCTCAAACTTGAATCAAAATGTTAGTCAAAAGGGTACGCTCACCATGGATTAGAGAAGCAGGCCTTAAGCTGGTAACCTTACCAAATACCTCTTTTGCCCTTCATAGTTTTAGGGCTCAGAATTAATGCAGAAAATAATTACATTTATAAACATTGTATTGAATTTAAACTCAATTGAAATTTCTTTGAAACTTTATTCCTAAAATTTATTAATCATTGTGTAACAAATGGCTAGACTATTTAGATTCTAATACACTCTAACATTTTCTCCACCTTCTCCCTTCTGAGAGCACTCTAATTTGTAGTTTCTCTTTGTGAAAATCCATAAGAAAAAGTTTAATAATATAATCTTTTTGTGTTGATAGGTACAATTTCAACACAATTAATTTCGGCAAGCCTCTAAGTGTTTGTACTAGGGTTTGAATTTTAAATATTTAAGTTTTATTTGATTTTGAAGCCTGATTTTTAAATTTTTGAGTTGAACACTCTTCTCTCCACCTAGTGGTCCTTGTCTCCTTGCTTTTTCTAAAAATAAATTAAGAAATTTTACTCATGTGTTAGCCAGGTTGGGCTTTGGTTGTCATGTTAAACTCAAAATCTATATAATTAATTTTCTTTTATTTTTATTGATCTAACTATAAATTATCTGGACTAGCTTGGCTGATGTCATTGGGTTCAGAAATTAAATATCCTCGGACCAATTTTGCAATTCTACTGGGATCATACATTGTGAAAGTTATTACCATCTTGCTTAGTATCTCTTTCAGTTAAAAGAAATAGAAAATTAAATTTTATTTTTAAAAGAGACATTTTATGCACCATCCTAGCTAATTTAATAAATCAGAAGGATACTCCCAACTTAAATAATCTTTCATTTAAAAGCCAAAGAATCCATGATAAATTGTCTTCCTCATAAATATGCCACACCAGTAATAACGTACGGTAAACCATAAATGGTATGAAATTGATTGATTTGCAAGAGATTATGGCCTCAAGCACCTAGGCTGGTTGCAATTAGCTTGAAGTCATTAGTGAAATTGTGCATGGACCTATCACTCCAATTGGGTCTAGCTCAATTAAACTACTGCTGGGTGAAATATGCAAAGATGAAATCAAGGATAGCGATCTCTTGAGTAGAAAAAGTATTGTACAAGGTAAAATGGAATCAATTTTTCAAGGATGCCATAGCAATAACAGATGAGATAAGTGAGACTATTAAAAATAAATCTAAAAGGTGAGTAAATACATTGCACCTCTCTTTTTATAAGATGACTAAGGATGTGGGATATGTTTTAGGGCCTATTTAGGTTAGTTGTTGGCTCTAGCTGTTTAGCAACAGTTATTTTATATAGTTGTTGATCAATAATCACTTAAAAATACTCTAATAGCTAATTCAAATAAGGTCTTAATCTTTTGTCATTGCTCAAATCATCTTGAATTAGATGGCTCACTCCACTATATATATATATTGATGCAAGTTTACTTGATAGTATTATTCAGTGTCAGCTAACAAAATATGTTAGATAAAATTAAGACTATGATTTAAATACTGGATGGATATTGTAATTAGCTCGAGTTGAAAAGATCTTAAAGGGAAGAAACAACATTGATCAAATGGTTGGTGCCGGAGACATGAAGCCTTTAACATATTACTTTAGACATAGGAATATGCAATCAACAAATAGTAAAAAATTATGTGTAATATCTCATAAAAATAGTCCTATATCAGATGGGAAAGAATGAGTTAAAGAGGTTATAACTCAAGTTCATTTGCTACCAATTAACTTGCACTTAATTTTTTTAGGCCATATGGATCCGGCCTACTTATAGGTTAATTAGGCCAGCAGGTGGGCTTGAGGTATTACAAATAGTATTAGAGCTGATTCGGATGCATGAAAGTTGGTAGGTAGAAGAAAGGGCTACTCATAGATTGCAACACCAACGACCTCACTTAAGATAAATTTTGCCTAACTTGTAACATACGACGAGGACATTGCTTGATAAAAAGGAAAAAATTATAATATTTCATAAAAATAGTCTTAAATCAGATAGAAAAGAATCGGTTATAGAGGTTATAATTCAAGTTTGTTTGCAATCAATCAACTTACACTTGAGTTTTTAAGACCACGTGGATCTAGCTCACTAACAATTTAATTGAACCAATAAGTGGGCTTGAGATGTTTGAGGATGATTTTTGTCACTTGGTGCAATAATCATAGCTGGAATAGGTGTCTTTGGAATGCTATTCTAATCATATGAGAATTCCTTGGGACAATACTATTGTTGAGCAACTTGAGCCATCCGCAACCCATTAACAACTTCCAGGCATGATTTACATCTCAAATGAGACCTTAGATTATACCATTTATTCAAATCTCAGAACTTACCATCTTAGTAATGAGATTTCCTTTAGGGATGGAAATGGGCCCAATGACTACCACCAAGCATATAAGATTCAGCTAGTGGCTTAACCCATTGGTATTGCTTGAATTATGCGATGCGCTCTTTATTTTGAATAGTAAAATTTTATATATCCTTCTTGACACAAGATTTCTATTAAAAAAATTTAATAACACAAATAGTCACCCGATCAATTGGAATACCAAGATTAGTTTGGTTGATCGAAGATCTTGCTTCCTCCATTTTAATGACCATAGAATGCTACAATGTACTTTATTAATAAATGATTTGCAAATTTATTTTGAGATTTGATGGAATAATGATTGCCCTCCATTCATGCGATCTCATGAATCAAATATGACCATCAAAATTCCAACAAAACATATATATATATATATATATATATATATAGCTATATTCGAATGTAACCAAGTCTCTCTCTATCTATAAATATAATATTCAAATTTTATTCTAATGAATAACATTCTCATAAATATTATATATTGATACAAGTCAAATAGGTGGCATTTTCACACATGCTAGTTGCCAACTTTATTCAATTTGATGTAAAGCTACATAGCAATCACCATCAAATTTTTACAATGATACCGAGCTTGCCTATCCAAACCCGCACCATATTTATTTAATTAAATACAAAGCTAGATGGCAATCACCATCTAACCAATATGAGGAACTTCTACGACGATGCCATGCTTGTCTACCCAAACTCGCACCCTATCGCATCGAAAATCAGCAGTGACAACCGATCCCTTCGGCACAATAACAGCATCAACTGCAGGATTCTCTGCCTCGATTATAGTTTCTGCCTTCGTCCCTTTTGCTCCCACCAATTCTGGCCATGAGTTCTTCCCTTCACATATAAACACCATAAAAACCAAAGTTAGAGAGAAGTTATTTCAAATAAGATTAATTTTGAGAAAGAAAGGAAGAAAAAAAAAAAGAATGAATGAATGGGGAGAAATAAAGGTTGATATCTCTCCAATGTGGAAATTCGGAACACTCCAGTCTAGCATGCTTCGGCCTTACCTGTGCATTCCATGGTTCTTATTTTAATGGTGATTTTCTTTGAGGTTGAGGAGATTTATAGAGTAAGTATTTATAGGCGTTCTGGCTGTTGCTTCTTGTACCAGGGTTGAATTTTAAAAGTAAATGTCCCGTACGGAATGCATTCTTATCAGGAATTTGGGAGCGCATGGCAGGTTAATTACTACTTGAACTTTTCTTTGTTTGAAACTTCAATGAGAAGCAAGGGAAATGGAAATGATACTACGACCAAGTGTTGGTCAAAACATTATATTTTCTTTGATTAAAAAGCACATATCTTGTACGGAAAGTATCCTTTGGCTTTGAGAGAGTTCGTACAGGCTAATTACTGCTTGAATTTTTTGTTTGAAATTTCAGTGAGAAGCAAGAAAAATTCCGTGGTATTATGATCAAGCGTTGGTCAAAATAGCAGGCTTTCTTTGTTTGAATTTGGAAGGAGAAGCAAGAGAATGCAAGAACTAGTCCATCTCCCCACAAGCTTGAATCAAAGTGTTGGTCAAAAGAGTAGGCTCACCATGGGTTAGAGCAGCAGGTCTTCCGACCAAAATTGTATCCGATAAGGATTTGACAAGGACGAGGGTTCTTTTCCACACGTGTGAAGCATTACCTTAATAAGTTCACTAAAACCCGGAGAATTCCTCCACTTTACACTTAGATCAGATAAGCTTTGACCACACAATGTCCTCATGGATTACCTTGCCACGTAAAGAGATTATTTGACCATTAAAGCGCTCTTTTCTTCTTCTTTAATCCATTGCACGCGGTACTTCACACCAGATAATTTCATTTCTCATCAAAAGTGGATTAAAAGCAGATGCCTAGCTGAAAGCAAATCAATATTAAGTAGTCTCAAAGGTTTTTAAGTAAAAAAAAAGAAGAATTTAAGAAGGTTTTCAATATTCTCTTAAACTTTTTAACAACAGCAATTTTTAGTTTTAAGAATTAAGAGGATTCGTAGAAATTTATTTTTACTTTTTTTTATTTAATTAGATATATAATTTATATATATATATATATATATATATATATATATATCATAAAACTTTCAAATAATCGAAGAATTTTAATCCTATCTTTATTTTTTAAAAAACTTTATTTTAAAGTTCCTTTGTTTTCTTATCGTACCAACTTCGAAACAGAGGGTTAGCTTCCCAGAGTTAGTTATTGAGCAATAAGTTCCACCAATTTCAACCCGTGCTAAAGATATTGCCACCAAAGTTTTTGTTCCATTGCTTAGGTCTCTTTTGGTATGCGGGAGATGATCATTTGATAAACCATTAACAGACATCTTCCATGCTTTTTGAAAATCTTATGATTCAGTGTCAATCATATATAATTCTTTGAACGAAGAAGGTATATTAAAATTGATATTCTTTGTGGTTTTCAAAAATAAATAACAATGTGTTGGTGGTGGAATTGGACGAAGGATGGCTATACTGATTAGGATTTTCACTTGATAGATGGCTCCAATCATTGCCCGGTCATGGAAGCGTTACACTGGCATCTGATCCCAACCCTACAGCCCGCTACCCATGCAACGTGTAAATGATGAGGAAGCTCCATTTAGTCATGATCCGGTCCACTTTTAACTTTGTTCCATAAGAACATAGCCATATGGCTTGGGTTTTCATTGTAAACACTCTTCCATTTTCTTATTTTTCCAACATCAGACTAAACGCCTAAGTCCCTTCTTCTTCCTAGAGGATAAAGATAAAACACATTCAAAAATGACAAAAAAAAAAAAAAACGTTATTACTTTTAAAAATATTTAACACAATGATCAAATGATATTTGTGGTAAACGCAGGACTTGATAATCCAAACAATTTTTATATAATTTTTTATAATAAAATGATAGCATATACACGAAGAAGACAAAGGAAAACAACATGTTGTTTTGCTTGCCGAACATAGAATGCTTTCCTCATTTCGCATCAACAAGATAGATAGTGTTGTAAACAGGCCGTGCCAGGCCTGCACAATCCATGGCCCGCTTGGCCCGTAATTTCACAGGACGTGCTGGCACAGCCCAACACATCGCAGGTCATGCCTGGGTCACCCATGAAATTCGGACCCGTGAGTCTTTACGGACTATTTTTTAATTTTTTTTTTTATTTTTTATATGCTAAAAGGGGTATTTTTTATATGCTGTCGAGGGACAAACCCTTGTATTTCCAGGCATCATATATAATGAAATAAAAGGTTTAGATTAGCACTTACGGCAATCGGAACCCATGTATATACTAGCATATAGAGGCATATTAAGATCAGCGTCCTTATCGTTGTTGGTCTCTGCTGTCCAAGTGAATTCTGGAACTAGAGCCATACATAGGGGAGCCTTGATCTCGAAGCAAAGGTCTATTGCTTTAAAAAATGAGCAAAAATAAGAACAAAGGGAGACTGAAATTTCCTAGTAACTCGATTTGCTTCATTAATCTCCATCTCCATGTGGAATTACGGCTAATTTCAAAGCAGCAATGGGGCCAGAGATGTTTGCGATATTAGATAGCATTCGCCTATGTCTCAGCCTTTGAAGTTGCAGTCAACATGAAATACAGTTGGAAAGATGCGGAAAGATGTCGGTTATATTGTTGTGAGGCCTGGAAATAAGAAATAATCTTCCCTACAGCAACAAACCCAACTAGCTAACTTTTGAGAGGATACTTTTGTTTTCGGTCGGCTCAGCAAATAAAGAATGGATTTAGAAATCTCCTTATTTTAATTTGTTTATGAGAAAATAGATGGAAAACTGAGATGTGGGCTCATTAAAGTTTCATTAAGATCTTGAAAGTTGACAGGGTACAAGGGAATCAACTGTTTCAGAATCAACAACTAGGAAAAAAGTTTATCACCATGAGTTGAGAACCCGTCAAGCCATATGAATAATTTCTTTAAAAGTAAACATGAAACCTTAGCATAAAAATTAAAAGTTCAGAAATTTCTTTCTTTCCGGACCTTCCACCAGATTTCTGCCACAATAATGTCTCATACTAATCTAAAATTCTTTTTAATCCTTCGCCAAATACCCAGTAATGAATCCAATGAGGGAGATCCTCCACTCCACCTGATGTTGTATTTTTAACATTTCTGAATCTGCATAGTAGTAGAACAAGAAAGGAAAAGATGCGATGCATTTCCAAATCTGAGCTTGGCATTTTGCAAGCTCTCTTCTTCAAAGAGGCTGCAGTTACTATTCATCCTTTAGAGGCCATATATTAAGAAAATCTATTCTTCACCGCCATATAGATTTTTCAAATCAGATTTAGGACACATTTCCTAAAATTGATGAACTTGTAGGAGCTAACAGTCGAAATTTGATTAGAAGATCATCTCCTTAACACTGACTCCTTGCTAATTAAAGATCTTGTAAAATTCAAGACTTCCATAAGAGAGTTATATTCAATAAGAGCATTTCAATCAAAAGACCTGAAGAAATAAATCATACCATATCATGATGATCGACAACAACAAGGAACCGGGAGGAAAAGGATCACATAGAGGAATATCACCAAGCCACCTGTCCAGCCAAAACTGAATTTTTGCACAATACCATGCAGCAAACAAGCTCCAAATAGGAAACAACTCCTAGACCTGATAATAGCCTTCCAAAATGCTGAAGCACAAAAGAGAGAATGAGAGTTCCAGACCGTTCTTCTATGATAAACATCAATGAAAAGCTTCCCAATATAGCAGCCACCATCAAGGTATTTCCACCACTATTTTCCGAGCAATTCAATGTTCAAACCTGTCGAGTCCTTCCTAATCCTCTCTGGTGTTTGGACTTGCAGAGACATTTCCATATGACAAGGCCAAAACAAACATTAAACTCAGACTTGCCCTTCCAAATTTTCTTAATTTATTTCCTTGTTTTAATTTTGATTAAAGCCATCAGTCTGTACAATGCTTTTGTGGCACTAGAGGTAATAAAAACAATCTGCAGTTGGCAACCTGACCTTTTCTCAATGACACACTACTGTTACACTAGTCAAGAAACAGGGAAGCAGATGGGATTTTGTCATGATAGAATGAGGGTTCACACAATCTCAACAAGAATACTATCATCTGGCATTAAAAATAGATATAGAAGAAAAATGTTCTTATCAATAAATGAATAAATATAGAATTCTTATCAAAACAATGTTCTTATCAAAAAAAAAGGAACAAAAGAAATGTAGGAATAGCAGAATCCTTTCTACAAGGTGTAGTCAAGCAGCAGCTGCACAAGGTGAATGACAAGAGAACACCAACGCCATGTCCACGCTTAAAGAGGAGACCAAGAATTGGTGTCATCCCATGTTATCTACTGATGGTGACATCAATCTGCATGTCAAAACTGGCATCCATTATCATTGCAAGATGGTAGGGCATGCAGTAAATTTTATAGAAACATGGTTCAGATAGATAGAACACCACAATGACATTGGCAAGCTGCCCAGCCTAGTGTCTGTTACATTTTCTACAAAGATCGTGGCTTGGTCTTCTCTAAATTGTTGCATATGATATAAGACATGTAACATATTCTCAAAAAACGATATAATGCTAGTAATATGATGGATATAGTGGACTAAGTACATTATAAATATACAAAAGTCACTTATGAAATCAAGCAGTTTGGATTTATCATCAAACTGCATGACCACTTTTCTTCCTCCTGAAGTTTCAGTAGCACGTAGCTTGTTTAATAAAGCAACAACGCTTTCTCTTTCAAGTGAACACTAAAGATAATGCCACAAATTTTACATAGCTCTGGCACTATGATATGGGCAAAAGTCTTCCAAGACCATCTAAACCAATCTAAATCAGCAAAAAATAGTAGCAACAATACCCACAGCAAAGATATTAGCAGCAGTAAAAGAGCACTACCTTCTCATTTGACATGCTATGCCAATCAGCATTGGATGAGATTCAACTTGTTAAATTACTTTTTGGGCCAGGCTTCCTCTTAGTTCCTTCTGGAGCCATGGCACAATTGTTTTTTATACTGCATAAAGGATAAAATAACAATTAGAAAAGGAGAAACAAAATATGGTTATTAATTACTTTTAGATCAAGAATATAAGAACATCAAAGGCAGAGTATATGCATCAATAGTAACAACAGAAGCTATTTTCTAGAAGGTGGAATATCCCCAATTGAATCACTTACAGTCAAGGAGTAAAGGGGCAAAAGGATGAGTCCAAGAAAACCAGGCCAATAACCGAGACAAAAAAGCAGAAAATAATTTCTTTTATTTAAACAAATATGTAGCAAGCTTCTTTTTTTTCCTCTCTTCCAAACTAACAAACAATATTGAAGAACTAAATAGGAAAGATCAACAAAACTTAACTAGATTGCTAACAAAAGCAATTTTTATTACCAACTACAAGATACGAGTAATCATAGTTAAAGAGGTAAAAGGTAATAGAAAACAAAGTTTGCTCTATGACTCCTTTAGGAGTTCACTTTAGAAAGAATTACTGTAGAAAGCTTTTTTTCTGCTCATCTTTAACTATATCAGTTCATTTTGTAGGTAAAAGTCATAATATCATATAGATAGAAAAACGCAGAAATTTTAAGAACTAATGCTTCAGAAATTCCAAGAACTAATGCTTCAGAAAGAATAAAATTTGAAACCAATGTAAATCGAAACTTGCTGACCATTACTATCATAATTATGCGAGTAGGCAACAAATCATCAACTAGCAGGAATGAAAACAAACAAGTATTTGAAATCTCAAATGAGAATTATCTCAAGTTCCAAATATCTTGTTAGAAGAAAGAGCCAAAAAATAAAACCACAGCCGTGTTCCAACTTCTAATAAAAACCACAAGTTTTAGTTTATGTCAAATATAGGATTTTGTGTCAAGTCAAAGATCTGCAAATAGGAGAACATACAATTGTGCCCAAACTAATGCAACAAATTGATTATCCTTCCAGACCTCATTAAAGTGGCAAGCATATCTTGTAAAATGAAGAAAAAGGACAAGAGGCTAGAATTATTTGAGATATCCATGGTTGATCTTTGGACATAAGAGAATACAAAGAAGAAAAGAATATTACCCTCCCATACTTCAAGAATAGTGCACTTATATGCCTGTACAGAACTATGAACAGCAATTCATCATGAAGCTGAAATGCCTTTTTCAAATTTCCAGCAGTGATGCGACCATTTAAGAAGGTTGTCATCAGACTGAAACCTTCTGTTGATCATTCTCTTGAAAATCGAATAAGATTCTCGTGCACTTCCTGTTTCATGAACCCAATTCATGAGCAGTTTGTCTGTGATAATATCATGTTATACCATCATCCAGAACTCTTCATCATCTATCTGTAACCAGATAAAAAGTTCATTAAATCCTATCCTCTTTACTGAGACATGAATTGGAGCCGGCCTTTACACACAGACCACCAATAACCTTTACTGAATCCTAAATCACAATATTGAGCAAAATTCCTTATCAACAATTCCATATCTCAAAGAAAATGCATGAAAGAATTTCAGAACTTATCATCAGGCACCAATCCTCTCTGCAGCATTTCATCATGAAGCCGAAATGCTTCTTTCAAGTTATCAGCAGTAATATAACCATTAACTAAGGTTGTATATGTAGATTTATCGGGTTGAATTCCTCTGTTGGTCATTCTCTTGAAGACCCAATCAGCTTCTTGCATCTTCCCTTGTTCACAAAAACCACTTATGATCACATTGCATGTGATCACATCAGGTAGCACCCCTCGATCATCCATTTTGTTAAGCAAGGCAAAAGCCTCCTGCATCCTTTCTTCTTTCACAAACCCGTGAATGAGAGTGTTGTATGTTATCTTATCAGGAAAGACCTTTTCCTCAATCATCTTTTGTAAAAATTCTTCAGCCTTTGATGCATTGCCCAATCGACAGTAACCTTTAATAATTGAGTTGTAAGTCACAATGTTAGGCAAGATTCCTTTTTCTGTCATTTCATCCCAAAACCCAAAGGCTTTTTCCACTTCCCCCTTACTACAGTGGTAGTCTATTAGAATGCTATAAGTAATGTGATTGGGAAAAATTCCTCTATTGTACATATCATCCCACAACCCATTAGCTTTCTCCATGTCCCCTTCTTTGCACAAACCATCAATCAAAGTATTGTAAGTAATGATATCTGGTTTCAAGTTCCTCTCCAGCATCATATAAAACAATTTCAAAGCTTTCTCTATGCACCCATTTTTACAGTACCCATGTATGAGAGTTGTGAAAGTGCAATAGTCAGGTGCAACCCCTCTTTGCATCATTTCAGTGAACAGCTCATCTGCCTCTGGTAGCCTCCGCTCCTTACACAACCCATTCAAAATGGTATTGTAGGTGACCACATCTGGCATGCAACCATGATCTACCATCTCATTGCGCATCTTGAGAGCCTCAGTGATCAAACCAATCTTGCAAAAACCACCAATAACCATAGTATAAATCACATTATCCAGAACCAAGCCAGCTGCCTTCATATCTTTAAAATACTTTAGCACCCTACCCATATCCCCTTTCTTAGCAAACAAGCCTATCATAGCACTAAAGCTAACTATATCAGGAACAATCCCTCGCTGCAACATTTCATTATAAATCCTCACTGCTTCCTCCGCATCCCCTTCTTTACAAAACTTACCAAGAAAAATGTTAAAAGTAGAAGTATTGGGCACCAATCCACTGCCCACCATCTCTCCAAACATCTCTTTCGCCCTCTCATACTTCCCATTCTTACAGAACCCATTCAGAACAGCATTATAAGTCAGAACATCAGGCTTCAGTCCCTTTCCAACCATTGAATTTAGCAACTCCATGGCTTCTTCCAGACACCCCTTGCGACAACGTGCATCGATCAAAGTATTGTAAGTCACGATATCCGGAAAAATTCCTTTTTTCTCCATTACCGACAAGAACTCGTCAGCATCTTCGAACCTCCCACTCTTGCAGAAGGCGTTTACCATGATATTCAAAGTGTAGACATTCAATTCGGTCCCCATTTCGACCACCTCTTTATAAATCTCCAACGCCATGTCGACCCAATCCACCCGAACCAAGCCGGCGAGAAGGCTATTGCACGCATTGACCGAGACGAATTGCCTCCTCGTCTTCAAGAGACGGAACGCCTCCGAGGCCTCCCTTAGCTTCCTCGCCTGCACGTAGGTGCGGATTAAGAGGTCGAACACGGATGGATGCGAGCCGCAACGGGCGTAGGTGGAGAGCAAAGCATCAACGATCTCCGACCTCGAGGAGCCCCTCCGACGGACCATCCGGAGGATGAGGGACTGGGCGTCGGAGGTCCTCTGGTTCCGGATCGAAACATGGATCATCGCGCTGAGGGATTCCGAAGAGAGCTTGAGATCGGATCTTCGGGCCAAGAGATCGACGAATCTCTGGCCTAACGCCGGGTTTCTTCGGCTGCATTTGGAGAGGACGTCGAGGACGATCGAAGAAGGGAGATTGGAAGGGGAATGGAGGAGAGGATTGGGTATTCCGCGCTCGAGGTTGGAGATGATCTCGTCTGGGTTCTCTGAGGTAAGGTTTTGGGAGAGCGGAAGGGTTCTGGGAGGATTAGGGTTCGGGTGGGAGGGAGAGGATCTGCGGCGGGGAGTATACCCTGTGGCGGTCCTCAAACGCGACGCCATTTGAGGAGAAATCCAACGCTCTCCGTCTCCGGTTCGTCGTGATCAAATAATTCAAGACTACAACCAGCGCGTTGGCCCGTAGTTGTTGGGCTTGGCCGGCCGAATGTGGGAAACGTTTTCGTAGAAGCTAGAGCCAATCTAGGTTACTGAAATAGCAAGAGAAACTCTCGTCTCCAATTAAACTACGTCCTACACCAAGGCATGGTGCCATAATTTTTCTTTTTTTATTTCTCCATTTATATATATATATATATAGAGAGAGAGAGAGAGAAAAAGAAGGGAATAGATTGGGCTATATTAAAATGTAGTCAAGTCTAATCCGATTATCTTTCCTACCTTTGAATTTACACAGTTCATAAATTCTAAGAATGAAAAAAATAAAAAAAATGAGATAGCTTCGAGATCCATATAAATCTAATAATGAAAAAGATGATTAGATCCTACACTTGATTACATTCAAATATAATTAAGTTCATAAACATATATATATATATATATATATATATATATTTACATACATACATATATATAATTTTGGATCTTATCTTCATACAATTTATGCGTCATTAGGCTGGTAAGTCTGAGTTGATCACATGCATATCCATATATGCAGAAGCTAATCTTTTTCAAGCTTTCTCATGAGACATATCATGATCATAGTCAACAAAAATTAAAAATATCTATAAAAATAAAGAAAATAAAAACTCTAATTCAATGCATTGCATATATTGAAAACCGTTGACATATTTTGAAAAAATATGCTCTTATGAAATTTTAGCTTGGACTCGACAAACTTCATTAATTGTACATGAATTAACATTGTTTTTATAAATGATAAGCTTCATCTAACTAGATGCAAATACTATTACTAGCTCATTATTCTTTCTTACTGCTTTTCAGGTATTAACATCAAGTGGTGTGTGCCAAAGCGTTAAGATATTTACAACTTTCTCATTCATCAATTTAGACTAGTATTTGATAAAATAATTATATTATATTCTATTATTACTTCAAAGACAATAACTTTATAACTTGAAATATTATTACAAATTGAAACTTGTAGGAGCTATATTTATTTTTATCTGGTACTATTTAAATTTTGCTTTTGATGGCTTATGCATTTGATGTTGGAGATTTTAAATAGGTCTAACACATCTTGTGGATTCAATCGTGATATGCGGCTGCATGTCATGTCTTACCTAAAACACTGAGTTGACACCTCATAAGAACAATAGAAGATACCAAGAAGAGAGTAGAGAGAGAGAGAGGAGACTACGCAAGAAAACATCATCTAATTAAGTTTAACATGTTCTTCGAATTCGGATAGACATTTTCAATCATAAAAATGTATCTCAACCCTTAGCATGAAAATTTTGATAGCATGTAAGAGGCTGCCACCTTCCGTTATCTTGTCTTTTTTTACCATCAAGAAATCCGGACCCCAAACAACCGAACTCCCTCTTTAAATCTCTCTTGCTTCTGGTCTGTCACCCCCACGTCCTCTTTGTCTTCTGAAGAGCTCTCTTTCAATTTCATCTCCTCTTGACTTCTGCTAGAACTCATCTTATCTCCAACTTTGTCTGCCACCTTCTTCCCCGCCGCTTCCTCCACTTCCTCCATGCTTTTCTCAGTCTTACCAAAACTGTACTCAGATCTTTGGTTCTCATTCTGTCCATCATCGTGCTCACTGAAACTCACTTTGCCACCACCCTTGTCACAAGTCATCACGTCAATCATATAATATTGCTTCATGTGCCCATCTTGTTCTTCCTCGCACCAATAAAAAACAACAACATCCTTCTCGGCAAGCCCTTTCTCTTTCACAAATCGACTCCAACCCCTTGCCAGCACAAAGCTCTGGCTGCCTGTCCAAAAACAGTACCTAAACTCCCACCTCTTCTTCTGCTTATCGAAAAACTCAAGTGAAACGCTTTTATCAGTATTCTCCTTTACATTAGGGAAGAAGTCCAGGGCGTGCTTCTTAGGGACGACAAACCTGTTAAGCCTTCCAACATCGCTAGGAGTAAGTTCCTTCTCAAAGAGCTTACGAAGCACAACTTTGCCTTCTTCTGAGCGATCCATGCTCGGGCCTTCAGTAGTATTGAGAGCTTGGCCAGCCATCAAGGACTTGGAAAGCATCAAGTTGCAGGAGTCATTGTCGGCCATATCAAGCACGGTATTTGTCATCTGGGGACCTCCAAGATTAAACTCACTAGGTCTGAACTTTTTTGATGTTCTGCTACTTGGTGAGTTGTTGTCATTGTTATCTGTTATGCCTTCCTCCTTGTTAGACTCGTAGATGTCGCGTTGGATGGGTGAGGACTCTTGCTGCCTGAGGGAAGGCTGTAAGCTTTTGATCTCAGGTGAGACAGAGAATTCAGTGGTGGTGGTTGCTACAGCGGAATCTGAAGTCATGCCTCTTGAAGCTTCCTCCATTATTGGATTTTGATGTAATAGAACCCTTTATCCTTACTATGAGAGAGAATGTCAGAGAATAGTCAGTGCACAAAATATTTTGATCAAGATTATAGAAATGATGTTATCTTAAGGCCACGAAATCCCTGAAAATGAAATTAAATAAACGGGGCAATACAAGACAATACACAATGCACTACATCAGAAGTTCTAGCTAGAGATCATGAAGCATGGATGCAGAATATAAACATCAATCCTAGAGCATATAGATGAGAGTGAGGCTACATGAGTAGACTGGAAGTGGAAGTCCGGAGTTTCTTAGTTTTTTTATTTGAATTTTTATTCGGAGTTTAAGTGACAGAAAACTTCGCAAACAGGCCTGGCTCCCCTTATCAACAAATTTCAATCAAGATTGGTGGCCTGGAAAGAAAAATCCTTATTTTATAAAGAAAGATTAATTCTCATAAATGCGGTTATTTGCCTTACCCTCCCCTATTATAATGTTTGTCTTCTTTTGCCAACATGAGTCCAAAAAAAATATTAATCAGTTCAAAAGAACTTTCTTCTAAAAAGATAAAAAAATAATTAACGAATTCCACTACCTTCAATTGAAAAACAGGATGTAGACCGAAACAAAGGGAGAGGTTTGGGTTCAAAGATCTAAAAGTCTTCAATAAATCTTTGCTTGTAAAATAGATATGCTAGTAAAATGGATATAAAAGGCTATCTTCCCTTGATTCTCAAGTCCATGGAAGGACATTATAAAAGTGGCCTATAATCATAAGAAGAAATTTACAACTCAGGATCAAAAAGACTCCGTTCATTGCCTCACCAGTCTGAAAAGGTATCACTAAAAATATTAGCGGTTTCTGTAATAGCACATTGGAACTTCTATAAGATTCTGATTAATGATTCTCTTCTCCACTTTCTCTTTCTTAACATCTTCTTCTCTTGCACCAAATCTAATGGATCTATTGCCTTCTATTGGAACAAAAGACTATCAAGATGGAACATTAAATTCCTCAAACCTCTTTCAAGGCTCCAGTATGAACAATGGTTAGGCCACCAATCCAGTATGAAGATATTCCCTTTTGGAAACCAATGAGATATGAAACTTATACTGTCAAATCCTTCTATAAGTTCCTCATTCAAGGCTGTATATCTTGGTCTTTCTATAAAATTATTTGAAAAGAAGCTGTACTAAAAAATTCAAGATTTTTACTTAATTAGCTCTTAGAAACCATTTCCCAATGGGGAATCGCCTTGCTAAGAAAGGTTGGCCAATCAGCTTAGGATGCCTAATGTATGGTGCCTTGACTGAGACTCTCCCTTATCTTTTATTATCGTACCCGATTATCCAAAGCCTCTGGACTTGTATGCTTTTTTACCTGCAGATCCCTATATTATTTCAGGATCTTCACCACTTATGATCATCTTGATGAAGAAAAGATTCATCCCTTATCTATAAAAGTGGATTTATAAAAGTCGCTTGGGATCAACTTGCATTATCGCTGAAGAATTATATGGAAAGAAAGGAGCTCAAAAATCCTTCAGGCAAAAACCTCTTCTCCCAATGCCATCTTCATCTTCTCTAAAGCCCTTCACACCTTGTCTCTTGGGAAGGTCTTCCACTTTAGAATACTCATAAGGACGGTCATGTGTTCCAGAAAAACCATCTCCTTTCTTGATTTCCTCTTGCAATTAATATTGTTTATACATTCTTCAGCTTGTCAATATTTTTTAATAAAGTTTAGAGAATCTTTCCCCTAATTTTCGTCAAAAAAGAATTAAATTTGAAGATATAAATAGAGTCGGAGCTCCTAACATCAAATCTCATGTATTTTATCTGTAACAGCACCATTAGAACTTTGTAAGCATACTACATAAGAGATCTTTATCTGAAAACAGACCATTAGATGAGTAAAACACCCTAATGAACTGAACAACAAAAACATCCTAGCATCATCACACTATACTACTGCGATAGAAATTACGTAAAACAATAATTATTCACTCAAAATCCCGGTTTCTTTGCCTCTGTTATTGATGCAAATCTTCACTAAACCAATGCTCGAAAGATACATTTCTGATTCATCTACCATAAAATTGAACAATTTAAGTGCTGTTATACTACTTAGCTCCATTACGGAACAGGAACAGAAACATTTGTCTTCAGATAAGTGCAAAGATAAGGGCAATAGTTCTGCACTCGAAGATTTATCCGCAACTTTTATACTACGATGAAGGAAAGAAGACTCAGTTTCTGTGAAGAGCAACAAGAGTTTACATCTTTTTCACAGTTAGGAAACAACATATTAAATATTGCTGAGGGTCGGCATACTAGGTGAATTTTTCTTCCTTGATTGCAATAAATTATTTGTTTCCTTCAAAACTCCATTAATATGTTTGTTTTACTAACCAAATATAATTGAAAAAAAAGAAAAAAAAGAAAAAAAGAGAGAACATTCTTCCTGAGTCCTTTATGAAACTTTCACGAATTCTTGTACAATCTGTGGAGACATATCAAAGCGAAGAACCTAGAGGACTTTTGAAGAACTTCTACTTATTCTGGGTCTGAAAAGATGTACCTGTATAACTCGAAGTACTTCTGAATACGTCCCATTAATATCAGCCAAGCCACAATAGAAAGAGAATAAGCACAGGAATCCGGAAGAAAACATGAGAAGAAAAATCTTGTAAGCTTGTTTTAAGGTGAAGACGTACTAAAATGATGTCGAAAGTCGAACAGAAGAGAATCACGATTCACAAAACCATACCTGAGACTCCCGAACAGGCTTTCTAGTTTCTAAGGTTTGGCAGTAGGTTGGGAGAAAGCTAAATTGCAACAGCGAAGAAAGATAAAGGTGGAAAGCAACAGCACGTATTTATTTATGTATATAAATACATAGGACGAAGTCCAAGTGAGGTAGGAATCCTTGGCTTGTGGGAGGCGCTTTTCTTCATAAACTTCGCGTTCGAGGTCGAGTAGGCTTGCTTGCGTCCAGGACTGCCGTTCTTATACCTCCATCCACGCAGAAGGGACCCACTAGCCAATGGTCAGTGATCTAATAGGCCTCCTTGATCAACTACCGTTGATTGGTGGGTCCGAGCTGAGCGGACGTTGGTAGATGAAGCGGTGGACTGGCCCAGTTATTTCAAGATCTCCTTTTATGTTGGTTTTTATGTTGGTTTGTATGGGACGGAGACACTGAATAATTGGGAAATATTGTGGGTACACTTGGTAAGAGTAATATCTTGAAAATTGTTATCAAAGATACATACATTCATGTACACCGTATAGAAGTGCATGTACATTATTTAAATTTTTTTTTTATATATTTTACATTTGAAAAATATCAAGTGCATATATGCCCTTGCAAAAAGTTTAAAGAACCCTCCATATCATTTTGTGTTTAATTATTAAACTAACTTATTTTGGTTGGTTAAAATGTAGCTTGTCCATTGATTGTTTTGGCTTGAATATGTCTTATGTTTCTATGAAATGATGTGTCAATTTAAAAATGTTAAGATGTGTATTAAAATTCCATGCCAACAATATACATCTATTCACTTTTTGATGGGCAGATTCGTTATCAAGCACACTTGAAGTTTAAAACCTCTGACCACCCTGCATATCATTTTATGTTTGTTTATTAAATTAACTTATCTTGATTGGTTAAAGTTTAGCTTGTCCAGTGATTATTTTTAAAATTGTTAAGAGGCCTATTAAAATTTCGTGCGAGCAATATATATCTATTCACTTTTTGATGGAAAGATAAGTTATCAAGAACACCTTCAAGTTTAACAAGTTGGTTAAAGCTCCTATCAATGTAGGATCTAAGAGGGGGTTCGATGTATATTCTTCTTCTACATCTGAAGAGGTCATTTCCATTAAACCATTGTTTATTTTTGACTGATCTGGTCATGTTGATGAACTCTCATGACAAGCTGGTGAAAGTTAGTCGACTGAATTCCTCCCTCCTTCAGTGCGAGAAAAAGCATTTAGTATGAGCAAAGTCAAATTTCAAACTGAAGTCACAACAGAAAAATCTTACTATAATGCTATAACTCACTGTCAAGCACTCTTTGACGTCTAGATTTCTAAAAATTTCTAAGAAAATAATATAGTAAAATACTGTAAAAACATCACCTTTTCTTTGGAGGGTAGATGTCACCTAACTATTCAATGTAATAGACCCACAGTTCACATATTTCTAGTCTTATCTTGTGTTCTACAATAATTTATTTAAAAAATAATATTGTCATTAAACTGCATTATCACTTATTTTTTGCTTCTGAGGTTTCAGTAGTTCATAACTCGTTCAACAAGACAACAACGCTTTGCCTTTTGAGTAAACACTAAACATAAGGCCACAAATTTTGCATGGCTCTGACATTATAACTTGGGCAAGAGTCCTCCATGACCACCTAAACTAGTCTAAATCAGCAAAAAAATAGTGGCAACCATATCCACAGCAATGATATTAGCAGCAGTGAAAGACACAGCACCACCTTCTCATTTGGCATGTATGTCAATCAGCATTGGATGAGGTTCAACTCATTTGGCCATGCTTCCTCCTGGTTTCTTCTGGAACAATGACCCAATTAACTTTTATACTACAGAAAAGGTAAAATAAAATAGAAAAGAAGACATAAATTATAGCTGTTAAGTACATTTACATCAAGAATATAAGAACATCTAGGGAGGAATACATGCATAAATGGTTACAACCGATGCTCCATTTCTAGGAGGTGGAACCAGTGTATTAGAGAGATTTTTTGAGAAATAAAGTACAAGAGAAAAGATAGATATACATTAAATCCTCCAGCTATTGATTCAATGATAGCTATAGTTTTATTGGATTTCAATTTTTTTATATGTTTATTTCTTTATAAACTTTACCATTTTATTCTTGTCACACTTTTCTTTCCTTTCTTTTCCACATGAAAATGCTCTTTACAATTTTCTTCTTTCTTCTAGCATACACTATCACATCAAAGGTATCACAAAGTTTGCTTCTTACGTAATGCTTTAGCTTATCATACAATGTGATTCTTGACTAGATGGTCCTCAACATGCTTACAGGACAAATTATGCAATAGAATTTCTTATTCAAGATTTTCTTTTCTTGCTTGTTGAAATCAAATCCATGAATAATTCCACACCATGTTATGGGTAGTCATTTTTAATGTTAAAATTTAATAGACAAGTAATATCACACTTGTTTGGCTTCTAAGTATTGAAAGAAGCAAGGTTTTAAATCTCATGAAATGAGATTGTTTCGATTTTTTCATGAAATAGAATGCATCGCCGTCCATTCCATTCCGACACTTAGGATGGAGTGTCCTAAGGCTTCTTAAATTTAGATGTTGAGATGATGATAGAGTGGTCCTGTCTTAATACTTGGGATAGCAACCTATCCCAACGTTCCGCAGGACATTCCACCAAGACTTGCAACCCTAGAAAAAAGTGTTTCTTATGAACACATTCTCTTTCATCTCGAAGACCGTTGTGAAAAGTCACATAGCATGAAATGTAAATGATTATCAATGTATTGCTATTAAGATTTGAAAGGGTTGCTATATTATGACATTCATTGGATTGTGAAGTAATTCATTCATTTCCTTAATCACTATATCTAGTTATGTAGACATTGAAGTCGTAAGTTGTTCTTGATTAAAGGGCTTTTTTTCTCTATAGAATTTTGTTATTTTAATTGTCCCTAATCGGATTTAGTACTACTTAGACCCATAGGAAGATGGGTCGCATATATCTCGCTTATCTCCATGATACATTAATTATGGCTCTACACTTAAAGAGACCGTGCTAAAGTTAAGCTTGTTGTCTTTAAGTTACAATAAAATTACTTTATTTTAAAAATTTTGGGGCTTGTAAGCATTTATGCAACACTTGTAACAAAGTTCTCTCTATTGATTATTCTGAGGTGTGATAGTAGCATTATCTTCTTTTTAACATGTATGAAGTTGAGGCACTAGAATTCTTCTCTTATCTTGCTATACATCATCATTAAAGGAGTGCATCTCTAGCTAAAATGGAGTTTTTTCTCAAGTGAGACTATACCTTTCATACCTTAATGATTGTGCCATGTGCATGTTTTTGTTTTATTAGTACTAAAAATGATATATAATTTGAAAAATTTGTAATTTCACATCTTCTTGCATAACTCATAAAAGTATAAAGAAAAGAATATCAAATATTTCTATTAGTAGAATGATAGGTCATATTAACAATAATACAACATCAGAAGTGAAAAACCCTAGAATTGGTTTTACAATATATAGTTACACAACTGCCCCCCTCTTCTCTTTCTTTCCTTCCTCCTTTCTCTTATATAAGAAAATGGGAGGGAGACAAGGAATGATAAACGCAAATCACAATTATAGTAGTGGCATATTTAACTTGGAGTATCTTGGGGGATAGCATCATCTTAGGTAGTAATACAACTCTAAAAGGTATTAAAGTTGATATGGCTAAATTAGTATACTTGGGTCTCTTTGGCCTAAGCCTTACCAGGCCTGCTTGAGGTAGTGTGCCTTCTTTCTTTTTAAATAAAGGTTGTGCCCTTTGTTTTCTGTCTACTATAGTCTTAGTCTCACCATTCTACCATTTCTCACTCTCGCAATGCCTCTTCTCTCTCTATCTCATCTTCTCTCACCCTTGTCTCTCATAACTTTTTGCTCTATCTCTTACTCTCTCTCTTATTTTCTCTCTCTATTATACTCTCTTTATTGTTCCTATCTCTCCTTATGAATGCAAATAATAAAAGTCAATGGTACAGTGTTTAGAATACTGGTCTCTAATTCGATACACATGTGATTTGGGTTATTAAGTTTTAAGAGATCCTTGTGAAATAGTTGAACTACTTAATTTTTAGTAATTGTGAGGTAAGTAACATTTTTCATTTTAAAATTAATTGAATGTTTTTATACAAAATAATGTGCAAATTATCATGATTTCTTATTTGATTGTATAAAAATATCTTTTCAATTACATGAATCAAGTTCTTGATTGTACTACTATTAAATTTATGTTAAAAATTATTTTAATTCATAATTAGTCCATATTACATTATATCTCTACGTTGGTTGCCCTACTTTTTCAAATTATTGTGAAACTCCTCATATTTGTGTAAATTGGATTGAGCAATTAAAGTTTTATTTATTAAAAATCCTTTTGTAGAGTAGGTGTCATGTTGGTAATATTGTTCTCATTATGTATAATTTGAAAATACCAAATCATTGGAAGAATTTCATTTTGAAAATGCTTCAAATTCTTAAAAATGATAAATGTTTGAAATCATTATTATGAATTGGGTGTGTGTGTGTGTATGCATAGTATGTATGTATGTATATTATGGACACTCAGTCCTATTATGTTCAGGACCTCACTAATATAGCTATTTCCAAACCAATGTTATTATAGCTTCGTCATAGGGTATAGATAAGGTATTCTGGTTCTACCATAGTATGCACACTTTGGACCACTCAGTATAGCACGAATACAATATTCCAATTCTGTCATAAGGTACAAATACTGTCATAGTCTTGTAAGTAGAGTTAAAATACATTTAAAACTTGATATTCGTGATCAAATATGTGAATATAAGTATAGTTCCATCATAAAATTATATTGAAACTTTATTTTGATAAAAATGTATTATTTCACTATATCGATATATTGTTAGCTTCACTTTGGTTAAATGTTTATTTCAATATGTAGATTTGTGAGTTAAATTTTCTTGATATTTACTTGATTCAGATATATAAAACAAATTATTACTTACTGAGTTATCAAGCTTATTATTATCTTTAGTTTTCTCTTTCGAGATCTAGAGATTTAAAAAGACTAGCAAACTGAAATCTTTTCAAGAGTGCAGATATATGCAATGCCAGCTTTATAATTAAATTAAGCATAGTTTGTGAATTTCTATATCAAATGCTACATGAAAATAAACATATAAATATGTTAACTACTGGAAGTTGAGAGTTATAAATTTGTGACATTTTTTTTTATGTTTTTTGGATGATTTGCATCATTGCATCAAATATTATGATTTCAATATCTACTACATATGGCCTGTTTGCGAATTATATTGTTATCAGTCATGTTAATACATTAACAGGTTGAAAGTCTTGCATATTTGTAAAATCAAATTGGCAGTTGACATGCCCTCAATTTTTGGTTTTTGATTTTGGAGTTGTGACATGGGCATTTTATGGGCAAGTAGGCATCACTATCTTTATCAGCATACATTTCCAGCAATCCGAGACCAAGGATGCCCCAAAATTGGCCTTAGAATTAATGGGGCTTGTGATGGAGTGGATTTACTAAGAACTGTCAACAGAGCATTGTGGTGGCCACCTTGGGTAACCACGTAAATAATATCAAAGGGAAGCCCCACTATACTTGGTTGAACCTTAAACCATACTTAAGATACAAACTTCATGTAAAAGGTAACAGAAGTGCTGACAGCATGTGGAATAAGTGAGAACGAAATCATTAGAAGGTCATTAGGTAAGACTTGGCAAGGTTTTCTATTTGTGCCAAAAAGGAATGCATGTAGTTGTGATAGATCCAAAACTAATTAAAATTTTTGGTTTCAATTAGTTTCAGCCAATTTCTTGGCTTTGGCTACCATCGGTAGTTTAAGAAGAAACCAGCCAAAACTTCAGAGTTAGTTTTGTATCTAACAAGTAAAATATGATTTTTTTTTCCCCCAAAATCAGCAATATACCACACATTTATCTAAGGCCATGGTGATTGCCGGAGTTACTCCCCTCATTTGGGGCCGAAGTTACTTAGAGCCCTTATTTGAGAATTATTTTTGGAAGGTTCGGTGTCAGGTATGGTTCCATTCGGTTTTTCTCTTTCTTTCCTCTAAGTCTTCACCTAAAATTTATGTGTTGATATGTGACAGAAAGAAAAAAAGAATTAGATAATCTATATCTAAGGAACCACACGTAAGTTCTATCCCTTCTGAAAACACCTTCAGGGCTGCCTAGAACTCAAGTGGGCTCCCACTAGACATTATAGATTTTGGATTTCCAGTTACACGTGACCACAAAGGCTCCAGGGGGACTCATTTTAGACTTTGTTAAATGATGCATGCAATGGAAGGCTCAGAATAATACGATAATGGCCACCCATGTCGTCCGCTACTAATTCTGATAGGTGGCTTTGCCTGAGAACTCGAATTTGCGATGAAGAAACTTCGTACCATTGCAGAATAAGTGAGCTGTAAGGCAGACTTTGGGATTTCAAAGTCTTTTTTTTTTTTTTTCGTTTTTTTTTTTTTTTTTTTTTGAGAGGAACAGGGAGACCAGCTCTCCAATTTATTAACAGTAGGAGTATATACAATAAATTATAAAAATAAAGAGAGAAGAGACTAAGAGTAAGGAGAGAAGAACTCAAGAAAAGGCTCTCAAAAAAAGACTTAGTAAAGATTACAAGAGTAAAAAATATATATAGTAAATTACAAGAGTAAGTAGAGAAGAGTTTAAGAAAGGCCCTTGAAAAGGACCTTGTAAAGATTTAAGATTATAACAAGCTTCTCCTACTTTACCGATAAAAATGCAGCTCCTAGAGTTAAAAGAGAATAAGACCATGTGAATAATGGCAGATATGGAGGCTACTTTGAAAGTAAACATTCTAACATTTCTTTCTTTTCAAATGTGTCACCAAGTAAAAAGAATCAACTGGTCCCAAGCCAGTTTTAAGATTTGGGAATATGATTTTTCCTTCAAGTACTCCATAAATCTTGGAGATTCCTAAGTCTTGAAGTGATACGAAGGCACTCACAACCATAGTTCTTGGTGAAAGGATAACTCAGAAAGATATGAGATGCAATCTTGATGGGGGCATTGCAGAATGAATAACCTGAATTGATTGTCTATCTCTTCTTGATCAAAATCTTACTTACGTGAAGTCGATTGCGGAGGGCTAACCAAGCAAAGATCTTGATTTTCTCTGGCACGACCGCTTTCCAAATTGGTTTATAGAATGGCCAAAGCACTCCTTCTTGCTTTAAAAATTTTTTAAAAGAGTTAGTTAACGGAGTAAGTATCTTTGTTCGAGACCTTCCAAGATGAGGTATCAATAATCCTAAAGTGTCAAACCAAAGAGAGAAGGCTTTGAAGATCTTAAAGCTAGTGATGCTGACTTAAAAGTGATGGGCTTGCACAATTTAATGTTCTATTTCCTATATCTCTAGTTCCAAAAGTTCGAAAAAAAGATATTCTTTTTAAGCTACTTTTATAAAGATTTGAAAGTAGGTATTTGAGTGAAGTTGGACTCAACCAAGAGTCTTTCCAAAATTTAATACCTTTACCATTGCCCAACTAGAAAGATTTGCAATTTCAAAATCCCTTCAAATCCTAAGTAATACCTTTCCACACCAGAGAAGTAGGTGGTAACCTTTTTGACTCTAATACCAAATTTTTTTTTAGAGTAATAGGCCTAAGTGACTAAAGATTTCTAAGTAGCCATTGAATCTGATGATATTAGCTTCCAAATCTACTTCGCCAAGAGAGCTTTGTTAAAGGTATATAGGTTTTTGACATCTAACCCATCCTTTTCCTTTTTTCTTGCAAACTATCTCCCAATTCATCAAGCAATTGAATCCATTGATACTCTCTTTATCTTTCTAGAGGAATGGTCTCCTCATCAGGTTTATTCTCTTGCAAACTTATTTCAAAAGTTTGAAAACAAACATATAGTAGGAAGGCAGGGCCGAGAGCACCGAATTAATCAAAGTGAACCTTCCCCCTGAAGATAGAAATTTGCCTTTCCAAGAAGTTAATCTTCCTTGCATTTTTTCCAACGAGGGGATTTAAGCTTGTTTTGAGAGCTTTCAATTAGAGAGAGGAAACCTGAGATAGATGAATGATAGAGAGCCTTTCAAGCAGTTCAAGATGAAAACAAGACTCACAAGCTCTTCCACACAGATGTTCAGTCCAACAATGAAACTCTTATTGAAGTTCACTTTTTATTATACTGCACCTTCAAATCGCAATAAAATAGCTTTCAGGGCCACCAAGGAAGATGGATCGGTGTTGGAAAAAATAAGAGTGTCATCAGTGAAGTAGAGGCTAGAGATACTCTTAAAGCAAGAAAACTGACTAATCCCTTTGATAAGATTATGAGAAGCAAGCTTTTTCAACACTCTAGAAAGGACATTGGTGACCAAAATGAAGAAAAAAGGTCTCCTTTTCTTAAACCTTTTTTACACTTAATCCATCTGCCAAGCTTGCCATTAATTAAGGGGCAATTGAGGAGGAGTAGAGAAGAGCTCCGATCCAGTCAATCTATCGCGAAGGAAAGCCTATGGCCAATAGCAAGAAAAGAAGAAAGACCCAATTTACATTATGAAAAACCTTCTCGAAATTCAGTTTGTTAACCACACTTTTTGCCCCAAACCTCCTCCAAATGGGCAAGGATTTTATGAGCTAAAAGAAAATTCTTCAAAATTGATCTGCCTTTGATGAAGGTTGCCCGAGAATCATCTATTAGGTGTGGCAAAAAGGGGGCAATTCTTGAGGCTAGCACTTTCGTTATAATTTGATAGAGGCTATTGAGGAGACTAATCCTTCTGAAATCTCTAACAGAAAATTTGTCATCTTTTTTTTGGAAATATGAAGATAAAAGCATAGCTGAATCTTGAGATATCTAAAAAAAAGCCTTTGAACAAGTCGTAGAAGAGAATCAGAAAATCCTCCTTAATAGTATCCCAGAATCTCTAGATGAAGCCAATGAAAAAACCATTCGGTCCTTATGCTTTAGCTCTAACCAACGAGAAAGTTTGTGGCTTCATGTGGAAGCTTGCATGGGGAAATGGTCTACAAGAACGTAGTAGAATTGCTCTCATGGACAACTGACCAGATGCGTTTGATGTGTAATTTACCTGATGAACATGCCGACTATTTTTATTTTTTTTTTCCTAATGTAGGTGTAGCAGTGGCTCCGGAGCAGAATGAAGTGGGCGTTTACCAGGCTTGAACCCCATGATAAAAAGTGGCCTTTAGTTGAATTTGGGGAAGAAACTATGCTCCCCTTCAGGGAGAATGATTCCAAACCCGCCGGATCTGGGATGGGTCCGCCCTAAGACGAAAAACGATCAGAGGGGGGAAAATGAGAAGGAGCTCTTCTCAAAAGATGGGAGCAAAAGAATCTCTTCTCAAAGAGCAATGACTCAAAACAAGGGCGACCATAAAATTTGAAGCTTCACGCTATCGCTCTCCAATTTATAAACACGCGCCAAGGCCCAAAGTAATAGCCCCATCCGTTCCGATAGGGATTCCCGGAACGAAGATTATTATTGTCCTACTAGTGAGAATAGTACTGCATAGAGATGAGAATGGACGTTACTTTTGTCTGTTGACCTTATATTTAAATGTTATAATATTTTTATATATTTTAATATCTATAAAATTATTTTAATAATTTTTAATAAAAACTTTTATATATATATATATATATATATATATATATATACATATAAGAGTTGAATTTAACTACACAAATCATAGATCCATGTGAATTCTTTATCTTTAGGTTCTGTATGGATTCAAAAGTAAAAAGAAGGAATAAATCTAAACTTGATTAGATATGAATATAGTTAAATTTAAAACTTTCCTTATATAATATATATATATATATATATATAATTAGAAGCACAGTGAGAATAGAAGGCGAGCAAATGAAGCAAGAATAAACAAAATAAGGATGGAGATGAAATAGATCACCATTTTACAAGAACAAAATGAAGGTGAAGATATTTTTTTTTAGCGGAGATAGAAACAAGATTGAGATCTCCAACCTCAATGCCATGATATCACCGCAATGATTTTAAATCTTGGATGATCCTTATTCCATAGTAATTTTATTTTCAACGATCTAAAACCATCATGCTACACCCTAAGGCATGAAGATAACTGGATAACAATCATTAAGCTATTTAATATATCATGAAAATTTAAAATCATTGATTGAATCATATCAAAATTATTCTTAATAGATTTTCCAACTATTACGATAAATTATCATTATTTTATTATAATATTTAAATTAAATTATAATATTTATCTAAAAATATTAGCCTAAAATCACTTTTTAAAGGTAAGTAATTTTTGAAACAAAACAGCAAATATAGAAATTATTAGGTTGGATAGTGAATTTAGAAATAATGATGATCTAAAATCACGACTACGTATGACCGCTAGAATTCTTCCAAACACGATGTCCCTCTCGCCTCACCTGGATGATTAGTGATTCCACCAACCCAACCCATATCAAACACCTTTTAAATTTTTAACATAGATTCCACCAACCCAACCCATATCAAACACCTTCTAAATTTTTAACATAGACCTCCATGACTGTATATTTCCCATCTAATTAAATTCTTTATCCGGAACAAATCCATGATACTAATTCTTCATATCATGCACAACATCACGGATGATTGCTTGATGCTTAAAAATTGTTCTTTCCTAATAGATAGTATAAGTAGACTGTTTAAAAAGGCAACGAGGACTTGCAGAGTCAGGGTTTTACATGGTCACATAACTAAATTATCAGTGCTGCTTTATGACGCCACGATGGCTTGAATTCAATTGCATGCAATTTTGCATGTTATGCATTATTCAGTTCTGTTTAACTTTCAATTCAAAAGGGAGAACTGAAGCTCCCAAGTTCTGTTTCCTCACAACATCTTTTCATTAGGTGCCTCCTCCAAACACGTCGTCACAATGTATACAGTATAATTCAAATCAAAACGCAGCACAGTTGCTTATCTCTTCATCCAGCATCAAAAATCTGTAAATTTTCACGTTCTGTTAAGTACGAGTCTGGTACAAAAAGTCCGCTTGCATGAGTTAAAAAGAGTGTTAAGAAGGCTTACTGTCATTGCAGCAAGGTATTCTTCCCTGTCGGTGAGGAAACCCGTCCCTCCATGAGTTTTTCAGCAGAAGGCCCTACCTCATGAACGAATTTTACAGACTCCGAAAGCCTATTGAGAAGATTCAGCAGAGCAATGACTTCATTTCGTTGCAGCAGCAGCTGAAAGTCCACCACAAAGCCCATTATAACTTTCAAAAATAAGTGCATCTATCAAGAATGCACCAGAGGGAAAAAAACATTTACTTGACTCAATGAATCATACAACACTTAAACGTTTTTTTTCAAATGTGAAGAAAAGTTTAAACCATAGCCATGAAAGCTGACCTTTGCTTTGAAACGGATATATATTTTTGACTGTATACACATGGATGATGCTTTAAATATGTTTATTCATGAACTGCTTTTTCAATTGTTTCATTCTGTTTCTCCTAAATTTTCTTTCTGGAGAAGTTTTATATTATCATTTCTTATATATTAGATAATAAAAGTTCAGGTAAAATAGACCTAGTTCTCTGATTCAAGTATAAAAATGTCCACAAAATTCAGTATAATATTAGGATAAATTTTCTCATATGTCTAAAAGAGGGAAACAGATGTAGTTTCGTGGCCAATAGATATTTCATATTTCTAATAAGTTGAGAAAAATATGATTTTGGATGTGCCAAGTAAGATGACCTAAGCAAGACCACATAATACCCCCTCAGCATCCAAAGAAAATTTACCAACACATTAAACCTTATGGTCAAAGCATGATGACGGTTCTCAAGGGCTAGCTTAAAACATAGATGAGCTTAGTGATTTCTCCAAAAGGAATAACTTGTAAAGGAGTAAGAAAAAATGAGAAAGGGATTTCCCCGTGCATTGTCTAGGATGTAACAGGTTTTCAGATCAGCATATTGTTTAATTTCTCCAGAGAAGGAAAAGTTTTAGCTGGTACCAGTCAGAGGATTTCAAAAGTAACCGTAACAACTTATTCAATCTGAATACATTATACACATTCAATAATATGAGGTGAAAAATGGAACCTATGATATTGATATTTCACTTGATTTACTTCTATTATCTTGGATGAAAGTGTCATGACTACCGGTGTGCTTACTGGTGCTTCTGCTTTAGAGAAGAGAAGCTAAGCTAGGTTACCTGGCTTCTCCTAAAAGCACCTTTTTGACATTTTTTTTCCTTGTAGCACTTTTTAGATAACGTTACAGAACACTTTTTTTTTTTTATGACTCCCCTTTTGCTTTCAAAAACACAGGAACTTTTCTAAGAAATACTGAACACACCCTAGTTTAATTTATATGGAGAAGCAATATTAATATGTTCTAGTTGACTTATTGTAAAAGATTTGTGAAGAAAATAACATACAGGCTGATCTATGTGGTTTTTGCCATCAACAGAAAAAAGGATCTTTAATGATGTAGCAAGACCAAGGACTTGAAGCTTCCCCCACAGGCGGCACTTTTCACATCCAACACAGTCCATCAAGGCACTGCAATATGCATATGAAATTGGTTAATTTCTAGGTCTGCATGTTCATATAGCTTGTCAAGTTTGTTATATATACCTGATGTTTCTAAATTGCTTCTGAATCTGCTGTTTCAGCTCCGGCCCATTTTCACCTTGCCAAAGCTTGGCTTCATCGAATGGTATAGGACAAGCAGCCTGTAACTCTGTATTATAGACTAGCTGCCTTACCAATGATTGTGTCTTGAGGTCCTCCTCAGGGTTGCCAGTGTTATAATCAGCCTGTTCCAAGTAATCTGCAGCCTGAAACTCACCAAGGAGAGGAGTTACGGACATACAGAAAACAACAGAACCACAAATCAACAGTGGCACAAACAGATTCATCATAAGAACTTGGTGTATAAAAGCATTTTCTTGAGGCACATGAACGTGAAAATACACTTTTACAACGAAATATGATGCACACATAACATCCACATAGAAGTGCAGGCATGAACTGATAAATAGAGATTTTACTCATCTAATTAGGATGTGCAAGTAATACTGATACATCTCCTTCCCTCCACAAGTAAAAGTTTGTTATTTTGGTTGCCTGCATTGATCTCTTTAAGGATTATACCTGGGCATATATTTTTTTGAGCATATGCAGGTCCACGCACAGATCACAGAAAAGCCTATGCACATAAGCACAAGACACATGCACACTAACGAAGAGTATAAACTTCTAATCTATAGATCCAAGTGGACGAGCATGATCGAAGCATTCCACATGCAAGCAAAGATATGAGATCAAGTTAAAGGATGGATTTACAGATTTTGCCATTAAATTGGTTTTCTTTTCTTTCTCAAATTGAAAAAGGGACCATGCATTAGAACATATTATACAGCCATGTAGCAAAGTAAAAGCACAGTCATACCAGCATAAACATGAACTATTTCAACTTAACAAGAAAAAGACTTTAACTGCTTTTCACATGATAAATTATGAAAAAATAATTAAAAAAATATAAGAATTTCATAACAATCTCATATAGAAATATATTACTACCCACTCTCTCATTAAGTTGCCTACATTGTTTGTTAGTCGAAGCACATGACTTCCTTAAGTCACCCATACTTAAGAAGATCATCACTTGCATTTTCAGTAAACCAACAACTCAACCATTCAATTTGTCCATTAAGTCATTCATACTCAATGCACTTGCTGATATAATCTGTGTGGTATTCTGTGCGTCCATTCTTATTCCACTAGATCTCAACCATGCAAGCATGTCTTCTCAACTGCCAGTGCTGTAAGGTGCCTATTGCTCCTTTTCCCATCAACAGCACATTATTTGATCCAATCATCATTATCAGTTCTGTGAATGCCTATTCCTTCTCATGACTATACAACTAATACAAGAAAAAAGAGAGTAAAACTTAATTATCCATAGACAAGAAAGAATGAAATGTGAAAGGTGCTAGAAAACCAGCAGGCACAACAAGAAGATAAAATCAAACATCAGGGATGATATGATCATCCACATAGATAATAGACAATTGCAGAATCCAGCTGTTCCAATGGCTCAAGCAATCCCAATACCCAACTAAACTGTAGAAGAGAACTAAATCAAGAGAAGATTTTAAACTTAATATTTTCTAGGAGGTGGAGTAGTGCCAATATAAGAATAGTTAACACAGCTAGACCACCATTCGCTCTTCTCAGAAACATCCTTACACCTCTTTTTCCATAGGGAACTCACGGGAACATAAGAAAAGACCTCAAACTCATACATATGACAGCTCCGATCTTCCAGTTGAAGGCTAACATAAAAATGGGTCTGAGAAAGAACCTTTTACCTCCCTGCTTTATGGACCCAGAACCAAAACTTCCAGGATCTCATCCAAAATAACTGTGATGGGCATCACACCCGTCCTGAATGTCACCCCTTTAAAAGAAGATAATCAGGAGTTAAAGCTTCATAGCAGCTAATTATTCAAATTCACTCTCTTTGAGCAGTGTTAGAGGTTAAACTTAGCAACCAAGAGAAATTTATGACCATTCACTTCAAAATTTCAAGACTCTACTGCAAAACCCATACCAAGTCCACATGGTGCATTCCTCTTCATCTTCACTACCCACAAAAGTACACCTAAAAAAGATTATCAAATAAATACTTTCTAACCTGGGTTCTCATAAATTCATTTTTCCTCACATATCAAAACATCAGAAATAATGCTTCCTACCTTCGAGAAACTACCTGTAATAATTCAAGAAAGAGACTTTGATCTTGCTGCTCTCTCCATCAACCAAACCCTCTAACAATATATTTTCTCCTCACCTTGAGCTAGAATCCCACAAGAACTATAATTTAGATTTTATAGTCCATGTTACTGAACCTTCTTAAGTACTGACACTCCATGCTTAAACATGGTATTGACATGACAATAGGGCACAAGTTTGTAAAAAGTATATTAAATCGTTGGCAGAAGGACCAGGCATTCTCCATGCTACAAGCATAATCCTTCATGGTTAAGTTACAGATTTTGTCAGAACTTGCATGTGAGATATCCAAATGTGTAAGAAACAAGTTAAATAAAGATGACCATTTGCATGTAGAGTAGCATGGAAAACAGAAAATGGAACAACAAAATTACACTACTTTTTTAGAATATGACAGTATGCAGGGAGTTGTCATATGGAAATATCAAATCAGGAAGTATCTGTGGGTTAAAAGCATATACCTTTGTCACTGCTCGTAGAACAAAGAGAAAGGTAAAGTATAAATTTCTAACACGATCCGGATGTTTTAGCACACGATCATACAATAATTCGAGATTTTGGCCCCACTGAAATCATTTAGAAGAAAGAATGTCAGAAACTTATTAACAGGATATTTCTAAAACAAACACCATTTCTTGAACCAATTCTTCAGTGTGTATGGAAGATACCAAATTGGTAGATTCATCAAGGAGATATTCAGAAGCTATGTGAACTGAAATAGAGGAATGCAATCCTGAAATCAATTTGTATAACACTTTTTTCTCCTGGCAAAGTTCTTCTGAAGGATCTGAAGAAGACAAAGTTTAGAATTAAATGACAACTAAGACCAAAACAGTTATCTACTAGTAATTCATCACATGTTCATTCACATTTCAAAATGCTATACAACAGAAAATTTGAGTAGAAGAGAAGATCATGGATTCAAATCCCGGTGGGATGGGGGCCATCCCAACCGTCATGCCCCGTTCTAGTGAGATTCCGGGACCTAGGACGGGATATGTCACATAAGTGTGTGCATATACATGGACCTGAGGTTCTATGATGAGAAACTAAAGGAAAGAAAAATGATAATTGGGCTTCATATTCATAGTTTGGAAGATTGTAGACCTCTATAATTTCACTCCATATTCCCTGGCCTGCATGCAAGCAGACTAAGGGAGCATATATGAATTAAAGAATTTATACTCGTAACTCATGGAAAATACATCATTATAGTTTCTACTCATAATAATTGATGAAATCCAGAGTCTGGACAGAAAAGCTGGATCACAGGAACAGAAAGAGTTGAGGAAGGGGGGAGGGTGCTATGTAGGGCAACTATCATCATCAAATAGGGTAATCCGTTACAAAGCATGGACAAAGCCAGTAAACCAAGGTCAACAAGCAACAGGACCAAGTCCCAAGTCTAGAAAATGGATTAACAATTTTAAGCAATCAGCAATAATAAAAAAGAAACAAAAGAAGGTGGCCAGCTGGGATAACAAACAATTACCTAACCAGCAAGCTTTTTTTTAAAAAAAAAAAAAATCTAGGATAATGCAGGTTAGCGAACCAAACCATCCTCAACTTGGACTTCCAAGGAGGGAAAAAAAAATAAGCTAATCAAGTGACTTTCAGAGGTTAGCTTAAGGCAGTAATCAAATTCAAGCAGTCACAACCTTCACACTAGTTAGGAAATTCGTTGTTCAGAGCTTTCACTACAAATTTCTACTTTTTTGTCCATCTGCAGCTCAATCAACTTTTGTGGCTTGCAAGTATTCTTGAAACATAATTCAGAGAGACTAAATCACTATCCTCCCTAACCTTCATAAAGTCATCTTTGGAGCCCACAAGGATGATATTACTCATACAAAGACCAAGTCCGATAGGAGAAGAGTAAGATGCGTCAATGCCACGCCCAATTCTTAGAATGTAGCCGAACAATATTAAAAAGCTCTTCAGAAATTAGAGTAAGGATAATGTTCTGAAGCTTCTAGACCGGTTAAGTGACAAAATTAGATAAACATGTGAATACATCAAAGAGAACTCTCTCTCTCTCTCTCTCTCTCTCTCTCTCTCTCTCTCTCGCATGCACACACATTAGAAAAGTAAATTTGCGATGGGAAAAAAAGAAAAGAATTAAAATTGATTATTAACTGGCAGTCAAACTCGACCAAAACCACTGTTATGAAAAATGCCTAGATAACTAAGAATATATAATTTGCATAGCATAGAACTAACATTTGGGACAGTTTTCCTTCTAAACAGCAAAAAAGGGGGAAAATCTACTGAACATTAAACTTGTAATGAAAAACATAAAACTTGATTAATAACTAGCATTTAAGTGCAGCCAAAAGCACTGCTGTAAAAACACCTAGATAACTAAGAATACATAATGAGCATAGAACTAACATTTTGGACAGTTTTCTTTGTAAACAGAATCCCATATCCTCCTAGCTGAGGGACCTGTGTAACCAGTGTAGCGTTCAGGGTTTAGCTGTAGGTTCACATATGTCATCTCGGCTGCAAAATGAAATGAATCATGAATTACTGTTTAGAAACTTAAAAATATACAATAGTAACATCTAAAACAAAAGGAAACATAAAAAATGTCAAAAACTAAAACTACCATTATCAGTTTCATCATCATATGTCCATGGATTGTCAATTTCAATCCACCCTCTGAAAGCTTTAGTATCAAGTGTCCTGTCCACAGCAGCCTGTGGTTTCCCCTCCTGACAAATCATATCATCAGTGGGAAGCCCACCAGAAGGCTTCTTAAATGGTGCTGGAAACTCACTTGCTGGACACTCACAAACAGTACAATCTCGAAGACGACACATCCCATCATCAGGCCAGAACGGGCAGTCACACCACAATTTAACCTAACAAAGTAAAAATCCAACACTTTACTCAAAGATGAAAAGCAAATATATATGAGTTCCAAGTATGGTAACATGCTGCTGTTGCAGCAAAGTATGGTAACAGGGGGGCTGCATGCGTGCACACGTCTACATATATACACTATAGTAATAGAATAATAAGAAAAGAATTCAGTATCATGTTTCAAACAGGCCATAATCTATTTCAATCATTTTAAACAATATCACAAGTTCATATAGGAAGCCATAACTGAAGAACACTCAGATACTCCTAAAAGATCCTAATGCATGCTTTCTGTCAAGTGCTGATAGTTTTTAGCAAATCCAAATAAAAAAGTTAATTCTTTTTTAGATAAATGGTAACTTAACTATTATCAAGCAAGGGTTAAAAAAGCTGTTTGATCTCTTGAACTTATTAGGAATTTGTAATTGATATATTCAATCATTAAATTATATATCTCGCAAAATAAGTTTATCCAAATATTAGTATACAGAAGTAAGACTATGCAGAATTATTTTATTGCACCAACACACAAAAAGAGAGAGAGAGAGAGAGAGAGAGAGAGAGAGAGAATTTTACCTGACAAAACACAAAAATGCAACTTCCTATGTGGACAATATTTTGTGCACATTCAAAACAAGCCAAAAGTTTTAATATCTTGATGCTAGCATGAGGCAGATGCAATATAAGGACTGGCAGAGAGGATGACTTCAAAGAGGAAGGAGATGAAGGCAACTAAGGAAATGTAGAGCAAAAGCAACTAAGGAACCCTAATTAGGCTGATTTGCCGAAGGAAAACAAGAGTATGATCAGAAAAACGAAGATGCCTATCTGTAATTCCAAGCAATGTACAGTATAGCTTTATTGTGCACCATTACAGGCAAGCTTACACCAGCAAGATACTCATTAAACTATTTCAATGGTTCACAATCATTGTGAAGTTTGTTTATCTTGCAAGGTGCGAGTATTTTGGTTTCTTGAAATAATTTGGCTCCTCAGTTATAATTTGTTTCATGAAAATGCATGCAGTGCTCTATACCTAAAATTACCTGCTTCTCTCTTTACTAAAACTCTTTTCAAAGGTAGCCCTTAATGCCAAAGGTTCCAATATTAACGAATAGCCATTATGGGTTTAAACTAGGTAAAAATCACAAGGTGACCAAAATCACTCTCAGTTGTATCAGTAAAGTGCCATATCTGAGAAAATAAAGATTAATGATTAGATAAGTAGAGGAGAGGAAACCAGGTCAGATTCTAAATACTATGGGATGAGACCATCTTAGTTTTCCCATGGAACTGGAAAACCCATATATCAGTGCTCAGGTTGGTGGATGTCCCATCCCAATCTATTCCATGACTCATTCCATCTTGATACTTGGAACGGTGGGACACCCTGCCATCCCACTGGTATTAAAAACCTTGATCTGGGCAATACACCATCCAACCAAATATTGATTGTTTTAACATGCTTACTTTTACTTTTAGTTTTACCTTGTTTAGGATTTGGTATGAGAAATAGGGATTCAAATTTTACAGTCTTTTAAGGTCCTTAAGGACTCTAGGATGACTCAACTGGTCCCTCCTAATCTTTGAAAAGGGAGGTCATCTATATCTATTCTTTTTGTTTGTCTTTTCTATTCAATATTTTACCTTTTTTCCTAACATCTTCCTTGTAAAAGAGTGCAGCAAAAGAAGTAAAAAAGAAGCAGTTTTCCATGTTCAACCTTGTTTAGATTCAATGTGCACAGATCCATAAAACAATCAGCTATAGAGCCTTTTTCCAGGATCCATAGGCTAGGTTTTCTTACATAGGACTGGATCATGGATCAATTTTGTATTCATAGAACCTATCTTAGGGTGAGATTTAACAATCTCATCCAATCCTATATTGTATTTTGGAATGTCTTATTGACAAACTATCCTATAAGCCTTTATTCTACAGCATTAAATCCTCCAGTATCTTCTTTTTCAATCTCAAACCCTTCCGCCAGACCCATTGTCAAACCTGAGATACCTGCATAAAAGTGTCCCTTATAAAATTTTTCATTCTTCTCTCCTTTATCCCTACCCATACTTTGTACAGAACTAACTATTGTATTCTCCTTCCCTCAACTTCCTTTTAACCACTTTTGCCCATAAAAATTGCAAAATATTAAACTAATAGAACTGTTTCAAGTTGGTACTCTGATGGTGCATTGTAGAACTGTTGATCATTTGGAGAGTTAGTAGATTCAGTTTTAGTCTTTACTACACTGTTTTATTTCACTTTCTTAAGGATTATTGAAGTTGTATACTGGTCATATTGAATGAAGGGCAGAGGTTAGAAGATCTCAAGCATGATCAACGGATGTATTGAGCCATGATACTGTTGCAGTATAAACAGTAATTGGAAGCATGTAGGGTAGCGTGGACAATTTTATAAACAAAGGTCTTGAATCTACATAATGCAGTGTTGGAATTATTGTTTGATTTTGTTAATAAAAGTGACCATAGGGATTCTTTCTTTTCCCATCTCTGCTTCCTATACTTTCCTCTCTTCTAGTCACCTCTATTGTGTTCTCTCCCATTTCTTTGCTTAAACACTGCTGTTAAACAACAAATTGTTGCTGATAATCAGATCTGACACCAAATCTGAGGTTGCTTATATAAGCAACTATAAGAAACCTCAAAAAATGCGAAGAAATCATACCTAAATTCAGATCTGACTCAAATTTCTTTGCTGTTAAGTTTGTGATGACCCTAATGTCAAGTGGGATTACATCTTATGAGATGGCACTTTGAGGTGACTAGGATCAAACAAGTGTACACAAACTGGAAGCCCACCTTGACAACATTGATGCTCATCTAAAAGTCACTAAGAAGAGATTAAAGGATCACATGACCAGTATGGAAGGCATGCTAGAGGACATTACGATATGTTGACCCAGCAATGAAGTCTGCTCGAATTGAATATCTCATCACCAATCTCCAATGCTAAATCACCAGCCTTCGTAGTTTTAAAGTCAACTGGCCTAGCATAACTCCCATTGATGGGTCATTTTACCATTCCAAAGGATTGATTCATCAATGAATTCATCAAACTAGATATCATAGACAGCTAGGGGCTACACCAAAGTCATCCAGGTAGTGCCTAGCTGGCTTTGATTAAGTAGTGTAGTGTTTTTTCTTTTCAATTTGACTTCTGAGGACATCAAAATGTTTATTTAGATGTTACATGACAATAAAGTGGATGTTTAAGAATTGATGCATAGAGATCATTCCCCTGACATTTGACTCATTTTTCTGGCAAGGAAAAAGGGATTGGAAATAAGGGTGATTGATTTCAATAGACAAGTAAGGGGATATTTATAGATTTGATAGCCAGCAGTATCGTTTCTTCTCTTGGTTAACAATTGACTAAGAATGGTTCTGTCTCTTGGAGGTGCCACTGACATATCATGGAGTCAACTACAAATAACATGCAGATGATCCAATAGAGGAGAAATGAGTGACTGGTGGATAAGAAAATGTTATTGTCAATTGATTAGTTTCACAAAATGTCTTCATTCATTAGTTTCACAAGAAGAATGATTTTATAACAGCCTACATTACAGAACTCTTGAACTAGCCAAAAGGAATCTATAAGCCAGATTACACCATGACAGTGTGATTATAAATATAAATGAAGACTGCAACTAAAGATACTAAAGATCAATAGTGAAAGAAATTAATTGATCTTCTTTCTAGATTAAAGAGATGATGAATAACTGCATGATAACTGATATACATGGTTAATATAGACCTGAGTTATGTCAAATGAGATTGATTTCTTGAAAAAACAAAAGCGAAATGCTTTAGGTAGTAAGAAATGGCTAAGTGCATATTCCCTTTATATTGCTAAAACCATGGTGGGATGGAACCATCCTCTCTTTCTATGGAATGGGGCACGCCACCATCTCAACACTCGGGGCAAAGAGTATCCCAAGATGCAGCAATCAAGACTTTAGGACAATGGTAAAATGGTTTCATCTTGACACTTGGGATGGCAATCTATCCCAGTGTGCCATGAGACATCCCATTGGGACTTAGCCTATACAAACTCCCTTCATCCATCAAATATATAAGGTATGGCTTGTTGATTAAGGGCCTGTTTGGATTAGCTATTGGAGGCTAGCTTGTAGCTGTTGGCCTTCAACAGTTGATTTAAGAGTGTTTAGCAACCAGCTAATGGGTCTAGTAGGTAATTTGTTGGCTTCTTTAAAGCTGGCTATTAGGATTAGCTAGTTAAAGTAACTTTTGGACTCAACATTTGCTTTAAGGGTCAAAATAAAAATTATAAAGATATGAATGCTCCTATCAAACAAACCAAATTCTACTTTTTTTCTTCTTTTCCCCAAACTGTTCGCCTTCCGCTATCTCCTCCATTCTCATGATAGATCCCCCCAACCCTCCGCCTTAATGTGATAAAATTGCTTTTAGTTTAATGAAAGCAAAAGCTTAATATTAGGATGTTTTAAATTTATATGAATTAATTATGTCATTTATATTTATGGACATAAGATTGCTTATTTATCAATTGATGTTTATGCTTTTTTTTCTTTATTTATATAACTCATTGAGAAAAGAAAATGATAATAAATAATACATTATATTAAAAAAAGAAATATGATCTTATTGATCATTTAACACTTTAACAGCAACAACTACAGTAGTTCAACCAAACACTTTATTAAAAAACAACTAACAGCTATCAACTAAGAGCTAACATCTATTAGCTATCAGCTACCAGTTATCAGCTACCAGCTAACTCTTAACAACTAATCCAAACAGGCCTAAGATGAAGGTATTATATGCCAACTAAAACAACTTTTGAGAAAAGAACCTAAGTAGGCAACAAGGGAACCTTCCAAAAACTAGATGATGCTAGCAGGTACTTTAGAATATAGCTTTAAAGATAACGAGGCAAGAAGTTTGATAGCACCTAGGAAAATACTTAAGCAATTAGTACAGATAAATTACAAGAATATAATAAAAAAAAATTTAAGGGGAAAGACCTAGATGTTGGGAAGATTATTAAGCACAAAAATTCTAAAGTATAACATAATGAAAGTTTAAAAATAAATTCTAAAATAAAACATATTAAAAGTTAAAAAGAATTTAAAAAATCCTTAACAGCCAGGAAGAAAACTAAAAAATATTATAGAAAAGAAGAACATATCTTATTAAGATCAGTTAGGTTTGACACCTATCCACAAAGTAGATATACAAATTAATTCACCTTTTTCCTAATCCATTATTTTCTTATCTTTCTTTTCTTTCTTCTCTTCAAACTCCACATCCTCCTCTTCCTCACTCGTTAGTGCAAAATCAGTCACCAAGAGTATCCAAGCAGCATAAAGGTCTTAGCAATCTGGGTGCCACACAAGGAGACTAGGAGCTGCCTGAACTTAGGTCAGCATTATAACAGTCCAGGTTGCTGCTCTATGTGACTATGAACTGAATTTGTATTTTACATCTGAATAACAATAAATGAGTGACTCATTTTTCTGGCAGGGAAAAGGGATTGGAAATTAGTTACCATCGATAAGTTATAAATAAACATAATAAAAAAATGAAGGAAAAGACCTGGAGGTTAGGAAGATTATGGAGCACAAAATTCTAAAATATATCATATTAAAAGTTTAAAAATAAATTCTAAAATAAAACATATTAAAAGTTAAAAAAAAAAACAGAAAGAAAACTAAAAAAGTATCATAGGAAAGAATTACATTTTTATTAAGATTGCTTATGTTTGCCACTAAGCTGGAACGTAGATATACAAATTAATTCACCTTTTTCCTAATCCATTCTTTTCTTGTCTTCCTTTTCTTTCTTCTCTTTAACCTCAACATCCTCCTCTTCCTCACTTGTTACTGCAAAATCAGTCACCAAGAGTATCCAAGAGGCATTAAGGTCTTAGCAGTTTGGATGATCAATAAGGAGACTAGAAGCTGCGCGAACCTAGGTCGGTGTTAAAACAGTCCATGCGACTATGAACTGAATTTATATTCTGCATCTAAACAACAAGATCATTGACTAAGGTTTTATGTCCCAATGAGATAGGGGGCATTCTAACCATCCCATGTCATTCCTATAAAAAATAAAAAAAATAAAAAAAATCAGAATGGGGGCAGGACTCTGAAACCCATTCAGGTAGAGAAAGTAGAAGAAAGTGAAAAGAAAGAAAGGAAAGAAGAAAAAGGAAAAAAGAAAGAAAGGAAAGAATAATAAGAAAAGAAGGATGAGAGAAGAAAAGGAAAATAAAGGCAAGAAGGAAAGAAGCAAAAAGAGAAATAAAAAAAAGAAAAAGAAAAGAAAGAAAAAAAGGAAGTGTAAAAAAAAAATAAAATAAAAAAGAAATAAAAGAAAGAAGAAGAGCTATTGGTACAAGATGATAGCAAGACAAAATAGATCCATAGAACATCCTGTTCTTCGAAGAAACCAGCATATCCTTATCCCACAAGATTTTAAACCTTGTCATTGACTGACTTTAGTACCTCTACCCATCTCAATCCACATCTTTGACTATATATGAAACATATATAAGCTTTTTTGCATCCTATAGAGATTTTTGGCAATGATCAAGTCAAACACCTCAACTTGCTATATGGATTCTATGAAATAAAGGCACTTAGTAAATACAGAACAATGTTCAGTCCCTAAACAATATTCTTTTCTTATTATGAAGCTTCCAATCTTCTTTTATTTCTGCGTGAAACTAATGGCATACATCAAATTGCAGATATTTTTAAAAAGAACATTCTAATGTACTCCCACTACTACAAGGTCCACAGACAGTAAGATGTATGCAGCTTTACCCAGACGTGTGAAAAAGGTTGTTTTCATGCTTAAGGCATATGACACCCAGTCCACAATGCAGCAACCTTACTGTCACGCTAAGGCCTGCCCTCAAATTGCAGCTATTTAGAAAACTAATTATAACACCGTTCTTAGCGTGCTAAAAGATTGATAAAGGATGTCTACTATTGGTCAAAAATAATTCAGCAAACACAATATCTCAGCCCAATACTGAACTTGACAAAATATCACATGTAAACACACAACAAACTACAAATTCCACCCATATGTAATACTTAAGCACATAATCATCCAGTGTTTATTTATATGTGGTGCTGGATTACACACAAAAATAAATAAATAAATAAATAAGATGGCAATTTACCTTAAAATATCGGAAGAATGGAGTGGTCACGAGTTCTTGAAGTATCGGATGCAATACTTTCTGGTTAAGCGACTCAGCGGTTTCATAGTCACAGGAACAGTCCTCCACTATGCCCGTGAACTTTCTCGAATCCTACACAAAATATATATCTTCAAGAGCCAATTTAAAAAAAAAAAAAAAAAAAAAAAGAAATTTCAAGCGAGACCAACTATCCATAAGACAACCACTTCGAATTTTTGACCGAAGATCGTAAACTAAAATTAATCGGGGAGGAAGAGAAAAGCTAACCAAAAATTTACCGAGCATTCAAAAGGCTTCTTCGTGGTCCCAAAGAAAGAGATCTTAGAGAAGTTTCTCGAGCTCGTTGCCGTAGCAAGGAGGACGGCGATCACAGCCCCTGCAGCCCAGAGCCATATCCGTCTGCCCCGACCGCCGACTTCGCCAGTTTCGACCTTCCCCATCGGAATCAAAACCCTAGATTTCTCGTAACAAGCAAATCTCTATCGCCCTCTCGCAGCTTGGAAAGAAATATATAGAACCCTAGTAACCAGAAATGCGCCCCGCCGGGTGTTTTGAATCGCTCCGAGCGGAGGTTTCAAGGAAGACCCCGAGAGAAACAGGCGGCGGAATAGAGGAGGTAATGCCGGTTACGGTGGGCCGGGACTCGTAAACCGGCGGCCCGTCAACAGGTTTGAGGCAGAATTCAAGAAAGGTCCTGCTAGTCTAGGTAAATATTTAATGCGTCCTTCGATCGGAAATATTACACCAGGAGGAAGGACGGTGACTTCGGTAATCCAAACAGTGCTTTAAAAATGGTTCACTTACGTGGTTTTTTTTTTTTTTTCCTTATTTTTAAGGTTACGTTTGGAGGATGTATTTTAAAAGTTTCTAAAATTTTAAAATATAAAATTTAAGAATATAATATTTCAGAATTTTATAAATTTTCTATTTGGATAGTTGCTCTTAGAAATAAAATTTTATCTAAAAATAATAAAATTTGCTAAAATATTATTTTATAATATTTATATAAATTTATATAAATATTTAATATTTATTTTAATAATACTCGTCAATATTTATTATTTTAATATAAATATTGTATTGTACATATTAATAATAACAACAACAATAATAATAATAATAATAAAGGCTTAATTCCAAACTAGCTGGTTTCAATTTTGAATAAAAGAGGATATTACACATATTAATAATATTTATTAAATATTAATATTTATATATTTAATGCTATATTTATTAAATATTTATATTTATGATTTATTATTTAAAAATATTTATTTAATAATAAAATGAAATATTTATATAATAATATTAGAAATGTTTCTAATTAAATTTATATTTTTATTATAAATATTTTATTAATTAAAAATAAGTCTATTTATAAAATATTTAAAAAAATATATAAATTAATCAAAGAATATTAAATTGCATAAATTATAAATTAAGTATTTAATTTAGTTATGTTATTATTTTAGTTTAATAATATTTATGAAATATATTATTGATAATATTGATATTTATTGATAATATTATTATTTTAAATAAATATTGTTTTATTTATGTAATATCTATTTTTATTAATAAATAAATAATATTTATTTAATATTAATAATAAAATATTAATATTTTAAATAAAATAAATATTTATGTAAATAAAATTTTTGTATTATTTATATAAATATTTTGACTACTTGCAAGTGAATTTTTAGGATGGATTTATAAATGACACCTTTAGAGGTGAAATTTATAAATGATTACTTTGAAGGATTTGTAAATTTCATGAAATTTTAGAAATTTCCCATGAAAGAAGCCAAATAAGGAATTTTGGTTTTGAAATTCTAAAATCCCCGTTCAATTGAAATGCCTCTTACAAATCCTCCATTCAAACACACTAATAGATTTTTTTAAAAAAAAAATTAGACTTCAATTCTACCATTCAAATCCCCACTCAAGTGCTTTCAACCTCTTATACCACCCTCTTATACTTTTAAACTTTTCTTTATTTACAGCACTACCAACGTATAGTCAGAAGCATAATAGAAAAAGCCTTTTAATTGGAAAAAAAAATCATCGATCACCACTTCAACCATACAGTTAATCCAAATTCAAACCAAAATATCACAGTGACATAATAAATATATTAACTATTAATTATTTATACAAAAATAAATTACAAATATATTTTTATAAAAAAATTAATATTATTTTAATAATTTTTAGTAGAACAATAATATATTAAAAAATATATAACAAAGTATCATGACCATGCTATAATATAAATTAAAAAGTAAACTTCACCATTTTAAGTTCCAGTAATATATAAAAGTAATAAAAAAAAAGAATGAAAACACGCTGATTATCTTATATAAGTGATTGAAGGATCAAAATTTGGCATTCAACTGCTTGCTCTTCTTTCGTTTTATAACAAATAAAAAATATTATTTAGTAGCACTGATTATAGAATATAAATAATAATAAATATTATAAGGGAGAATAAAAAATATAAATCTAAGGTACATTTGGATAGATTGTAATAAACAAAAATAAAAATAAAGTATAAATTAGTATCATAAGATCAAAAATAATAAAGCATAAAGTGCCACATGACATGAGATCTGAGTGAACACAAAATATAATATGCAAGATAGTTCAGGCTTCACAATTCAAAAACACTACTCATCATCCAAATTCTAAATCACATGCATCTAAATTAGTTTAATATATATAGGGCTAAAATACTAAAATTCAACAAATACTGTGTAACTACATATATATATATATATATATATATATATATCCTTTTCTTCATTAATTCGCATCTTTTTAAGACAAGCCAGTCAACCAAAATTTTTATTGGAATTACATTCACTGTTATCATTTATCCATTCCAAACTGACACGATCATTGTCAATATCAAAAGTGTTAAATTTTTAATTAAATTAAATGATACATGTTCAATATTTTTCTTTTTATCAAATCTTTTTGTGGGCTGCAATGTTGTCTTTCATCTCTTAAAATTGATGCTTCTCCCTAAAGCTAGCTCATCATAGTTAAGGAATAGAGCTTTTTCTTCTTCAATTTTAACTATCCAAAATTTAGCAATTTCATAGTCCATAACATCAAAGTTCTTCCTTTCATTGTAAGCCCTGCAAAATTTAAATTGAAGTACTAAAATTAGTACAAATATCTTCAAAATAAACATTAGCATATACTATAAGTATTAAGGAAGAGTAATTTGCTTATTCTTTAAATGTAAATTATAATGAACATATACAAGATTGTTGAGCCTTTGATACTCTAATATATTCCCTTTTTTTTTTACTATATATATGTTCAAAAATACTCCAATTATGTTCACAACCTAAACAACTTGAAGTTTGATTAAGCACTCTAATTGTCAGCTTTTGTAAATTTAGAGCATCATATTCAAATAATCTCTATCATTCATTTTCATGTCAAATCAAAGTAGTAAGAACAAAATAATGGAAGTAAATAACTAAAGAGTATTATTATATGTCGTTTATAATAAAATTTAAAAGCAAATGAATTTATAATTTTTTTATTAGGTTGCATATTTATATATGTGCTTGAAGCAAGCTCTCTTCCAAAGCTCCCTATGAATAGCTTAGTTTCTTGCAATAACTGAGTTTTGCAATAACGCTCTTTTAAACGATAGTGAAGTATAAATTAAATCATAATTAAAAGGGCAATTGCAATTATTTTAGTTTATAATGGAAGTGCAAATATACCATATTTCAGAGAGGTTAGGTAGAATTAATCTAATGTTTAAACAAGAGGAGTAATAAATGAACTCACCTTAAGTTGAAGGAGTCTTTTAGTAATATTCTAAAAAAAAATCATGATGTTTTATTTTATTTTTTTTTAATTTTAAGGACTAAGAATGATTCATATCAATCTTTTCTATTCTACACCCATTTTATACTTAGAGGTTAACTCTATTAGACTCAAATAACTTTGCTCTTGTCTAAGTGGTAAAAAATCATACCATCCAAGAAAGTACTTTATAGCCATAGCAAGAAATGTTATGTACTCTTTTTATTACACTTGATTTAGAGACATGGCATCAAAACATAAGAGAGAAAAGGCTTGTAATATGACATTTGTGTGCAAAATTTTTTCATTGCTCTAGGTTATCCTCATCCATAGGTCCATCTTTCAATTGATCAATTTGAATAAAAATTGAGGTATGTCAAGTCTCATTGATCTAAAATTCTTGGGGATTAAAGTGGATAACATTTGAGCAAATGGCAAGAGGGTTTTTCAGTGAATCAAACAAGATTTTCATTTTGAAATTATGCTGGAGAAAAGAAAGTCATCATAATATTAGGATACAAATAAAGTGGGCTTGTTTGATAAAGAAAACAAGAGGCTTTAATTTTATGGATATTGGTCTCTCATGTTCAAGAGTCCCACTGAGAGATGGTATGCTCAAATAATACACATGAGATGGTAAGGCGAGGTTTAGTGTGAGCAATCATGTGTGTGAATTTCAAAAGATTAACTTTAATGGACAAAACAATTGGAATCTAACTTGGGCTAAAATTAGAGTATCTACTTGTCAAGAGTCCAATTGGTAACGAAATTAAATATTATAAGGATATTTTGGAAGAGATATATTTTAAATATTATATGAAATCATTGGTGAGAGGATTTATAGGAGCATTTGTGAGAATAGCCAAAACAATTGAAAGATTATAAAGGTATTACCGAATAGGGGTCTTCTATGAATGGAGATTATTTCCATAATTACAGAATTTTTAGGATTATTTATTGTATGTACAACATAGGTTAAAGTAATTCAATACTTTGGGTCTGTTTGGACTTATTGGCTAATAAGATCTTTTGGCAGGGTCTTGTCATTGAAAGCCATGGTGAAAATGGAGGATTAATAATTCCTATATTTAAAGATAAGGTGAATCACTTTGAAGAAGCAATTACTTATTCTTGAGAACTAGGATAATTTTCCACAAACTTGCCTCCCATCTATTTCTACCAAGAGTTTCCATTTTTTTTTTTTTTTTTCAAAAGAGAGACCTTGCTTGAAGATATTATTGGATCAATAAGTTCTTCTATGAGATAACTTACGATAATAAAAATTTCTAAATGAAATTGTAGTCCATTAAACCAACCATCCAAATGTTTCCTAATGTAATTAAGATTTTAGTGATGACTCTCAACCAACCAATCCTAATCAAACTAGAAGTTTGGTTATGTTTTTCCTAATGATTATTTATTAAACAATTAGCTAGACATCACTCTTAGTGAATCAGGACTCATAGTGTTTGCCAATAAGAAATTTTGTTACAAACTAACCAGCTCGTAGCTATAATCCAGCAAAAAAATAAGCCTAAACTAAACTATTAACTAAAGCATAATTTAAATAATTAATATCCATTTGCAGTCATTAATAGGAACTTAGAATTTTTCAAATGTTATTCCTATGCGGATGGGGGGACCATCACCTCTCTTATCTCCATGATGACTAAAACCTTTCCATTGACATCATCTTTTTCCCACCATCCCCCACTCTTGCCTCATTGACAATGATTCTAACCTGTTCTCCACATTTAGTTTTGCCAAATCAATCATCAAAACTCCTCAAACATCGACTCGCCCAACTTCCATGTTGATCTCGATGCCTTCATCATATTCCTCATCATGGCCCATATTCTCTTTGAGGCCATCCTTCTTGTTAGCATTACTCTCTTAACCTTCTCCATCATCCCCATTGCTTCATTTGTATCCTTATCCTGATGGCCTTGTATTGAAAAGTAAACCAAATTTAGAGAAGAAACAATTAGTATTAGTTAATGGAGTGTTCATGAACAAATCTTTTAGTAATTTGAAATGATATCTATTAGAGCTTTATCTATTTATTTGATAGTTGTGTCTTTCATGTTACAATGATGCATTTATGTAAGGGCTACATGAAAGGTCACATGTAACTATATAAAACTTTGTTTTTAAAATCGCTCAAATCAAACCCATTGTAATTTTGTTTGAGTAATGAAAGTTTGAGTGTTTGTGAATTTTTCCAAATTTATTCTTCTTACTATCTATTTTGATTTGGTCACTAAGATCCTGAGTAGGCATTTAAGAGTTTTAGCTACACTTTAAAAGTTCTTGTACTCTCCATGTGGCATCAGACCTTCATTGGAAGGCTCAATGGTGCTTGCATCTTAGCAAGAAAGAGGAATGGGGGAACAACATAATCAGTAGATAGGTTTATGCTGCAAAGCATTGACTCCACAAGCAATAGTCTGAATCATTTCAGGGTGGAGAATGTAATCGACACTAAAGCTTTACACGAAGACTTTTCTCAAAGAATAAAATATAGACATTATCAAGTAGCTGGAGAGTGGCTTCATGGGGCTCAAAGTTCTTAGATAACACCCTAAGAAAGTGAAATCATGCCCTTTCAAATCTTTATGCACACCCTCTCACCCATTTGATTTGGCTGAGATCCCTTTCTTTTGAGTCCCTCATGCTTCCATGCTATTGGGGCTACTTCAAATACCTAAAAAAGATACCTTGGTTGAGAAATCAGCAACTTGGTGTGCATACTCTTCTAGCATGTGCCCAAGATTCACAAGCATTTAGACATGAAAATGGTGGTGATACTTGCCTTATTTATTCGGGATACTTACTAATTTAAATTCCCACAAATCCCATGAATTTGCTCATATTCTTAAAAGATACAAACTAATTAGGGCATGGTTTAATGCCTATTAAATTAAGGGTATTTAATTTGATGCATAGAAGATCTCAGCCCGCATCATATACATCTTAGCAAATCCAATATATAATTTCCTTAATTTACCTATTTTACAATGTCTTTTCTAGCTGAAATCAAGGTCTTTCAAGGCCTTTAATATAGCACATGAGGTCTATTTAAACCCCTAGAGTGAACTTAAAAAAACATATATAACCCTAGAACAAAGAAACACTGCCCTATTCGATCCAAGTCTCTTCCTCTCCCAAAGAAAACCTTGTGCCTACTTCCCTTAATTCTCATAAAATTCCTCATTCAAGACCTTAAAACCTACATTTAAAAATCGAAGATCCCTACCTCTAATAAACCTAACCCCTCATTTCAGAGCCCCTTGGAGTACACCAACTGTGATGTAAGTTGTTTTGCTACCCTATTACACGCCCTACTACAACTCTGCCAAACAACCAGAATGTTGAGCCCCTTCTACTCTCTTCCAACCCTTTTAAACTTATAGTAAGTCCTCTCCCATTATTTCTAAGTCCTAAAATACCAAAAAAACCCCATGTTCCTTCCTTTTAAGCCCCTTTGAGTTTGATAGAAACTTTTCACATCCATATTGTCCTCTATGTGATAGCATCGACATCTACTACTCTAAACATGTAGTTCACCCCTATTCACCTTGTCTAGCCATCCCCTTTCTAAGACTAAGTCCTCCCTACCATGGCAAAATAAAAAACCCACTACCACAATGTTTCTAAGGCCCTAAAACCCAAAGTGAAGGCAAGAAGGGGCTTCTGTCCTTGCTGGCCTACAGCATGACAACAATCCCTAAATTCATTATTAACACCAGAATTTCTTCAAATCTGGGTAGTTCATCATAAGGGAATGGTCCTCTATTCCTCCACAAATGCAAAAAAATATGCTTGATGTATTTTCAAAGCCAAAGAAGTGTAATAAAGGTGAAAGGCTCAGCAGCAAGTTGTAGTTACACACAACTTACAAATGGAGCATCATGTTAAAGCTTGAAGATCTCCACAATAACTCGAGCCTGAGTCCAAAAAAAGGCCCAAGCCCAGGAACAATTTGAGTCCAAGTCTTGAAGGGGTTCAAGCTTAGAAGTGGTCCAAGTCCAAAAGCGGTCCGAGCTCAAGCTCAAAAGCTTTAGAGCCCTACTCTATAAAAGAAGCCCTAAAACCCTGCTTTATAAAGAAGCTCTGAAGCTCTCCATCATGAAAGAAGACCCGAAGCTTTGCTATATGAAAAAAGACTTGGAGCATTGCTCCATGAAAGAAACTTTGGAGCCTTGCTAAGTGAAAGAAGACCTAGAGTCCTACTCCACGAAAGAAGCTTTGGAACTCTGGTCTATGAACGAAAATCTAGAGCCCTAATCCATGAATGAAGCCTTGATGCCCTACATCATGAAGGAAGCCCTTGAGCCCTGCTTCATAAAAGAAGACCAAGAACCGTGCTCCATGAAAAAAATTCTAGAGTCATGCTCCATGAAAGAAGACTTGGAGCCTTATTCTATGAGAGAAAACCTAAAGCCTTGCTCTATAAGAGAAGGCCTCATCTTTAACTAGTGGACCAGTAGAAGACATCGAGTTTTGTTCTATTGAAAAAGACTTAGAGCCTTACTCCATCAAAACCCTAAAGCCTTGCTCTAATATTCAAGTTCTGGAGCTCTACTTCATTGAAGTTCTAAAGCCTGGCTCCATAAAAGAAGACCTAGAGCCTATTCCTTGAAAGAAGCTCTAGAATCTCTCTTCATGAAAGAAGCTCTGGAACCTTACACAACGAAAGAGCTCTAAATCCCCACTCCATGAAAGAATATTTGGAGCCTTGCTTTATGAAAGAAACCCTGTAGCCTTGCTCCATAAAAAAAGCCCTGGAATTCTACTCCATAAAAGAAGACCTAAAGCCTTGTTTAATGGAAGAATAACTAGAACCTTGCTCAACAAAAGAAGACTTGGTGCCCTGCTTTATGAAAGAATACTTTAAGCCCTACTTCATAAAAGAATATTTGAAACTTTACTCCATGAAAGAAGACTTGGGGCAAAAGCTCTAATGTTCAAGTTCAAGAACCTTACTCCATTTAAGTTCTACAGCCCTTCTCTAAGAAAAAAATTTAGAGCCCTGCTTCATGAAAGAAGACTCGGAGCCTTGCTCCATGAAAAAAACTCTAGAGTGCTACCATATGAGAAAAGCTCTAGAATCTTGCTCTATGAAAGAAGACCTAGAGCCCCACTCCATAAAAAAAATCTGGAGTCTGACTCTATAAAAGGAACTTTAGAGCCTTGCTCTATAGAAGAAGATCTGGAGCCTTGCTCCATGAAAAAAGATTTGAAGCCTTATTTTATGAAAGAACTCATCTTCAACTAGTAAAAGATCTGGAACCTTCTTCCATGAAAGAAGAAGACTTGGAGCTTTGCTCTAATGTTCAAGTTCTAAAGCCTTGCTCCATCAAAACCTTGAAGCGTTGCTCCACTAATGTTTTGAAGCCCTGCTCTACTCAAGATTTGGAGTCTTGCTCCATTGAAAAGGACTTGGAGCCTTAATTCATCAAAACCCTAAAGCCTTGCTTCACTAAATATTTGCAGTCTTGCTCCATTGAAAAAGATATGGAGCCTTACTCTATCAAAATCCTGAAACCTTGTTCCACTAAAATTCTAAACGCATACTTTGTTGAAGACCTGAAGCCTTGCTCCACTAAAGTTCTGAAGTCCTATTTCATCGAAGATTCAAAGCCTCACTCCATTAAAGATCGAAGCTTTATTTCATCAAAGCTTTGGAGCCTCACTCCATAAAAAAAGACTTAGAGCCTCACTTCATTGAAGTTCTAGAGCCTTAATCTATCCAAGATTTGGAGCCTCGCTTTATTGAAGATCAAAATCTTACTCCTTTAAAGCCCTAGAACCTTATTTCATTGAACCTTAAAGCATTGCTCCATTAAAATTCTAAAGCCTTACTCCATTAAAGACTTAGAGCCTTGCTTTCTTAAAAATCGAAGCCTTACTTTTTCATAGATGACTTACTCAAGTTATGTTGATGATGGATCACCTTCATCACCTTAAAATGCTATTAAAATGGAGACAATTTGAAGAAAACCTACTTAGATAAGGCTCAGATCTAGAACTGTAAAACGAACAAACATGGAGGCAAAAAGAAGGACAAACATATGATATTAAACTTAAATAATAAAAAAATATCACTTTTGGACTATCAAAACTCAAAATAAATATAAATGACATTAATAAGAAAATTATCTCATGTGGATGCAATAATACTAAAAAGGCTAATAAGGACTACGATCTTTTAATTGAAGGTTCTTCAGCCTCCAAGGCGAAGCTAATTATTTAATATTTATTTAACTAAATTAGTTTTCCAACAATAATTTTCTATGTTCGTTCTGAAATGCAGCATCTTAATGTGCAAGCAATAGACTTTTTCCACAATACTTATGTAAGTGGTGCCGTAAATAAAGAGAAGTTCAAGGGCATAAAGGATGGTATAAAAGGCTAAAGGTATTAAATGAGAGGCTTTGAATGGATGTGATTGAAGATCTATTTTTAAAAAATAAAAAAAATAAAAAAAGAAAGTACCTTGGGTGGACCTAAAGCATAAATATCAAAGTCTAGTCTTTTTCTTTTCATGGGGTTTGGGTGGGGTGAACTTTATTGCTGTCACACAAAAAGCTAAAGGTATTAAATGAGAGGCTTTGAATGGACGTGATTAAAGATCTGTTTTTAAAAAATTGAAAAAGAAAGTACTTTGGGTGGATCCAGAGCATAAACATCAAAGACTAGTCTTTTCCCTTTTCGTGGGGTTTGGGTGGGGTGAACTTTGCTACTGCCACATAAAAGGCTAAAGGTATTAAATGAGAAGCTTTAAATGAATGTGATTGAAGATCTATTTTTAAAAAATTGAAAAGGAAAGTATCTTTGGCGGATCCAAAGCATAAATATCAAAGTCTAGTCTTTTTCTTTTTCGTAAGATTTGGGCAGGATGGACTTTGCTACTTGCACCGCCTCCTTACATGTGATTCCATTTTCAGCAAGCATAGACTTCAAAAGTCATGAAATAACCTAGTAAACACGGAATGCTTCTAGGTGAATTCGGTGGCCAGTTGGTCTGTGAGCAAATTTTATCGATTCTTAAGACTGATAGCCAACTTGTAGGTCAAAAAGTCAATTTAATATCTAGACTTTCTGGCAGAATGGTTTTGCCCTATTCTTTCACGAAAAGAATCTTAAGAACAATATTAGTAAAATGCAACTGCATGTGAATTGCATTTCCTGGTTCCAAGTCAACATTGACTGGGAAAATACACTTTCTTCATGTATTATTGGCAGGCTGTTTGTCCTATTAGTAAAATACAAGAAGAATTAATCAACTATTTTGGCTCTAAAGAAGAGATAGTCAGATAGTGGTCGTGACAAGGATGTCGCTATTATTCGAAATTCTATACATGGCCCTCTCTAATGCGTCATATGCATGATGGAGAGTCCTCTAAATTTTTCCGCAAGTAATCTGGATTGGAATTTGAAAGTTGATATTAGATCGGTTGGCTTTGAAATGCATATTTCTGAAGAAAAGAATAAAATAAGATGTGAAAGATAGAAAAATAAGGCTTTCATGACCCATGTGGAACTCCAGTCAATCGCTAAAGGTCATCTACAAATTTGATGAGGTTGTACAATGTGAACCCCAATACCGGAGGAGAAGAAAGTCAGAAAGTTTTGAAGAAACAGAGCCGTGGAAAATGGAGTGCAGAACGCATCAAAGATCCATGACTACATTGAAAGCTCATTTGGTGGTTTTCTAATCAGTGGGCCTTTCTTCTTGAGCACGATCATTGACCTTGATGACCGAACTAGCATCCTCCTCTGATTTCTGGTACGTAGGCATCCTCTTTTGTTATTTTTAATTACGAGCAAATAATTCTGATTTTAAATTGCGTGTTATGTGGGTTAGGTAAGCTGCTGTATAAATTAATAGATGAACAAAGAAGAGGCATCAGTTTTTCATAGCCATCCTCCAACTTTGCACTGCTGTTGCAATAAGCTGGAATCCATGGCGTTTGCTCTACTTTTGCTGCTCCTCCTGTCCTCAGCCCCACTCATGTCCTCCTCACGGTCGGGAAATGAGACCGATCTGCAGGCCTTGCTTGCCATAAGGCATCAGATAACACGCGAGTCCCCTGGAGCTCTGAGCTCATGGAATGACACCATCCATGTCTGTGACTGGGAGGGGGTCTCATGCACCCGCAAGCACAACCCGCGGAGGGTCTCAGCCTTGGAGCTCGCATCGCATGGCCTGGCAGGTTCAATCTCCCCTTTCATTGGCAACCTCAGCTTTCTTAGAAGAATCGACTTATCAGACAATATTCTCTTTGGCGAGATCCCACCAGAGATCGGCCGCTTGCGCCGACTGCTGCATCTCAATTTGAGCTCCAACAGATTTGAAGAGCTAATCCCTGTGAATTTGACTTCTTGTTTAGACCTTCAGTTGCTTAATCTAAGCCGCAACCAACTCGTTGGGGGGGTACCTGAGATCGGCAACCTATCCAAGCTTAAATATCTGTTAGTTGACTATAACAACATCACAGGAGTCATCCCACCATGGCTTGGCAATCTTTCTTCTCTGTCTGTGCTTTCTGTAGGGAAGAATAATCTGGAGGGAGGAATCCCAGAAGAACTTGGCCAACTTGCACATCTAGAGATATTGTCCGTGCATGAGAATATGCTCTCAGGTATTATCCCTGCGTCCCTCTACAATCTCTCATCCTTGCAAGTTTTGGCTCTTGCAATAAACCAGCTGCAGGGAAGCCTGCCACCTGATATGGGCACCAGGCTTCCAAATCTCCAACGCCTTATACTTGGTATAAACCAAATTGGAGGACCAATTCCAGCATCACTATCCAATGCATCTGGACTTCAGAATATTGATCTCCCATTAAACAATTTTATCGGGCTCATACCCACTGATCTTGGAAGATTGAAATATCTCTTTAATCTAAATATACACACGAATCACATTGAAGCAGACAATGTCCACGGTTGGGAATTTCTTACTTCTCTCCAGAATTGCAGTTATTTAAGAAGATTAGGTCTGGCTGAAAACAAGCTAAGGGGTGTACTGCCTGCTTCAATAGCAAAACTCTCCATACAACTAGAATATCTAGTGATTCCTTCCAACCAAATATCGGGGAGTATTCCTTTTGGGATAGAAAACCTGGTCAATTTGAAGGTACTAGCAATGTCTGAAAATTTTCTAACAGGTGCCATTCCAGAAAGCATTGGAACGCTTGGCGAGTTACGTCATTTAGGCTTAGACAATAATAGATTTACAGGTTTTGTTCCATCCTCCCTTGGCAACCTAACTCAGTTGATCCATCTCTTCTTATTTGGCAACGGCTTACAAGGATCCGTACCTCCAAGCCTTGGAAACCTCCAGCAACTAGAAGTACTGGACCTTTCTCAAAATAATCTCAGTGGTACCATACCTAAAGAAATCATCAGTCTTCCTTTTTTGTTATTTTACATCAACCTAGCTAAAAATTCTTTAGTTGGGCCACTCCCAGAAGAAATCAGCTTGTCAAATCTCAATATATTTGATATCTCTGGAAACAAGTTGACTGGTAAAATTCCAGACACAATTGGCAAATGTGAAGTCCTTGAGTTCCTATTTATGAACAATAACCTTTTCAATGGAAGCATTCCACCAACTCTCAGCAACATGAAGGGCCTGAAAGGAATATATCTATCATACAATTACTTGACAGGGACCATTCCTTCATCTTTGAGCAACATCAAAGACCTTCAAGCACTGGATCTCTCACACAATTACCTTTCAGGGCCAATCCCACGTTCTCTTGAAGACTTGAACTTTTCATGCTACTTGAATGTTGAATTCCCCAATGACATTACTGGTCAATATTTGAATGCTTCATGTGGCTTAAACCTATCTTTCAACCATCTTGTGGGGGAAGTGCCGACGAAGGGAATCTTCAAAAATGCGACTGCAATCTCACTCGTTGGCAATGATGGGCTTTGTGGGGGTGTTCCAGAACTCAAGTTACCCAAGTGCCCTGTGAAATCATTGAAAAACAAACAGCACTCTCGGCTGCTAAAGTTTGTGATTCCAATAGCTGTTACACTCATCTTCTCTTTAATACTGTTCAGCTTTGCTTTTCTTTATTGGAAACAGAAACCAAAACAACAGACTTCATCTATTCCTTTATTGGAGGATCAAAATTTTAGAGTTTCATATGCAGAACTGGTTCAAGCAACTAATGGATTCTCTTCTACCAACCTAATTGGCTCGGGAAGATATGGGTCCGTGTACAAAGGACTTATGGCTCATGGCAATTCAATTGTGGCTATTAAGGTTTTCAACCTTCTGCATCAAGGAGCTTCCAAGAGCTTCATTGTCGAATGTGAAGCTTTGAGAAACATTCGTCATCGTAATCTCATCAAGATACTAACATCTTGCTCCAGCATAGATTTCCGAGCTAATGACTTCAAGGCTCTGATTTTCGAGTTCATGCCTAATGGGAGTTTGGAGACATGGTTGCATCCTAAACTAGACAACAATCATCATGTGAATGGTCTAAACTTGAGTAAAAGGTTGGATATAGCTGTCGACATTGCCGATGCAATGGATTATCTACATCATAATTGTCAACCACCAATTGTTCACTGTGATCTAAAGCCTAGCAATGTTCTACTTGACAACGACATGTGTGCTCATGTGGGGGACTTTGGGTTAGCAAGGTTCCTATGTGAAGATACAAGCAAATATATTCAGTCCTCAAGCACTTCAGTTGCAATAAAAGGCTCCATTGGATATGTTGCCCCAGGTAACTACCTCTTTTAACACTCTTTTATGTATGATATTTTTTTCAGAAACTTTAAAGGATTGAAGTCATATTTCTTTTTCAGCATAGATTTTCTATCTAAATAATAATAAGTTCAATCTAAGATATCCATGGATTTCAGAGTACGGGACAAGTTGTCAAGTGTCCACCTTTGGGGATGTGTATAGCTACGGGATCCTTCTACTAGAATTGTTCACGGGAAAAAATCCGGTTAATGATGTATTTCAAAATGGCTTAACTCTTCGCAATTTTGTCGAGATGGCTTTTCCTGATAGAGTGATGAACATTGCTGATCCACTGTTGATGTTATCAGAACATAGGAATATTGCTTATAACCAACAAAATGGAGGCGATGCAGTGAAGAAAATCCAAGAATGCATGATTAATGTGGTGAGAGTTGGGCTATCATGCTCGAATCAGTCATGGAGAGAGAGAATAAGCATGAAGAATGTTGCAACTGAGATGCATAAAATCCGGGATGCCTATAAGGCAGTTATGCTTCTCGAGGGATGTGGTTAGGGGTCAGTAACCATGCATCATTCTACCTTTGATTTGGAACCAGGATGTAGAGAGATCAACAGTTGAGAATTCCTAAGTTCCAAAGGAGTCTAATTTTTAAGCTAATGCAGTTCCTTCACCAAGTTTCTGATATGTAATGTCTAGAAATTGTAAGTGACTATGAAAGCAAGGTTATATTTCTGAGTGTACTACATATAAAATAATAAAATTATTAGAAGAAAATTTTCTCAAATTATGTGAGGAATAGCATATGGTAGGTTAGGGCCTTTTGCGCTCATTGGTTTTATTTTGTTGCTGGGAAGAAAAGCAAATCTTGGCCACAGAATAAGCCCCATGGTTGCCATCATTTGAGCCTACTAGTGTATTAAATAATACCTAAATTCGATAGGATGTGGAGACAACCCAAACCAATGGATATGTTTGGTCCAAGGATCATAGCTAGGTCTCCAATGTTGTAGATCCCAATTGACCTAATCAAAATAGGTTAAGAGTGTTTGGTCTAAGGCAGAGTAATAGTAATCTTGGCTTCCAATGTTAACAATGAAAAAAAAGAAAACAAAAGAATATCCGCTATTGCATATCTATCATTCTTTTGTGACCTGATTTTTTCTCCCCGCTTCTATTTGTGACCTATTCATTAAAAAAAAAAAGCAAAGTTTGAGTATGAATAATGTTAAAGAATCTTGATGAGGCAAAAATGAATGAAATTCGAACAACATAGATCAAACAAAACTTACAGAAAAGCTATTATACCAAGTGAAACCATATCAGGAATATTATTAACAAAAAAGAGTCTTCCAGCACACCTATTGTTTGTGCATGCACCATAACAGTTGAACCTATGCTTGAACCAAGGAGATCCAAGCTACTAAGTCACTCTCGATTAATGACTCCTCTAATGTTTCATTTGGCCAGGGTGATTACATAAATCCTTGGGGTTTGAATAGGGATTGGAGCAGCTGTTTGCTGTCATTCAGACATCATCCTTGCTTGCAGCATGTGCCACCACCAACCCTCCAAAGGAAGTTCTTCATCAGCGTTATTCAACCTCTCCCTTAGAGGCGCCCACATTGGACAAGCTTGCTGGCCATCGAACCTTTTAGCTATTCTTGAACTTGGATGCCTTGTCTATGCCGTCGATTCATGGGAACCCATAAGTTGTAAACGTAAGGCTGATGAAGCCATAAAAGCAGATACAGCCAAACTCAAACTCCTAATAAGACAAGTGGGAGCATTTACTGAGGGACTTACTGTCAAAGATACTAAAGACTCTCAAAGGTAACGTTGCAGTTTCGGTAATCACAAACCTACTGATGAAGCTAGTATATTTCTTGCCTATCAGGGATGATTTCTTTCTTAAAAAGCTAGCAGATATATATACATACATACATACATATATATATAGAGAGAGAGAGAGAGTAAGGTTTTACAGCTGTCTAGCATCTATTATTTCAAGCAAGGGCACAAGATTTGTCTCTTAATTTTGGGGGAGTTCACATCGATCTATGAGAACCAAGATGGAGCTTAGTGCCACCTTCAAACCTCAAACAATGCAAGTTATAGACTGAGAGCCTATGTATTAGACCTAAAGGTTCATTGAGATAAGCACCTTCCCTTAATAGAGTTTGCCTACAACAACAGCTGCTAGGCTAGTATCCCAATGGCTCACTTTGAAGCATTGTGTTGGTAGAGATATAGATCTCCTTTATGGTGGGATAATGTAGGTTAAAGATATTTATAGAGACAAAATTTCATTCAACAGAAAGTGGAGAAGTTCTAGCTCATTATAAAATGGCTCCTTGCAAATCAAAGTCGATAAAAAGAGTGATGCTAATAATATGAGAATAGATTCAAAATTCTAGATCCTACAGCTCTTCCTACTTTCATCTTTTTTATAGCCTTATTTACTTCAAATATCCTAATTCTACGAATATACACCATACTTTATCTTCAATGAAACTAGTAGGATATTCTAAATTATCTACATGATTTTTATTTAATAATTTATTAAAATAACTTCTTCATCTTTTTTTAATATTTTTCTCCTTAACCAAAACTTTTTGATTTAATGCATTTAACCTGAAACATTTCTCTAGTTTTCCTTTCTCTTACTCTTGTAATTATATATATGTCTTTCTCTTCGTCTTTAGTGTTTAGCTTGTGATATAATTTCTCGTATGCCTTATATCTAGCCTTTCGTACCGCCTTGTTAACTTTTTTCTTAACCATCTTATAGTTTTCATACACTTCTTCATTCTTGCATTTAGATAGCTTTTTATAGCGCTTTCTTTTAGTCTTAACTGCTAATTGAACTTTCTCATTCAACCACCAAGTTTTTTATCATATGGTCCTTTTCTTTTTGACTCTCCTAATACCTTTATAGCTACTTTTCTAATACTATTAGCCATCTCTTCCCATATGGTATTAATCTCTTCATTTATACTCCATTTTCCTTCATCACTCTATATTTAAAAGTTATCATTTTCTCTCCTTTCAAATTCCACCACCTAATTCTTGAATTCTTATACCTTGTAGTCCTTCTCCTCCATTTTTGAATACATACATCCATAACCATTAATTTAAATTGTGTAGTTAGACTCTTATCCGGTATAACTTTGCAATCTTTACAAAACATAAGATCAATCTTTCTAGTAAGAAAGAAATTTATTTAACTAGCATTATATCCACTTTTAAAAGTTATCAAATGAGAGTCATTTTTAAAAAATGTATTGACTAATACTAAATCATATGCTATCGCAAATTCTAAAATGGTATTTTCTTCTTCATTTCTATATCTAAATCCAAAACCTCTATGCACCTTTCAAAAATATATATTATACTTCCTATATGTCCATTCAAATTTTTTTTAGTAAGAATCTATCGAACTAATCCATCCATATCCTCCCAAATACTTTGCTTTGTTGCACTATCTAAGCCTACTTGAGAAGTATAAGCACTAATAATAATTATTTACTCATTTAGCACTAATTTAATTAAAATTATTCTATCTCCTATCCTCTTAATGTTTACAGCTTTATCTTTTAGACTTTTATCTACAATAATCCCTACTTCATTTTTATTCCTATCTTTATCTATATACCAAAATTTAAAACCATCAATCACTTTTGTTTTTTCACCTATTCACTTAGTTTCTTATAAACAAGCTACGTTAATCCTCCTCCTAGTCATTGTATCTATTAATTTCATTAACTTTTCTATCAATGACCCTATATTCCAAGTTACTAAACATATTTTTTTTATTTTTTTATTTTTATTTTCTTTAACTAACTTTTTTATCCACACCTGCCCATGAAGGTATAGAAACCCTTGCTTACCTTTTGTCGCACCTGGACGCCAATGTGACATATCGCTTTTAAGGACCGCCCTAGCTACCCTTATCATTTTCACTATATCCAAAGTCCGATACAGCGTGTCACTTCTAGGAAATACCCTATCTACCCTTAACATTTCTACTACATCCGGGGTCTAATGCAATGCGTCGCTTCAGAAAAATGCCCTAACTTTATCGATTTCTTTGTTGGATTCATGTTTATAGGGTGTGACCATAGTTGTACACTGATCATCAACCTACCGCAATCCTCTTCCTTTATTCAGGCTAAGGATTGGCTATATATAAAAACTTCATACATAGATGGAGTTAGTAATATGATGGATATAGTGGACTAAGCATATTCAAAATATTAAAAAAAAAAGTCACTCATAGAATCAAACAATTGTGTTGACAGGAGTTCTTTCCATATCTACCATAAGGAGTATCAAATTTCTTTTAGATGAGTCCCTTTCAAAAGAATGTAAGATTTGTTAAGCCAATGTAATGTTACAAGAGATTCTACAATTTTAGGTGAAGGCACCTTGAGTTTTGGACATCAAAATCCTATAGATAATGCTTCATTCAGTTAGCACTAACTTTTGCCACAATCTTATAAACTATGTTACACAGACTGATGGACTTATAATCCTCCATCACACATTCCTTCTTCGGAATCAAGGCAGTATATGTATCCTTCCATGAAATTAGCATAAAGGAGGTTCTAAAAAACAACATTTGATACTAGAAATAACCTTCCCTTTAATAATTAGCCAAAACTTCTTTGTTAAAGACTATGCACTATGTATGTCAAAAATGACATTGATGAAGAGTAAGAAATTAAGGATCAATCTAGGGATGGCAATTTGCCCCAAGTTCCCTAATCCCCGTAGGGACCCATCCTGAATGGAGCGGGGATGAGAAAATTTTTCTCCCCATGGCGACGAGAATGGAGAAAATTCTACCCCCATAAGTGAGGATGGGGCAGGGATGAGGAGGATACTCTCTGCCCCATAGGATCCCCGATCCTCAATCCCCGTCCCACAGGGTCCCCATATATTTTATATAACATGGGTATGGGAACGAGGACGGAGATAGGGATGAAAAAATTCTATTTCCATAAGTGAAGATGGGGCGAGGATGGGGAGGATACTCCCCGCCCTATGGGATCTCCGATCCCCGTCCCATAGGATCCCCATATATTTTATATAACTTAAATACCCTTATATTATTTTAATATTATAAATATATCCCTATATATATAACCCTAAAGCTGTATGACCTTAGGATTTTGCTTTACTCATCTCACAGCTTTGTATCTTTTTATTTTCTTTCGCTTGGGAGCGCATCTCCAATCCTACTACCTTTCGCTTGGGGGCATGTCTCCAATCCTACCACCCACTGCAATAGATCTAGTGGGTAAGATCTCTCTCCCCTTCCTCCCTATCTTTTCTTCCGATTTACAGATCTCTCTCTAAGTTCTCAGTATTTGTTTAGTTCGAATCTTGATTGAACCCTTCTTTCAGAATCAATAAATATAAAAGAGCTTTTTTAAGGAAAGTTCTTATGTTTTTAAAATTTTTAGCATATGAAAAGCTCTCTTTTGGAGGAGAAAGTAGAGCAAGAAATCCAATCCTCTTCTCTTCTCTTCTTGGTTTTCTCTCGTCTGTGGCATTGCAAAACTCTGCCTTTATTTTCTCTAATAGTCTATCCACCTCTTCTCTTTCTAAGATAAGTAGGGAAGAGGCAAAAGGACACAAGTGGCTCAGAGCATGTCCTTTTTTCCTTCTTGACCAATGGAGCATCTCTCCCTTTCCAATCTCTAGGCTCCACATTTCGCTACCAGGAATCCTCATAAGTCATAAGAGCACATTGTTTTTTATTATATTGTTTAATAACAAAAAAAGAAATGGGCTGTGTTTTGATTGTGTTAGGAATTTATAGCTGATCATGTTTTTGATATCCTATATATCAATTGATTAAATCTAGACCTATTGTTCTCTACTTAAAATTTTCACATGGAACAAATTTTCACATGGAACAACCATAACATGCCATGTTTTTTTTTTTTTTTTTCCACACCTGATAAGCAAACCACATTTTCTCTCTTTGGGCTGACAAAGAATTGTCATGATGAATATTTTATAGTGTTGCCATGATGGATATTTTATCTTGTTTTTCTGATAGTATAAATGTTTTATAAAAGAGATAAAGATATAAAAATAGAGAACAAGTATGCGTGTTTTTAGGGATTTTTAATAAAATTAATCTATATTTTAATTTTCTAGTAGTTCTTTTTTTTTAGCCTTTTTGCATTAGCAAACAAATAATGAAACAAATCATTTCTTTTGCTGTATTTTTATTCTTTCTTTGTTGTCATCTTTTTTTATTAAACCAATGGCTTTATATACCTTATGAACTAGTTCTTAGTATAATTTTTGCTTATTTCTTTCATCTAGTGTATATGGATATATACTTTTAATTTAATAAAGAGATGTATTATTGGGTTCTTTGCAGGTGACAAATGTCTTCTTCACAAGATAATAGCAAGGACCCTAAATGCCCTCCACCTATTGATCTCTCTCAATTATCTACACCAATTAGTAGTAATCAAGCTTTCACACCCATAGAGGATTCGTTAACTCCAGTTGATTCAAATCAAAATCCTTATTCAAGTCCATCCAAAGAGGACTTAGGCACTAAAAGACAATTGACTTCAGTTGTCTGGAACCACTTCAAAAGAAAAAAGATTGGTGATAAATGGAAAGCGGTGTGCAATTATTGTAAGAAAAAACTTGGAGGGGAAATCAAAAATGGCACCAAGCACTTGCATGATCATTTCAAGGGTTGTCCATTGCAAAAGCAAAGGGATATAAAGCAAACATATTTGAGACCTACAAAGAATGTGGATGATGGAAATGTTGCAATTGGGACATATACTTTTGATCAAGACACTGCAAGAAAGGAGCTTGCAAATATGATTATTTTGCATGAGTATCCTTTATCAATTGTTGAGCATTATGGATTTCGAAGGTTCACTAATGCTCTTCAACCATTATTTAAAGTGGTTTCTACAAATACAATCAAGAAGGACATCTTAAGCATTTATAACTATCAAAAATCTAGAACTATAAAGTTGTTAGAAAAGAATCGGAACAGAGTTGCTATTACAACTGACATGTGGACTTGTAACAATCAAAAGAGAGGTTTTATGGTTGTCACAGCACATTTTATCGACGACTCTTGGTTGTTACAAAGTCAGATAGTAAGGTAATATCTATTATGAATTAAAGAATTGTGTTAAGTTATATGTTGTTTCCTTCTAAGCAGTTTATTTATTTTTAGATATTATGTCTCTCGAACAATATTATTTAGTTATTATTTGTTTTAAGTTGGCATGTTTCTTGAATAATATTGATTACTATTTATTTGTTTTCAGTTAGTATATCTCTTGAACAATATTAACTAAATATTGTTTAAATATTTTGTTTAGGTTTGTCTATGTGCCTTGCTTGCATACTTCTGAAACACTTTGTAATACTCTAGTTGACTGTTTGATAGATTGGAACATTGACATAAAGCTCTCCACATTGACACTAGATAATTGCTCTACTAATGATGCAATAGTACATATTATATTAGAGAAACTTTCTATTGATTCATTGTGGTTGGATGGAACATTGTTGCATATGCGTTGTTGTGCCCACATCTTAAATTTGATCACTAAAGATGGTTTGGATGTAATTGGTCATGGGATTGAGAGGATTCGAGATAGTGCTGCTTTTTGGACAGCAACACCAAAAAGAGAAGAAAAGTTTGATGAGATGACTCATCAATTGAAAATCCCATTTACTAGAAAAATAGTCCTTGATTGTAAGACCATGTAGAATTCCGCCTATTTGATGCTTCATGTTGCTTTAAGTTATAAGGATGTTTTTTCTCACTTAAAGCAACGAGAGCCGCAATATAAATGTGTGCCATTTGAGGAAGATTGGGAGAGGGCCATGGCCAAAGAAATTTATGAAAGGTTGAAGTTATTTTATAATGTAACTGGGACTAAATATCCTACAGCTAATCTTTATTTTCCTAAGATTTGTGAAATAAGGATGGCATTAAGACGATGGGTTAATTGTGGATGCGACCTCATACAATCATTGGCATTAAAAATGAATGTAAAATTTGATAAGTATTGCTATGAGGTTCATGGTATCATAGCTGTAGCAATTGTCTTGGATCCTAGATATAAATTGGATTTATTGGAGTACTATTTTCCTCTGCTTTATGGAGATGCAGCTTCAAATGAAATTATAAAAGTCTGACAACTTTGTTATGACTTGGTCCATGAGTATCAGTCCAAGTCTGAATCAAGTAGGCATGGAGGTAATCAGCCTGAGTCCTCAATGACTACAACTTCTTCTCCGTCAGGAATTATTGATCTTGATGAGCCAATTTTGACTTATTTGTTGCTTCCAAGTCTAATATTTCTTATCATAAATTAGAGTTAGATCATTATTTAGAGGAGCCTATTATACCTAGGATAGCTGATTTTGATATATTGGGTTGATGGAAGATGATTGGGAATAGATATCCTGCTTTGCAAATGATTGCTAGAGATGCTTGGTTATTCCTGTATCCACTGGGGCTTCAAAATCAGCTATTAGCACTAGTGGGCAATTTATAATTCCACATCGTAGCAGGCTTCATCCAAATACATTGGAGGCATTAATGTGTGCACAAGATTGGTTGTGGACTGAAATAAAAGGAATTCATAATCATATAACTATTTAGTAAATTAATTCCTTTGTTTTTTTAATATAGCATGCACAACTAGTTAGTTTTAATTGTTTTTCCTTTACAATTAGATTCTTATTCGGTTGCCCATTCTGGATGTTGCACTTTTTTTGAAGATTCAGATGTAGATGAGGTAAGTGAAGATTCACAATTTTTTATATTATCTTGAATCTTTTTTAATTCATTTTAAATCATACTATAGATATATAATAATTGTTGGTGATGAGTGGATACAACTTATGCTTGGATTATTTAATATTGTAGGAATCATGTCACAAGGATGCTTCTTGAGTGCATTGGGTCTTTTAAAAAGAGGAAGGTTTCGTTTTGGACATTTGTTTAAGTTTCATATTATCAATTAGTTGGGCACTTTAGAAGATGGACTTTGTATTTTGTTGAGATTTATGATTAGATGTTTTTGTTTCTTATAAACTAATTCATGGCCATGCGTTGTTTTTCATTTGAAGTCGTTTTTCATTCCTATTTTGTAGCTTAAGCACTTTGGTCATAGACATTGTATTTATCAAGACTTATGGTTGTGTTTATTACTTGCGAAGTAGCCCATGATCATGGTTGGTGGGAATGGGGTCCCTGCAAGGATAGGGATCTCCATGAAAATACGGATGGAAACCTTATCAAAAATTAGGTTGATGGGGATGGAGAACCTCATGGAGATGGGGCTAGGGATGGGGAAGTCCCTGCTCCCATTGGCGAAGATGAGGACGGGGATAGGGGTTAAAATACTTATGAGGATGGGGATTGGGGTGGCTCCCCGCCCTCACCCCGCTCTATTGCCATTCATAAACAAACCATTTTGGCTTGAGGAACTAAAAATATTTTAGGGTGATCAATTTTGTCCTTGTCCATCACCAGATTTTCCCCTAATAGAAAGATACGAGCCGTATCATATAATCTAAATATGATTGCATGGAAATTTTATTAGAAAAAAAGGCATGTTTGGTTTAAACATCTTTTTGCAAAGAATAGTTTTCATGCGTTCTAACTTGTAACACCTCCAATTTCTCATCCAGAAAATGCACAAAAACAAATAGCCACCAAGGAAAAGAGTATAGGTAATGCTACAGTTAATTGATTTAAATGTTAACATATAAATTATAGGTAGAATTTTTCCTTGAGCATGCAATGACCCAGTCTAGCATAAACCAACCATTCTTATGCAAATAGCTCATAAAATACCCTTCTTGAACCGTTTTCAAGCTCACATCATAACACAATACAATATCAGCTAGACCAAATAATACATGCATACGCATATGAGATGGCTAAAGTACAACAGTTTGGAATATTCATGGTGCTGGACTCCAATTCTACCAGTTCACTTACTTCATGCACACATAGACAAGTGTGCATGTACACACATGTGCACATACATAACCTAGTATGAACCATCAGCAAGATAATAAATTACAAAATAAAAACCAACTACATATTTGTTGATTCAGAATAACTTTAAAAAAAATTAAATTACATGCATACCTTATACTTCTAGTCCTTCCCACTGGCGGACAATTCAGCATTGTGGAGGGTCCAGCTTTTTCCTTAACACCTTCTTCTTGCTTCTATTTTTCCTTGCACTTGCTTCCTTCCTCTTCTTCTTTACACCTTCTTCCTTCTGCAGTTTGTTGTGCGATAGAATGCTCTGATTTGTCATGTTGAGCAACATTGGCAACTGAAAAATAAATATATAAATAAATTCAGAAGTCTGTAAAAACAATTACTTGTCCTCAGTCCACTGTTTGTAGCTCAGATAATAAACAATTCTTTCCTTAAAAAATATATTGAATAATTCCAAGTGTTAACAAACTGTAGTGAACTCTCACTGTTCCAGAATCATCTGCAATGTCCCAACATGCATGTAAAAGCATTCAAATCAACCAGTGATTAAGCATGAGTGGGAAAAAAAAAATACTACAGTCACAGGTTTCAAAAAAAAAAAAAAAAAATCTGCCAAGCATCCTAAGAGTGGGATCAACTTAAACCCTCAGAAACTCGAGGAACAAAACAGGACATATAATACTACAAGATGCAGTACCATAATTTCACATATCCTAGAGGTACATAAATAAGAATGTACATTCACAGTCCACATACATCACAACCTTCAATGAAGGTCCTCTATAGGCCTAATAACTGGTAAACTAAACTCTGCCAAAATACTATAATTTTCCAAAGCACACGAATTAAGCAATTTCATAATAGACTTCTATAGGAATTGCTATTTTAGTTTTCTAAGAATATTTTATGCCGAATCATCCTGAATTAGATAGTTAAGGTGAATCAAACCGAACTGGTCCAAAAACATAATAGTTTGGCCTCTCTCGATAAAGGAGGTGAACCATCTCGAACTAATCTCAAAACATCCAATTTAACCTGATTCGGAACAATTCATGGCTTGGAGCCTGTAGTCCACCCGACCAGTATGCCACCCCGTATGGCAAACCTTGCCCAGGAACAGATGCACAATCGGCCATTACAAACCATAAACAAACCATGAAAATGTTAAATATAGAACCTTGGTTGGAATCCTGCCGATCCAATCTCAGTTTCTAGGCCTCTAAAGAACCTAGAAAATATGATTAATCTGTTTGCAGATAATAGAATTTCTTGGCATCGACGGCATATATGACCAATAGCTATTTCCTCGGCATCGGTGGCAGTGTTAATTGTTGCAGGAGTGCCAAACCCTAGATTTCACAGTTCAAAATGGTTCCTTTCTCCCCCACTTTTCATGATAGGCATTCCAAACCGTATATTTCATGGCACGAGTTCAGAAACCCAAGAGCAATATATAGGGAAGAAATTCCCATCAAATCTACAAGACCTAACTTTCTAAAAGTTCCAAGAACTCGAACCAGAATGAAAAGAACACGGAAAAGGGGAACTCACCGGAATCCAAGAAGGTTTCTCTCGACCTGGTTGAGGGCGTGGCAAAAATTTGAGCTCCATGGTCGTCAAGGCCGGCGGAATGGAAGCCAGAGTTGGATCTGGCAGATGTCTCGCCGAGGTTCGAGGACTGGAGTGATTTGGGAGCGGAGGATTGGCGTTTCTGCTTCGGCTTGGGAGTGCGTTTCATGACAGAAGCGGCATTGGAGGAGGACGAGGAGAGGAAAGGGCCGTGTTAGTGAGCTCGAATTCGGGTCTTCGCTGGAGATTCTCCATTCCTCGGTGCGTGAATGCGGTCAACTTTCTCAAGGATTATATAAAATATAAGTTATAATCCTTTCTTTTATTATTAATTTTTTATCATCAAAATTTATTTTTTAAATAATAATTTTAATAAATATAATATTTTTTAGAGAAAAAATAACACAACATTTCATCTGATGATTTAGAATACAGTGTTGGTAAAAATCTTTATGATTAAAATAAAAATATCTTCTTATACTATAATCGATGATTTTATAAAGAAATAGAATACTAATATTTAATTAATAAATAATAATTATAAAAAATTATTTTTATATAAAAAATAAAATTTAAATATGATTATTGTATATATTGAAAGTATAATTAAAAATATAATCTGATAAGAAAAAATTGAACTTCAATCATAAAAAGATAGTACATAATTAGTATACAAAGTAAACATGATAGTATAAAGGATATCATGAGAGAGATAAATAAATCCTAACAACTTATTCGAAAAAGTTATAATATAAAAAAATATGAATAATAGATACCATAGTTACTTTTTAATATATAAAAGAATATAATTAAATTATTTTTTCATCTAAGGTAATATTTATTTTAAAAAATAATTTCATGGATAGCTGTGATAATCCCAAAAAATGAAAAAAAGGTTTCTTGGTTCATGATGTTGCAAGGGAAGATGATGTGAGAGGGAGAACTTGGCTTGGAGTGAAGTAAAGCAAGCAAAAAGTAGGCGATAAACTAAAAGATCAGCCAAATTAAGAAAGGAGGGCTTTCAATTTCATGTGCGGTTTCTTGATCACTCATAAATATACCATTTAATAAGTGTATATAGAGGTGAGCATGGGTCAAGTGGGTCAATTCTATGCTAGAACTTAGAATTTACTCAATCAGAATTAGTTCTGAGATTTTAGATATAGAACCAAACCAATCATATCTTTGGTTTTAAGTCGATTCTAGGATAGAACGTTTTTAAAAAAAAAAAAAATCGGTACATATCTAATATCTAATGGTTAAAATTTTTTCTTTTAATTATGTTCAATAAAAATAATATAATATTATTTGTTAACTAATTAAATATTTAATATTTTTTACTAGAGATAGCAGTTAACTCATAAAGTGTACATGATGTCTTAGATTCAATCCTTGGAAGCACCCTAATTTTTTAAAATTTTATTTTTTTAAAAAAGATACTGATCAGTTTTAACCATCCTCGAATTGAGAACTAACCCAACGAGGATTGGTTCCAAAATGTTGAACCTAGAACTAACTTTATTAACACTCAAAATTGAACTAATCTCGAGTTGATTCTGTAATTTTGGACTCATAACTAAACCTATTAACACTCAAAACCGAGCCAATCGACCCTCTCAAATTGGCTTGATATTAAGGATTCACCCCTAGTTATATGCCCATGATATGAATAATAAGATAAATAAAATATATAAATTTATTTTTAAAATTATATATTATTAAATTTAAATTTTAAATTATTATTTTTAAATTAAAAATTAGAGACAACATAAATTGGATTAAATTATTTTTAAATTTTAAAAAAATAATTGATTTAAGACTATAGATTAAAAAATAAATAAATTGAGATGTTTAAATCAAACATGCCCTTTTTTTCTTAATAAAATTTTCATGTTGTCATATTTATATTTTATGTCATCGCTCATATCTTTCTATTAGGGGAAAAATTGGTTATGAATAAGGACAAAGTTGTTCGCCCTAAGGCATTTTTAATTCCTTACCAAGAAGCCAAAAAGGTTTGTCCTCACTTTCTTACTCCTCAACCATGTCATTTTTGACATGCAAAATGTTAGTTAATTTGACATGTGGACTATCAAATTTGGATAGTCAGCTTTTATCACAATTCTGTTGTTGTGAATCCTTCACCATCATATGGCATCAAAACCTATGTTCATTCTTACTTCCATGTGTTATTTGGAACACTTGGCTTTATGCCTTTAAGCTTGTATAAATAATTTCTTGCTACAACAATTATGAATAAAAACTTTCGTACTAAGAATATATTTAACAAATAAAAAATAATTATATATGACCATAATAACTTGTGACAAAAAACAACAATTTTTCATGACAATAGTTTGTAACAAATAATAAATAATTTTATGGAACAATTTATGTCGTCACTAAAAAAAATATTAGTTGCAAAACAATAAGTTGTCGTGAAAACAAAATTTCAGCATTCCCTTCACTACCTGCCTTTTTATTTATAATCTTTTTAAAATTGAATTTTTTTTTATGACACTTCTTTAAAAGTCATCACAAACTATGTTAATTCTATAACAACTATATTTTTATTGTCACTAAAATAACTCATGCATTGAAATCGATGACAAGTGAAAAGCTTTGTTGCAAAACATTCCCTCTTTATAACAAGAATTTTAGAGGCCAGACAAATGTACTTGTAATATGGTTTGGATTATTTTTTATTTTTTGAACTACCTTTTTCTTGGAAATATTTTTTGCATGGATTTTTGGAAAGATTGAAGGCAATGTCTTTGGTTAATTTAGTTATAATATTATGAAATTTTTCATTGGAATTTTATGTTATAGTTATTGACGATTAGAACGTTGTCACCACCTAATTATAGTTGCATAATGGATCACTATTGATCTAGAAGCCGGCTTGGACTAGTCATAGAGCCATCAAATCAACCCAATTTTAAGTTACGGCATAGGCTAAGTCTAAGCTAATTTAGGTTAGACTTAGGCTTTAAGTTAGAGTCCAAAAAATTTCAAACTATGCTTCGGCCAATACTTGCCCTAACCCAGATCAAAACTAAAAGAGAGATTAAGAATGATATTATCCATAAAATTAAAACAAGTTAAATAAAATAGAGAAGTACAAATAGAATATTATATGATCATATGGTACCCACCAAGTTAAACGAAAAGTTTTATAGGGCAATTATAAGGCTAGCTATGCTTTATGACATGAAATGCTGGGCAATTAAAAAAATAAACGTATATAAGATGAATATAATAAAAATAAGAATGATGAAATGGATGTATAGTAATATAAGAAAAGATAAGATAAGAAATGAAATCATTCATAAAAAGATAGAGACAGCTCCAGTAAAGGATAAATTAAATGAATAATAACTTAGATAGTTTGGACATGTGCAACATAAATTTAGGGGTGCACCTGTTCGAAGAGTGACTTGATACATGTAAAAGAATAATAATAATAAAAAAAAATAGAGATAGATCGAAAAAAAAATATGTAAGAGAAAATGACAATAAAGTTTAAAATTTTTATATCTTAAAAAAATAGAAGAAAACTAAATAAAAAAAATAATTTATGTAGCTGATTTTAAATAATTTAAAATTAAAATTTTATTATTATTGTTACAACAGTATTAATTAATAATATCCTTTCATGACCTGATGGATTGGCCTGGACGCGGCGTATTCTATCCAACGGATGGCATATTGGGACTGGATGAGCCATTCCGGGTAAATGATCAGGTCGTAAGTTACCACATCTATTTATAAGTCCTTGTGAGATATATAAGCCCGTGAGCCGTGATGGATGAGCAACACAAGAGTCCGGCTCGGTTTTCTAACTCTTTGTTACGAGTTTATTGGACGGGGCCTAAAATCTCGTAATCTCGTCCTCTTGTATCACCGCGCGCCCCTCTTTGTTCTAGTGGGTTTCAATCTCGTTGCTTGTTTCACCGAGACGGTGCCACATTAACTGGATATTCCAACGCGAAGGAATAGAGCACTGCGACCCAAACGAAGTCTCTCTCCCCACTGCCACGTCCCCGACGCCGAGCGCGCCGCCGTATCATGCGGACTTACAAGAGATCCAAAACCAGAAAAAAAAAAAAAAAAAAAAAATCCCGCAAAATATCGCTAAAGTTGAGATAAGCCCAAAAATTCAACCTAGCATCACCCTTGCGTTCCCTTATTTGACCACAGCTAGATCACGTATTCTCCCAGTCTGCTTTAATAATAAATAAATAAATAAATAAAACGAGAACGTGCTGAGAGCAAAGCAAAGAGATCCCTGGTGACAGAAAGAGGAGGGAGAGAAGAGCGAGACGTTGATGCTGTGGTTTGGTCTATCTTTGTTGTGCGCAGGGGTGGCCGTGGCGTATTGGATGCACCTGTGCTTGCTGTGGTCCGCGGCAATCCGGGAAGGCGAAGCAGCGGCGGCGGCGGCGGCGGCGGAGGAGGAGGAGGCGGAGAAGGGTGGGGAAAGAGGGTTGACGGCAGAGGAGCTGGGGAGGCTGGAGGAGGGTAAGATGGCGGTCGGCGGGAAGAGAGAGTGCGCGGTGTGCCTGGAGGAGATGGAGGAAGGGCAGGCGGCGCGGGTGCTGCCGAGTTGCGGCCACGCTTTCCACCGCGCCTGTGCCGACCCCTGGCTCCAAGCCCACGCGGTTTGCCCCCTCTGTAGGGCCCGCCTCCATCCCCCTCCTCTCCCTCCCTCCCAACCCCAACCCCAGTCTCCTTCATGAGCGTGATACTCTCTTCATGATCACTGGCAGTATATTATTTTTCTTGGTAAACATATTAATTCTTTCTGCAATCATATGGCTTGTGCGATGTTTCTGCAATCATCGCTTTTTTGGTAGAAAAAACGATGTTTGTTGTGTTGTAAGAAATTCTTTATTTTTTATTCGAGAACTAGTTTTCTTTTTTTTTTTTTTATCTAGCTTGCTTTCTCTTTTATTTATGTTTTTTTTTTTTTTTTTTTTTTGTCTTTGTTGATTTCTTTAAAGGGATTTTTTTTTTTATTTTTGTCTTGTTTGATTTCTTTAAAGGAATTTTGAGCCATATTCTGAATCGGAGAGCTTCAGGAAAGCTCTGTTCATGAGTTATTGTGTTTACTGTCGATCCTCTGCAAGGCTTCAGAGCCAATGGTTCTAATATCCCGAGCACTTTGGTATTGTCTTTGTAATCCTCCTCTCACGCCGTAGAAACGCAGGCAATCGTTCTATGGGCAGCACGAATAGAATCACCGCGTGTTTTATGTTACAGTTGTTTGATTTGAATTAATCTAAGATCTTCGTATTTAGTTTGATATATGCTAATAATTAAAGATGTTGAAATAATATTTGATATATCATAAAAATTCTTAATTATTAATTATAAAATACTAAAATTATCTCTAATTACTTAATCCTTTTTTACCTCAAAAATAGTTACTTCTAATATATTTTTATAAGTATTATAATAATTTATCATTATTTCATATTATTTATTATTATAATATTTTAAAATAAATTATAATATTTATTTTTAAAATTTTTTATTTTGATATAATATTATTATATTATAATGTTATAATTGCAATTATGTCATATTTTATAATATTAAATATTATATTATTATAATATGATCTTAAAATATTATATTATATTATATTAGTATGAAAATAATATTAAGTAATTTTTTATATTGATAAGGAGCATTTTGGTCACTAAATCTTAAGTTAAAATCACTATCTAGAGATGTTTTTGGATACCCAACCTCATGGACGGATATAGAATCATTTGGTTAGGTGGTGATTCTAGAGATGAAAATAATCTGGGATTACCACCTCATAAAAGTGAGGTACAACTAAAACACAGTGATCTCATCGCACCTAGATCACCAATGATCTTAGATGGATCAACCCGAATCAAATACTTTCTTAATATGTATCAAATAACATAAGTAGATGGGTAACTCGAAGAGTAGTATTTGGTCCACTATTCGAGGTAAAAACTTGGTTCACTAATCGAGGTAAAACCCTAGTCCCCTATTTTTCCTTTAGTTTTTCATTGGTTGTAGGAAATCTAAAAATGATTCATATAGCCGATCTTAACTAGTTTGAAATTAAGGGTGTATTATCATTGTTGTAGGAAACTTAAGATTAGAGTTAGGATGGACAGCTAGATTTTAGAATTTTAAAATTAAAAACTAGTGATTAATTATTTAACTTAACAAGGAGCTTAGTTTCAAAATATGTTATGCTAATTATTGATTTAAATCTTAACTCGGTGCGATGGATATACTTACAAATCGAGTTGGCTTGCTAGGGTAGGTTACGTAATTACTTTATGTAGATGTAGATGTTTTTACTATATGAACATTTTTATGTATTATGTGTTTATGGTATTTTGGTTGGACGTGTTATGATACTATTTAAATTATTGAATTATGTTTATGTTTGTTAAGCATGTCATATGGATATTGATTCATATCTAAAATTGGCAAGGATATCAATAACTAATTAAAGATGATAACCATGACAATGATCAAACAGTGAATTAGTCATTTATGTGGTAGAATGTGACATATATGATTATAATTATGATGGTTAGCCGATCATGGGTTGAAACGTTATCATGACATGCCTAAGGAATATGAGCTTCTCAGTCACTCACAGGATGTGACCCATACCATTTTTTTTTTCACCTCAATTAGAGCTTCGCTAACAGTCCGTGGAGGATGGAAAGCACAATCTACATAATTCTAAACGCACAAAAATGGGCCAATAATGATCTAAGAAATTTTTTTTTTTTTTTGACAAAGAATTAAGCAAGAAAAATAAATGAAACAAGCATTGAGAACATTAAATTCAAAATATAATGATACCAAATTTACTTTATAGACCCTCTAATGCAGAGGAAAAAACATTGAGGTAAACCAATAGGAAATTCCACTATCAAATAAATAAATGTAATGTCAACGCCCGAAGCTCTTTGTCCAAAGCTTGAACTTCATAACAATTTGGAACAAAACAGGAATTTACCTCTCGAGGGATGTACAATTTCTTAGAATAGCGAGCTTGAGAACAATGATTCTCTATAATTAATATATTATCAAATCATTATGATGAAAATCTAAATTACTGCTGTTGTATGGTTGTAGCTTACTTTATGAAGCACCTTCCTTTTATTCTTCTCGTTGTCGCATGCACCTCACCTCTTCCGAAGGAAACCATGGTGATCTGAGATGAATGGTGATTCCTATGTCAAAGTTATATGATATATATTCTCTAATGATTGGAGATCATCATATTTAATATGTTATATTTGAATAATTAAAGATTCTTACGTATTTATGATTTAATCAATTTGGTATGGAATAGAAATCCAAAGTTACTATCCTTGTAATACCAAAATTATTTCTGATATTTTTTTTGTAACTATCATGATACTTTATTATTATTATTTCACATTATTTATTTTAACATTTAGATCAAATTATGATATTATTTATTATAATGCATAAGTTATAGATTTACAACAATTTATACTGTAATATTATATTATATCATTATAATACAATACATAATAATAGGAATTTTAATATTATATCAATACTATGTGCTAGTATGCTATAATATTATAATGCTATTTATCACTATATTATATTATATTGCATTACACTATTATAATATTATCTATGATATTACATTAGTTTATTATAATATTATTATAATATAATAATGTTAAAATAATATATTATAAAAAATTATAATAATATTTGTAAAATATATTGTAAAATAATAATTTAGTATTATATTATAGATATTAAGATGGTAAGAATAAAAATGGAATAGGAATTATTACAACTAAGAATCTATTAAGAGAATAGAAAATAAAATAATTTTGATTAAATTAGTATTAGGTGAGGAGTGTATTAATATTATTAGTACTTATACTTGTCAAGTAAATTTAGATAATGCAATAAAGTAAAGTTTTTGGAAGCATATGAGTAGATTAAGTCAAAAGATTTCTAATGGAGAAAAAAATATTTATTGGAAAAGATTTGAATAGATGTGTGAAAAAATATAATATGAATTTTAAAAAAGTATAGTAGGCTATGGATTCAAAGATAAAAATAAAGAAGAAAATATCATTTTAGAGCTTTCAATGATATATGATTTAGTATTAGCTAATACATATTTTTTTAAAAAATGATTCTTATTTAATATCTTTTAAAAGTAGATATAACGCTAGTAAAATAGATTTTTTTTATGTTAAAAAAATTGATCGAATGTTTTGTAAAGATTGTAAAGTTATATTATATGAAAGTTTGACTATGCAACATATATTGATGGTTATGGATGTATACTTTTGAAAAAGGAGAAAAACTAAAAGTATAAGAATCTGAAAATTAGGTGGTAACATTTAGAAGGAAAGAAACCAATAGCTTTTAAAGAGAGAAAATGAAAGAAAAAAAATAGAATATAGAGAAAGAAATTAATACCATATTAGAAAGAGATAGTTAATAATATTAAAAAAGTAGTTATAGAGGTAATAGAAAAAGTTAAAAGAAAAAGGGCCATACGATAAGAAAACTTGGTGATGCAATGAGAAAGTTCAATTAGTGGTTAAAAAATATTATTTATAATGAAAATATAAAATATAAAATAATTTTTATTTTTACTTATCAAATATAATTTCTATATATCAGGAAATAAGAAATAAAAATTATTTTTAAATAATAATAATAATAATAAAAACAAAAAATACTCTCAAAAACTAAACGCAACCTAAATAATTCTGTTTAGCGTCTAACTTCAACAGCAACACAGTTTCTACTACCCTCCTACGAGCAATTCAATCCTTGTTACTAAACGAAATTATGTAGAATTCCTTAAACCACCAATGGAGTGAAACATAAGAACCAGAATCTATCTAATTGAAGCTAAACCATAAAATACTGAAGTGGATAGGTATTTTTCTACAGGAGCCCATTAGAATACCAAAGTTACGGGGTTTAAAATCCTCATCTTATAACCGATAATTTTGCCTAACATAGTTTCCCATATGTTGATTACTTTTCCAAACTCTAAAGCTGTACAGAGAATCGACAGTAAACATAATGAATCACGAACACAGCTTTCCTCCAGCTCTCCAGTTCAGAATATAGTTCGAAGTCCCTTAGAAAAAAAATCGACCAAAGAGAAATCAAGCAAGATCAAGAAAAAGAGCACAAATACGAATATAGCACCGGGATCTGAGGGGGCAAAAAATAAAATAAAATAAAATAAAATTCATTAGAAAATTCTACGCTAGTTCTCGATATAATAAGAAGAAAGGATGAAGAATCTCACACATCACAACAATACGATAGAAGTTATATGAATATAGAGAGAACTAATATACAGTATCAGGCGCAACAAGGGGACTGGGACTGGGACTGGGACTGGGACTGGGGGTGGGGTTGGGAGGGAGGGGAGGAGGGGTATGGAGGCGTTCCCTACAAAGAGGGCATGTTGGGTGGGCTTGGAGCCAGGCGTCGGCGCAGGAGCGGTGGAAGGCGTGGCGGCAACCCGGCAGGACCCGCGCCGCCTGCCCTTCCTCCATCTCGCCCAGGCACACCACGCACTCTCCCCCGCCCCCGACCCCCACCTTCCTCTCCTCCAACCTCTCCAACTCCTCCACCGTTAACCCTCTTCCTCCATCCTTCTCTGCCGCCGCCTGCGCCGCTGCATCCTCCCGGAGCATCTTGGACCACAGAAAATACAGCTGCAGCAAATTCGCCACGGTCATCGCCATGGTCATCGCCATGCACGACAGAGACAGTAAAGAAAAGACTAGAAACCACATCCACACCATCTCCCCTTTTCTCCCTCTCCTCTATCTAGAGCTCACTTTGCTTTGCTTATGTTCTTCGATACCTGCGGGTATATAGCAGTGACGGACCCGCATTTTTATTTTTATTATTTTTTTCTTTTTTTGGCGCTCGATGTTTCGTTCGTTGCACTGGAGAGGGGGCTTGGGTTTAGGCGATGGATCCAGCGTACGTACCCGTTCGTCCAACCGGGAACCAAGAGTCGCGTCCTCTCGCAAATAAAATACGTAAGTGGGTCGAGATTTTAGGCCCAGCCCAGCAAAAGCCCAAGAAAAGGTTGGAAAACCCATTTCCCACATTGCTCACGAGCTTATGTATCACGAGGATTGTAATAAGAAGTAGTAATTTATAGCTTAAATCCATTTATCCCTCCCAAACTAGCTCATTTGATTCATTAGTTTACAGATCGGGAATGGGGCACCTAATCCTAGCCTGCTATCTGGTTGGATTGAGTTCTCTATCAAGGCCCTTTAACCCATCAAGTCTTGGAAATGTACTACTAGTTATCTATTTTTAAAAATATTGCATGATCTAATCTCACAAAACGAAAAAATTTTAAAAAAAAAAAAAAAAAAAAAAAGGGCACAAAGACGGTCCAAAAAGCATGAAAAAATAGGCTACTATTCAGTATAAAGCTGAAAACTAAACGGTTTCAGGCATTGAACAGACCAGCGTGTAGGTTGGCTACCCATCCACTTGAACGAAATGTTTGGTTAAATGCCCGAAGCTTTTTATTATTATTATTATTATTATTATTATTATTATTATTATTTATCTTTCTGTAAACTCACTAGAAGTAGAGCCATTTGGGAGAGTTTATATCGTATCACTAGAAGTCCATCCATTATCCCACCAGTGCCAGGTCAAATGTTCATTCATTTTTCCAGAGTCTTTCCATAAGATGTGGAGCCCCTGTTTATAAACAAAGGAATAGAGAAAGTCGATGAGGTGTGCATGTATGTTCTCTTCTTCTGCTCGTAAACTTCAAACGGTACTACAGTTAGGAGTGTTGACATTTCTGAAACTCTAGTAGTCTCCAAGCCCACTGACGATCCATCATTTTTTTGCTGTCGGACCAAAAACAAAGTACATCCTTCCTTCCACAGCCAATAAAAATCATCCCAAAAGCTGACTTAGAATTGAAATTTACTTTCCAATAGCATATGTTAAATAACCAATAGACCCCAAAAGACTTGGAATTGCATGCTAAAATCTGATTTAAAATTTGAAACAGCTTTCTAGTAACCACTAGAACCAAAAAAAAAAATTCAGGTGTCTTTAACGTTCTTTTGTGCAGGCATGCGGGCGCGCTGACAGTTTGTCTCCACATATTAATTACTTTAACGAGCATAATCCAAAACAAAAGAAGAAGAGAACATGATCCACTATGCATAGGACGAGATTCTCCATCCCTCTGCATAGATTGAAGGAGAGGCCCTCTACTATTTCAAGAACCTCAAAACTATAATCCCAATTAAGGTTTTATTTATTTATTTTGATTGTTTTAGTGAATTTAAGTGGTGAAATAACTGCAACAAAAAGAAAACTAGTTACAACAATATAAATCATCATAGAAAAATTTAATTTTATCATAAAAATCTTTGATGACAATATATATATATATATATATATCACAATACTTGTTATGAAAAGTGTGCCACTAAATATATAGAGTGGTGAAATATATATTTTATTATCAAATATATGCAATTGGTGATAAAAAAAGCTTTCGTCATTGAAGGTAAAATATTTGGTGAAGATATTTTTAATCAAAAGAAATATTTTATGATATCACATATTAGTATTTGATAATGTAAATGAACATGTTATTAAAGACATCATATTTTTTTTGATAATATCATTCATTACTAAAAATAAATAAATTCCTCGTTAAAGAACGCATGTTCATTACTAAAAGATTAATAGATCAGCCATGCATAAAAATTATATGATGCAATATTAGTAATAAGTTAATTACATCATTAAATGTCAAGTTCAATGATAAACAAACTTTATCAATAAAATATAAGGAATAGCTATGAGGAGGAAAAAATTTGATTCTAATGGGGAACCATTCCAATGATGGTGGGTATGGAACGATTAAATAAGGATTAGAATGAAGATGGGAAGAATTTTTGAAATTCATCGAGTTTTAAATTAAAAATTAAAGCCTTGATTTATGAATCCATCCTTAAAATTTAATCATTTTTTTGAAATATAAATATTAAATTTAATATTTTAAATATTAAAATTTAATCTCTTAAATTTATATTTTTTTTAATTATTTTAAATATCTATTGATTTATAATAAATTTTAAAGTTTAAATAAATTATATATATAAAAGAGCCTCCTGTGAGTAATGGAACCACGAGAATAGAGATGAAAAAAAATCAAACCCCGTCCGGAAACAGGGCGGGGAATCGGATGCAGGGCCCCCCAACAAATCGAACGTAGGAACCCAAATTCTTCAAATCGAGACAAAACAACGAGATCGAAGCGGTCCCGAATTTTCTCGAGAAGCCAAAGAGAATAACAAAGCGATGAGGCTTAAAATCTTCATCGTAAAAACCTTTAACTCCGCCTGAAGTCCTCTCCCACGGTACTCACGACGTATCGACAAATTTTCCAAATTCTAAATCTCTACGGAGAATCGACAATAAACACAATAGATCACGAAGAGAGCTCTCCTCGATATCTCCAATTCAGTCCAAAACCCAATCAAAGTTAACAGGCACAAATAGAAGAGAAAACAAGCGAGATAAAGAAAGGCAGCAAAAATATTCACAGAGCAACTGGATTACAAGGTGAAAGGATCTTGTACGTCACAACAACAAAAATATATAGATGGAGAAGCCATATAAACGTAGAAAGAATAAATAAACTGCCAGTGATGAAGGGTATCAAGCATCAGAAGAAGGAGATCGGGGTGGGCCTTGGGGTTGGGGTTGGGGTTGGGAGGGAGGGATAGGGGGAGGGGGATGGAGGCGCGCCCTACAAAGGGGGCAGGCTGGATGGGCTTCGAGCCAGGCGTCGGCGCAGGAGCGGTGGAAAGCGTGGCGGCAATCCGGCAGCACTCGCGCCACCTGCCCTTCCTCGATTTCCTCCAGGCACACCACGCACTCTCCTCCGCCCCCGATCCCCATCTTCCCCTCCTCCAGCCTCTCCAGCTCCTCGGCCGTCAACCCTCTCTCCCCACCCTTCTCCGCCGCCGCCTCCGCGACGGCCGCCGCCTCCTCTTGGAGCGCCGCAGACCACAGAAAGCAAATTTTCACCAAATACGCCGTGGTCAACCCCCCGCACAACAGCGACAGGCCAAAGAATACAAGCCACATCATCTCCATCTCGCTCTTCCTTCCGTCTACCCTCTTGCTCTCTCTCTCTCTCTCTCTCTCTCTCTCTCTCTCTCTCTGGGGCTCTGCTTTCCTTCTGGGTTCACGGAAAAAGAGGGAGAAGCCGCGGAGCAGGGGAGCGGAGGGATTGCCGTTTCTGGCGGGGGGGGGGGGGGCAAGGGGCTACTTGTCGGACACGGAATCGATCTCGACCGCCTGATGGATCTGCGGGCCGACGATACGGCAATGCGTTCGGGGGGTGAGAACATGTCCCTTCGCAAATATTTCGATTTTTTTTTTTTTTTTTTAAGTCCCCAACGTCGAAATTGGCAAGGAAAAAATCGGCGTGCTGATTGGCAACCCAGGCCTCTACGTCGCGACGCTTGCCGGGGATTGGAGCCATTTCCGCGGTCCAGCAGCGTAACTGCGTGTTCCCAGTTGACATCGAAAGCTACGTGGCAGAATCCTTGTGGGATGGCGTGTCAAAGCTATGAACTGTGGCGAGCTCTGCAGATTAATGATGGGTTGAGTTTCTGGTTCATATCTGCGTTCGTGGTCTTTTGTGGGCTTTGTGGGCTTTCCTTTTTCGGCAGTAGATTTTCTCGGGATTTAGCGTGGGGCCCGTAAGATGCGTTCGCGCTGATGCCACTGGGGTGGGGGACTTGGTGTGGGCCGTGAAGCGTTCTTTTCTTTTCTTTTTTTTTTTTGGGCTCATTTGGTTCATGACTTTTAGACAGAAATAAAATATTTAAAAATTAAAATTTTAAATATAAAATATTTAAATTATCATGTTTGATTAATTATAAAAAATATATTTTTTTTAGAAAAAAAATAAAGCTATCATGTTTAATTGAACAATTTGTTCTTTCCCAAAAATAATAGTGCAGAATATCAATTATACCCTTTAATTCTTAATTTTTTTTTTTTTTTTGCCATCTAACCTTTCATATCAAAATTTTGCAACTCTCTAAAGAAATATGCCCAAAAAAAATACAACAGAAAAAAAAAAAAAACCAGGATCAAAAACCAAATTGACACAACAACAAGCATCAATCTATATAAAAGATTTCAATTAATTCTTACCTCATGTTTTTTCTCTCTTTCAATTCTTACCTCACGTTTTTTCTCTTTTTCTCTCGCTTGCTTGCTGATTTGAAAAAAAGGATATATGACGGAAAAGAAGCGTATATTGTAAAGAAAAAGAAAATACGCTGTGGTGGAAAAGTAAATCCCATAATACTGATAAGATTTTATTTTTATTTCTCATAAAATATAATACATAAATTTAAATCATATGAGAACAGAGTATTCCCATGGATGGATCTTAAAAGCACAAACCAAACATTCATGATCTCTTTTACCATGAACCAAACGATTCCACAATCTTTTTTAGAACCAAACGAGCCCTTGGTGTTGGTCCTCTCACTGCCTTATGGTAATTTTCCAATTTCCTTCAATTCCGTCACAAATGGGATGGCGATCAAGTAATTTTTCTTTCTATGAAGATAAAAATTAGAAAAAAATTATTTGTATAAATAAAAATGGAGCAGAAATGAAAAGAATACTGTTTACCCCATGAGATCTCCTATCTTCAACCCATGAAATCTTCATATATATATATTACATTACTTAAATATTATTATATTATTTTAATATCCTAAATATAGCATAATATATAATTCTAAAATATCTTAAAACTATATATATTAACTTTCTTTATATTTATTAAGATTGCATATATATTTTTATAAAATAACTCATAATCGTAAATTTATGTTATTATGCTTTTTGAAATTATGATTTAATATATTTCTTATGAATTATCTCACGAAATTTACAATTATGATTAATTTACTTAAATCTAATTTATTTGTTATATAAAACTTAATAATTTATTTTTATTTTTAAAATATAGTGAGTAGGAATTAAAATTTAAAAATAAATATTTTAATATAAAAAATAAGGTTGATCGAGGCAGGGCATTCGAAGAGATAAGATTTTTTGTGAGTATGAAAATAAGAGCTTTATTAAAAGTAAGGTAGGTGAGAATAAAGATCCTTGAAGGAATGGAAATCTTCGTGGGGACAAAGATAGAAAAGTTCATGTCTCCGTTCATGGGAATGGAGACATCGATAGAGGCTAAAATAGTAGTAGGAATGGAGGGTGGCTCCCCACCTTCACTCCGCTCTATTATCGTTCCTATTTATGCAACCAGAAAATAAGATACACGTTTGCCCTCTTAAAAAATTAAATTAAATTAAATTTTTTTTAAAAAAGCGTAGGATGATATGTAAGTGGGCCAAGATTTTGGGCCCAGTCATGTACAGGACTAAGAAGAGCTTCGAAAACCACACCTACAGTCTTGCTGGCTCTTTGCTCAGCTTCATAACCAACGAAAGCTTAAAGGATTCTTCACCAAAGAAAGCTGAGCAAAAAGCCAATGAAAGCTTGTTCTCTTTCAAGAATTGTGCTTGTGTTTAATATATTTAAATGAAAATATTTTCTGTTGAAGATTTTGTTCTCTTTAAAGTATGTATTGTATATATAACTAAAATATAGGCTTAGCTTATATTGAGCTCTCCATATGCCACATGGCAGCAAATATTACTTCTCTCGATATGCCATATGGCAACAACTATTGCTTCTTTTCTAAAATAATAATTATATGTAACTAAAATGGAAGCTCAGCTTATATTGATCTCTTCATATGTAATGTTGCAGCAAATATTATTTCTCCCTATATGCCCTGTAGCAATAAGTGTGGCTTCTTTTTAGGAATAAAATATGGAGTTGAAAAGATGGAGAACTGCATATAGAAAGATAGAGAGTAATATAGAGAGTTGAAAAGTTAAGAAAGCAAAAGAAAAAAAGAGAGATCTACATCTTCTATTGCATGGCTTTATACTCTTTATAAAGTTGGAACTTAATCTTTCTAAAGTAGTTTCTAAGGAAACGTAGCAACCTATTTGAGCTCTAATCAGGCACAAATCCTTTTCTTCTATGACAGCTTGCGAATTATTCAAAATGAAATAACAAAATAGCTACTATTTTGATCCTTGATTTTATTGGAATAGAAAGAAAAATTTAGAATTTCCTTGACAATTATAGTAGGAATACTTGAATGGGATAAACAAATAAGAAACTACACTTCATATCAACTATGCACCTTCCTTTTGTGTGTCATCCATCTCTAGATCAAAAACTTTTGGTTTTATTGCAATAGAAAGAAAAATTTAGAATTTCCTTGATGGTTATAGTAGGAGCATTTGAATTGTCCAAACATTTTCTTTTGAATTCTATCTCCTGGATGAATTTCTACTAGATTTTCTTCATCACCCAATTTCATCATCTGTGGTCCAAGGATTTCAGAGGTAAAAGTAGTTGGAAGAGGAGCATGCAAAGAAGTTAAAAGAATTGAAGACCGAGTTGGCCTCACATAATGAGTTACATAGACTCAAAAGCAAAGTTGGACCTCTTCTCTTTTTCCATTTTTTAAGTGTCCATTACAGTTGATTCATTGGCTAAATTAGCAATTCTTCCGCTTCATACTTCAAAATGTATCTTTCTTGACTTTCTTGGAAAATGATGTCTATTATATATCTTTCGATATGTGCTCTTGTGATTTCCTTCCTTCTTGATATGATCTCTCTGTCTGTAGGAATATGGATTTGATAAGAAGTATTACTTCTGTATGTCTTTATTTGTTTTCAGATATGTTGTTCAACTCAATGGATACAAACTCAACATTGATTATAAGGAAAAGAAGCTGAGAATAAAAGAAAATATTAGCTTTGGTCAGAAGTTTGGTATGGCTTTCATCTTCCTTTTATCCTCAACAATGAAGAATAAAAATGAACTAGACTGAATAAGATGTATGATGAAACCCTTAACTTTTAAAATGATTGATAGAATCTTTAGAGCTATTGGTAGCAAAGATTTATTGCCTTCTTAAAAGAGAATGAAAATAAAATATAAGAGTGATGGAAGTTTAGTGCAAATATTATCTTTAACATCAATCTCTATATGGCATTCTCCAATTTGTGGAGAAAGAAAAATACAATAACAGCAATGATGCCAACAAATCCTGAGATTATTCGAGTGATCAGGAGATGCTGTGGACGCATTTTCCCAATTTCTTAGGGACACAATAAATTATGCTTTTATCAAAATAGATTACCCTTATTTAAAGGAATAAAGGTGTACTGTAAGTTCTTCATCCTTTGTGAATCTCTTTCAAACTCTTTTTTCCCTTCTATTTTCAAACTGGTACTTGTCTGGGAATAAATCATACACAGGTAAGGCAAGGATTCGATGCCCTAAGATGCTAACCAGGTGTCGCAAGCATCAGGCTAGTTCTGCCCAATGACTAGATTCGACGCAGGCAGAGAGGGAGAGCAGGTATGGGATAGGTTTTGGGTTAGAATCCCTCACCCTTCAAAAATAGATCTAGGCATCAAGAACGCTGCTACACAATATCTGAATCCTCTTTGTCACAGATGTCGTTATATCTTCTCACAGGCTCCAAGAAGGCAATAGTCCCAACTTCACCCTGGAACCAGAGGGGTTTCTTACCAACCAACATAGTTTTCCAAAAAAAAAAAAAAAAAAAAAAGAAGTTCATTATATTGTCACCCTGCCAATTGCCAAACAATTCCTAGTATTCGCAGCTGTTTCCTAGCATGAACAAATTGCTCACGGAAGTCTTTAGACTTCCTGCATCACCAAACATAATAACTGGAGTCACATCCCCGGTCCCATGTAAATTACAGTATCCATCAGACTGCATTTGCCTCCTGTTTAGCAAAGTTCACCTGCCATGCAGGGGTGCCCACCCAATTCAAAACTTCTAATTCCAATCCACAACAATGTAGAGTAAGAAGATTTTACTGAAAATCTTCCTTTTAGATGAAATATCCATAATCCTCTTGTTACCAACTTTCCTGGCAGAGGGCACTAAGCAATATCAGGATGTAAAATATGTGACAGTTTCTCTTCTACTATCCTTCAGAACTAGCTGGGTGCAATCGTACATCATACAGAACAATACTTTTACCATTCACTACTCTCCATTTAAGATGCACCATAAGCATTTCCCTATAGATTTCTGATTCAGTATTAATCCCTTGCATTGGTAATTGCTACTAATAGGCATAGCCCATAAGAAGTCCTTCTTAAGAAGATCTTTAACTTCTAATCAACAAAAAAGACCTTTAGCTGCCCTAGTCATGCTACGTGAAACAGATTGTCTTTAAATTCCAAGACTACCACCCCATTTCAACAAGGTTTTCTCTTCCAGCAGATAAGAGGAAACTGGAATCCAGTACTGAATCTAGTCTCAGAAACAAGACCAGAAGTTCATTCCCATCAAGTCCACCATCATGTGATACAAGCCACTCCTAAATGTGATAACGCCACCTGAATTTACAATGCATTACCTACCTTCAGAGAGAACCACTTCCCACCTGAGATTTTCCTTTGCACATTCTGTAACTTATTGAAATCCTCATGCAGTCATATTTCAACTTCTTGCCAATCAGAACCCTAAAGAATCTCATTTTCTGCAACTGCCCAAAATCCAGTCACCTCACCTAGACTAATCAGCTCTGGATCCATGCTGAAATAATATTCAGACTCATTTGTAACAACAAGATGAACCGAAATCTTGTTCACAATTCTCAGTTAACTTCCTAAATTTTTTATTACAGAAGCAGCGAATGATTATTGGCATTAGAAGAAATGATACAATCTAGTTTCACCAAACACAAGTCCTCTAAAGCCATTTTTTTCTTTATTTTCAGTAATTGCAAAAGCACCTCCTTACACAAAATAATTTTCCATAGGAATTTCTAATCAACCCATCATGAGCTAATTGGTTATCCACATTAATGATAAACAATGGCTTACCTGCCTTACCATCCCTAAGCTCTGTATTATGTCTTTATCAGTAGGAACACTATTAGCAAAGCATATTCCCATCATGAATGTTGACTACTTTTTTCTGGTCAACCATTTATCATCTCTTCCAAACTTACTAAAATAATTCATAAGGTTGTGTATGATTCAGAGTGAGAGTTAAATGGAATAAAATCAAATCCATTTGTTCCACTTTAACCCACCAAATGCTAGAAAAGTAACCAAACTATTCCAAGGGTAAAGTGGGCATTTCAAAAAATTCATAAAGATGATGTTTCCATTTAAACCAGAGATAATTGCACCGTGTAGAGCGGAGTGGTTTGTTCTGGAGCAAAGTATGCAAGGAGCAAGATAACCCATTTATTATAGGTTAAACAAAAACAGCCTAAACAACATATGACATCGAACAAAAGTTCCAAAATGCATGACCTTGTTTACCAACTAATATTATGATATCCAAGGCATCTTGTTCTCCACACCAGAAATCTTCACCATAACTATATTCTAGTTTGCCAAACAGATTTAACTGGAAAATCATTAAGTCCTCATTTTCTTGCATTTTTACAGTGAAGCATAGTCTCTATTCAGTAGTATATCTTCACAAAACTCTAGTGGATCCTACTCCACTTCGTAAGCATACTATGAAACCCCTCGCATCAATCCGTTAAGCTTTCCTCAACAAAACCATCATTTCAAACATATATATTAGGATAAGCACCTCCAACCATCTGTATAGATCCCAATTAATTTCTTATAAAATACTCCGCCTTCATATGCCAATATTTATTTATATTTTGGCTTAAAATTGTATAACTACAGAAAATAACTTGATTCTCCCATGTCATGCCACATTCCCTTCAAGAGATCGGGAAGATGTCCTTCTTACAATTGAATTCAGCTCCAAGTTTCTTCCGAAAAAAATCTTTCCATTTGCTGGTAATTTGTTTTCAATTGTTGGATTTCTAGCTTGAAAATATTCAACCATCCATTCCTAACTTGATTGCTCCACTTAAGATGTTTCCCCACAAAGACTCCATCCTCCACCTTATCCTCCTTGAGATGCTGCTCTCTTCACCTTTCCTGATACTTCAGATAAGATCTCATCATCATTTTACTGTCATTACGTGTTGTGCAATCCTTGTACATTCCTCTTTTTACAACACCATCTTAAATCACTCACCATTCAAATCCATCCTCCATCACAGTTCTTTCTTTGCTCTCTTTAAAAGAGCACCCACAGCTCGCAATACAAGTCTCCTGATCATCACCAATCATCAATCTCCTCTTTACTAGCCCTTCCCTAAATATATCTGTTTCTCTGGCATAGTCATCAACAGATTTTGCTCAGTCTCTTGAATTCTCTCTTCAGTCTTGACCCACTTGGCCTTTAAAAGACTTGAAAAATTACAGCTCTAGAATTAGTGCTAACTCTATTGCATCAATAGCATAAAAGAACACCTTCATTAAATGCTAGAAGCAACCTTACTTCTGCTTAACTCCACTCCTAGCCTTTATGTTTCACTTTGGTTGACTATGACACTCTTGCCAACCAATGATGCTTTGCAGCAAAACTGGTGGACAGATAGGCATGTAATGAGTTGCCAATCAATGTGAAACTATTGCAAAATATTACAAATGTAGATTCGCATGTTAATCTTTCTTAAGAGCCAAAACAAACTTTTTACCTATATATGAAAATTACCTGACACGTATCAATGAATGCATCATCCCTTTAACACCCAAGATGTCCAAGCCATGACCAACAGTAAATACTTGTTGGAAAACTTGGAAACATAGTCACCATCAAACACGTTCAATACCAAAGAAGGCTCCAACCTCCTCCAAATATGAATAAATTTTCACCTTAATATAGCCATTTCCACTCCACCAAATCACCGAATTGTAAACTCCCATAAATGCAAGCCACAAACACAAGCATACTCATCAATTTATCCTAATATGGGGGATTTCAACTGAGCTACCTCCACTTCAGTAATCAGGTAGTTTTAACTATCCCTCTTCACATCCTTCTAATTTCTTCCTTAGTCTAGACTCTAGAAGGCATAATAACCAAATCCAGAAATCTTTTCAACAAGAGAAGACTCCAGCCTAGGAGGGGCATATTAAAAAAGGATGTCCATCCACTAAGCACATCCTCTCCACTATAAATTTTTCTTCCACCTTGAGCATTCACCATCCTTGTTGAATAAAAAATGTTTATGAATCCTGAATATTATTATCTTCTTAGATTAATATGAGATCAATGAAATAAACAACTAAGAATCTAAAAGTTTATATCACCATCACCATTCATATGCATAAATCAACTATTACTTTTAGTATTGGTGGTCATGTATTCACTAATTTTTGGGTTCTTTTGTCAAAAAATGGCTCAAATATTTTAACTAAAATCTGTTGAATTTTGTATGTAACCAAGAGCGAAGGGGAGGAAGTTTCCAATCTAGAAATTTAAAATACAATGAATATGTACGCAAATAAGTTCTCATTATAGACACATATATCATAAGCTAGAATTTTGTTCTCTTCATGCAATTAGACATGAAAACCTGTTGCTCAAGTAGTGTTTTTCTATTTTTCTTTTCTAGGTAATAAATTATATTTTGCCATGTATTTAAAAGAATATAGGTTTTTCTCTCTAATATAATATTCGCAATATCAAGCATGCCTAGAGCTTCTTGGTCTCCTCATTGTCTCCAAGGCAACCCAAGTCAATGTGCAATTAAGTCCTTTCATTATTCTTAAAATATACAAAGATAAAAACTATGTTTCAGTTTGCAATTTGGGTTCTTTATGCACAGGGGTAATGCTTCCTAAAAACTATTTGTATTCTTGCAAGGTAACAAGCATGAATACCAATTTAAGGCAACATCAAGAAAATATAACATCTGAAAGGAAACAAATCATACATATTCCAAGGTTTTCAAAGTCCAATTCGTCAGTTTCTACATTAGATTCTGGAGAGAGAAAAAGGAAAAAAAAAAAAAGCATCCTTGTATTCTTGTTATCACCTCTGAAGTTTATCCTTATAAAAACATTAGCATTAGCCCTATTTTGGGCCTGCATGATTCAAAAATTTCATTAATGAAAGAGCCATCAAACAACTTGTGTAAATAAAAGTATACCCTAAAAAAGAGTCCTTCCAAATCTTATAAAGTATTGAAGAATTTCTTCATGTAACACCACAATAACACCTCACTGTTGCCAAACTAACATTGTGTTTTCTCCTCCTTGCCCAGCAATACAACAACAATTCACTACCTGTGCTCCACCATTATTCCTAGCAATATATTTGACAACAAGTATGAGGTTCCCACAAGGTGGGTGACAGGAAAAATTGGTGTAGAACATGATCTACAGAATGAAAATTTGGAACACATGGGCATATATCTGCACACATGTATGTCTGCATGTTGGTTTGCACAAGAGAAGACAAGAGAGAAGTACACAATCATTTACAGAGCTTTAATCATCCATCAAGCTTGGAGCTAACTCATTTCAACATCAAATTTGTGAACATGATATGTAATCAATATACCATCTCGAGCATTTGAATATTATCAGAAATACTTGCTAGTTCAATTCTTTACTCTAAGCATGCCTTTTCCACTACCATATCTCAATAATCAAGTGCTGTTACTTTCAGCAATCACCACTTGTCAATGACACTTTATATCACTTGTGAACACATGTTTGGGCATAACACTTTAGACCACTTATGACCACATGCTTGGATGTATTCTTGTAGTGGCCATGTGGATATGCACTAGACACCTGTCAAAACTCCCAAATAGTTGATGTATCAAAATGTACATCCAAGACAATTTTTTTTTAAGAGGCATATCTTTTTATTTTATTCTTTCATTTCTTTGTCCACCAGACTTCATAGATTTGAATGACCCACTAGTTTTCAACAAAAAAATAAAAACAGCATGGCTTTCTAATTGTCAACATCGGCAACATAAACATTTTAATGAATAATATGTCACAGATAGCAAAGTTTAAAAACTTAAAAAAAAAAAAAAAAAAAAAAAACATGTACAAGCCTACATACATGGAAGGCAAACTCCTTTTCTAAATTATAACACATATTTTAATACATTTCAAGATTGTCAGAGAAGTCTGACCTATTAGCTTGACCATAGTAACTAAATCAAGTTTAGGATATTAAATTTGTCCAGTTACTAAATGAAGCAGGTCCCCCGCCCCCTCCACCCCTCCCCTCAAACAATATATATATATATATATATATTGATTGTTCTGTAGGGTTCACAAAAATACTAAATACTAACATTCTGTCAAAAAACGATATTGCAGTAAAAGGGTATTATAGCTTGCACAGCTTCTGCAACAAAATCCTCCCCGATGGCCCAATCACTGCAATTTGTGGATGAAACTAACATCTCAGGCAAAAGATGAATTTTTTCCTTCTCCATAATCTGGAAATACAAACATTGGAAATACATGCATTAAATTTCATCCACCAAAGGCCTTCCAGATGGTGGAGTTCTTATGAATTTATATTAGACAATATGCTACTAGAACGACCAGCACACAATCCATTGCCAGGATGAGAACACAGTGGCTCATTGCTAAGTTAGGAATCTGAGGATGACCATTCTTTCAACTTTTTTTTTCATGATAGGTTTGCTGAATCCAGTAGCTACCTGGCTTCTATTGCCCTAATCAAGAAACAGAGGTAAGTCCCCAACCCGGAGCAACTTCCTCTTGGTTCTAAAATCTGTGCAAAGTTGACTAATTATTGCAAGACAATTATAACTATGTAAAAGAGCTTTCTTCCCAATCTACATTGCTTAATTGACTAAAGTATAGAAACCAAAAGTGTTATATGTTTCATAAAAAATTGTTGAATAAAAATGAAAATTATTCAAACAAAAATTCATCCAATTCTCTTCTCAATTTCAAATCCATACATCGACTGCTACAAAAATTTCAAAATAAAAAGGAGAAGATTACAACAGAGGAGGAGCCCCTACCACTTCATTCCAAAATCACTTTCGCTCCGATCTCCTTCATCTTCTCCACAATCTTCTCGGCTTCCTCCTTCAACACCCCCGTCTTCAGCACAGTAGGCGCCTTCTCCACCAGCTCCTTGGCCTCCTTGAGCCCCAAGTCCGTAAAGGTCCTGACTTCCTTAATGATCTTGATCTTGGAGGCAGCATCAAAGCTCTCGAGCTTCAAATCGAACGCCGTCTTCTCCTCCTTCTTCTCCTCCGCGGCGTTGGCGGCTCCCGCCGGGTCGCCCACCCCAGGGAGGCCACCGACGCCCATTCCCGGCGTCATCACGGCCATGACCGGCATCTGCTGCACGCCCAGCCGGGTCCGCAGGGCCTCAGTGAGATCCGCGACCTCGAGAAGTGTAAGGCCCGAGAATTCGTCGACAATGGCCGAGACCCGCTCGCTGGGCTGGCGGGGGGCCAAGGTGGAGAGCCGAGAGGAGGTGGAGAGCGCCCATGGCATGGAATCAGAAGAGGAGGGATGAAGAAGGGGACGACTCAATCGGCGGTGGGGGCTTCGGTGGGAGAGAAGGGAGTTAGGGTTTCTGAGGGCGAGGCGGAGAAGACGGCGCGTGGGCCTCATGATAGACGGGTGGCGAAAAGACTGGGAGGAAAGAGAAGACGAGTCGGGGAAGAAAGGGCATGACCTGGAGAAGAGCGGGAGAGAGGAAAAACTCTCTTTTTTTTTTTTTTTTTTTTTTTTTGTTAGTCCGGCATAAACTCTAGGTTGGAAATTCATGTAGATGAATTACCATTTGCCTTAATTTAACCAAAAACAATAAAAATAAAAAGAAAATCTATTTTGAAGCCATTTTTTATTTCTATTATGTATATTATGAGTGAGCAGGATAATCCAAGAAACAATGCTAATATGATCTAATAAAATTGATCAATTTAGATCAAAATAATAATATAATTGATTCTAAATTTAAAATTTTAAAACCAACCTTTCGAATTGATTACTAATTCTTTATTTTTAGAAAATCTAAAAAAAATTAAAATACTCTGTACCACATTTATCTCATAAGTTATCCTTCAACTCTGTTGATCATAAAGGTTGGGTCAGTCAATTAATATTGTATATATCTTTTTTTATCAAATACAACTAAGAAATTTTTTTTAAACAATTAGATATTAAATATATATTAAAGAAAAAAAAAGAGAAGGAAATCAATCCTACTTTCCAACTCTTAAGGAATTATTTTTAATTATTTAAGTTAATTAGTTTTGAATTAGGTTCAAAATAAGACCTGTTTAGTTTAAGATTTAAAATTTTGAAACTAATTTTAATTAGATTGATTCTAAATTCTAACTTATAATTTGATAGAACTCAAACTATAGCCGCATGTAAAGGGGATTATTTTATTCATAGACCCAAAGAAGCATATTGATTGTGCAAGAGGAGCTTTAATTTTTTTTTTTTTGCAATATGTTTATTATTTATTAAAAGTTATTGTTGTATATATAAATCTAAATCCATCACTGTGGTATCAATTTTGCAAAACAAACAAGATAAAAATTCAAATAATTGGAAATGAAACAAGATACAAAAATTGTGGAATTTCAAATCTGGATATTTATTGAGGTATGCTACAATCTTATGCAAATTTATAAAATATTAATACAAGTACTATTATAACTAGCTTTTGTGGCATCACATCAAAATAATAGTCCAGAACTACATAGTAATCTTGCCCATAACAAAGAAACTGAGTATGTATGACGTTAGACAGCTAATGGACTCCATCAAATATATGAATAGGCAGATAATTTTATATATTTTATCAATTTTCAGATGAATTTTTTATTTTTTAATGATTGTATGATATATGAGTTATCAATAAGAAGTAATTTTTTTAAAGAAATTAAAATTTATTAGATGTCATACTATATAGTCTACAAGGCTCTATTTTTTTATAGAAATATTTTATAAGAAAGTTGATCAATTTTTTCATTGATCAACTTATCCATATTCTTTTGTTTCGATAAAAAAAAAGTTAAAAAAATAATAAATTTTTAAGTTATTATTTAACTATGAAATTGCGGATGGCTTTTATCATCCAAAAAATATCTAAATTAGTTTTCTATGAATTAGATAAAATATATTTTTTTATCTTCCTCAAATATCTATTCTTTAATTCTTTCTTTCATCTACCTTTTACTCTGGAAAGAAAAGGTAAGAGAATAACATTTTCGAAAGATTTCATAGTTGAAATAAAATTGTTTTCCTCTGATAAATCTGTATTTTATAGAGTGATATAATATTATTATTTAATTAGTAAATAGTTATTATAAAAATTTTTTATTAACAAAATAAAATGGTATATAATTAATGTATATATTATGACTAAAAATATAGTTTTATAAGAATCATAGAAAAATAGTATACAATTAGTATATCTGATAGTATAAGGTAGGTGGGGTTCTCATTGGCAAAATCAATCTCAATCATGATTTCGATTTAGTTTAAATTAATTTTTTAATTCTCAATTTAATTTTTATTTAAAAAAATTTAAAATAAAAAAATTAATTTGATTTTATTTTAGATTTTTAAAAATCAAAATAAATCGAACCAAACTGTGTGTGTGTGTATATATGGGCTTTTATTTATATTAATGTTAAAATTAAAATGTTATGAATATGTGTGAGTAAATGGATTATGTAAGAATTATGTTCTTTTTTATTATGAATAATAGAATTATCATTAGATTGCATAAAGTTTGTTATGGAAATTAATTTCATGATCCTTAAGGAGACAAATCGAATTGACATCAAACCAAATTTCTTGGTTTCAATTTTGGTTTTAAAAAATTAATTTAAATTGATTTGGTACCAAAAATATCTTTAAATCGATTCGGTTTGTCCGTGCATACCTTTAGATAATTGCTCAATTAAGATCTAATTTTTTTTCTCTTGCTGAATGCAGGGAGGTAGTTTGCAAGAAATCAAAACCTTCAATTTATAGTTGGAGGTATATGGAGCAGAAGAACATGAGCATAAGTGGGAGAAGGGATTCTAAAAAGATAGAATATAATTAGTATGTAAATTAAGTCTGATAGTATAAAGGGTAATAAATCTTAACAACTTATTTATAAAAGTTATAACGCAGAAAAACGAGGCATTAGATAATAGGATCACTTTTTAATGTATAAAAAAATGAATAAATTATTATTTTTTTATATAAATATTATTTGGATAATATTTATTTAGAAAACTTGGAGTTTTAAGTAACTTTCATGCCTTTTAAATATAAGACCAAAGTGTTTGCGGACCTTTTGTATTAAAATATCTCCCAGCAACTTTAAATTTAGTTTAACTAATGGATATATTTTCAGATTGATGGAGGCTATTGCTCCATCCGTAGATTTTTTGCTTAAAAATGATTATTTATAAATACTTTTAAAAATTAATCCATCAGTTTAATTTGAGGTTAAGCTTTTGCTGTTGATGCTTTTTAAAATTTAATTTACATTTCACATATGTAAATATTATTTTATAAATTTATAAATATTTTTTATTTCAATAAACTAAAATTGGATGATAGAATTTATATCAAACATATTTTTTTGAACGAAGATACCATTCCTCACTTTGTTAAAGAAATTATTTAGAAATGATAGAATTTATATCAAACATATTTTTTTTTGGATGAAGATACCATTCCTCACTTTGTTAAAGAAATTATGATAATATTCTAATATTTATTAATAATATTTAATATTTAACATAAATAATTTTATTATTTTATTTTTTGTGCATCCCTTGAGACATGATATAATCGTGAAATTATTTTAAATATAAAAGAAAATTAGCGATGGGCGTGAGATGATCAGAAGGTACGAGATATCCGCCATTTTTGTCCCTTGGACGCCGCATATTTTCAAACGAAACCCAGAGAACAACCACGGCCATGGTACTGTGCTTCGGCTCCGTCGTCGCTCCCACAACCGCTTCACCTCCTCTCAGGACACTCCACCACCCGGCCAAACCTCTCGCTTATCCTTACCTTCCTCGGATTAAGATATCCTTGGCCTCATGGACGGGCCGGACCCTAAGACTTCGAGTCCTCAAAGAAGCAGTGGAGGTGGAGACCGGCGCTCCGGAGGAAGTCCCGGACGGCGGCAGCGATCTCGGGGTTAATGGATTTCCTCTGGAGGCTAAAGAGGGTGGTTTAGATTCGCCGCCTCAGGTTTCTGGCAGGAAGAAGAAGAGGCATGAGGGACGTGACGACGGATACGATAGGTACAAGCTGCGCAACGGCAGGGAGGTGGGTTCAGTCACTGGAATGATTCTTGTCGGAATTCTAGTAGTCCGATCAATTTATATGATTTCTTGATTTGTTTGATTGAAAGCAACGGAAGTCCTTCTGATTCTTTCTTTGCCATGCACCTCCGCAAAGTAGTAGTCGTTTCTGGTTAATTAATTGATTAAAAGTCAGCTAATGGTTTCGAGGTTTCTTTACTTGCATAGTTTTCTGGAATTGTTTCTCATTTCTGTAACCATGTTTCCTTTTCCCTGTTTTATCAATCAAGAAAATTCACTAACATGTATGATGGAATACTGAAATTCGTGCATATAGGGGATCTGCACAGAATTCTGTATGATAGATGTTTATGATGTTTGCCCATTGCAGTTGCTTTGTATGTCCCCTTAGAAGTGATGGGAAGAAAAAAGAGAACAAAAGGAATCTTGCATTAGCAAGCTTTGGATGAGTTTCAGCCATTTATTAACTTCTCATTTGAGGTAAAAACTTTGTAAATATGATTAACTGGCCAGGACCTCTTTTGCAACGCATGGATACAGTATACAGCACATGCTCCAGGTGGATAGCTGATACTTAGGGGCAAAGAAAAATTTTAGTGCTTATCAAAATTAGTTTTTTTGGCCATCCTGTCAAAAATTGCATGTGGGAAGACTTATAACCTCTTCCACTATGATTTGTACTTGGCAGTTCGTTAGTGGCCATGATGTTTTTCCCTAATTCTTTTTCTTGAATTTGGAGACATGGAAAATGGGATGCATCTTGCTCCTTGGAGGTAGCTCTACCTTGCAAAGCACTAGACCAATTCTCTCAAAAATATGATAGGGTCAATGGAAGCAAGGATAGCTTCATTTATTGTCGAACTGCCATGGGTTATTGATGATATGGTTGTAACCCTAGATAGGATGTGTGTCCAACTTCAAATTGTCATTCATTGTGATGCGTGTTGGCTTGTTTTGTTAAATTTTGAGCAGCCACGAGGTCCTCTTTGAACAAGGCAAGTATAGGATTCTTGCTTCTCTAATTATCATCTATAAGATGAATATTAGTAGCTTCTGGTGAACAAGGAATAACTGTAGATGGAGGTTGACCATAAAATGCTTCATATTGCATCATTTTAGTTGACATATGAATTGTGGTCTTATACCACCATTCAGTCCATCAAAGCCATTGAACCCATTGTTTAGTTGGAAACCGGCAAAGCAGCAAAGATATGTTTCTAGGCAGTGGTTCACCACCTTGGACTGGCCATTGATTCGTGGGTGGTGTACTGAGCTTATGTTGAGGTGGGTGTGACTGAAATACTCGTTTAAGTTCCACTTGTGGAGACAACATTCTCCATTACATTACAATCGATGAAGGCATCTTATCCAACTTAAAAGCATGATTAAGAAATTGTGCAACTTATGATGTTGTGTCGGGGTGAGATAAGGGTTATAACATGCGTAGCCTTGGATAAGTGATCCACCGCACGTAGTTCATGCTCTTTTCATATGATTTGTGCAGTCCTTCAATGAAGTCCATGAAGGCATCCATCAAAATATTGCTTCAGTCCAATCTTTAATTTAAAGTATTAAAACTTTGTAGTGTTTTTGGAACAAGCTTGCCTGTCCATATGTGAAGTTTCTTGGTCACGTGCCACCATGAAATGTTCTAAAATTATTCCCTTCAACCAAGTATTTACTGAAATTCCTGTAAACTGCCATGCACATTCCTCCAATGCAGACATCTCCAATTTTTCATGCTTCTCAAAATGGTTTATGGAGACAGAGCCTTCTAATTATTGCATCACTATATTAGGAACAATGAATGGTGAAAAATGGACTTTGGAAGAAGGAAACTTACCTAAGATGCCAAGTTGTGCACATGAATGTGAAGTTGAGTAGAGAGGCCAGTACTTGATTATGTTAGCAGAGCATAGGGAAGAATCCAACAATTCATTTCATGGGAATAACCCTCAGGGCTAGCTGCAAGGTTTGCCTCAATAAATAGAGAAGGCCTGCCCCTTGGTGAGGCATCCGATCTCAATTCTAATTCTATTTGGAAGCTTCAAATTAACCCTTCGAGGATTCTAGCACAGGCATAGTTCAGTCCCAGTCGGAATCTAGCACAACTTAAAAAGTTAGAGGCAAACCTCATGCAAAGGCAATGCGATCATGAGATCTTCCTCCTCATGCTATCTGGATAAGCTAACATGTGAAAGATCTCAAAATTCTGTATTTTATTTGAGGTCCTCTTCCTCGCACTATGGTATGGAATAAAAGTGACTGAAAAAACAATGCTGTCATGAATGAAAATTTTGACTCCTTGGGTTGCTATTATGAACTTGCTTCTGTTATTTCATTTAATTAACAATAAGAGTTTGCTCAAATATTATTGGATATCTTAAAATTGTTTTCTTACATTTGAAACGTGTTTCTGAAGTAGAGACTGAATCAAGGTTTCAGATTATAAATCCTTTCTCGAATCATCTTATTCTGCAAGATTGCTCTTCTTCTTTCTTTGATCATATTAAATGCAATAAAAAAATCATTTTAAAATTATAGGTCTTTGAAGAAAAAGCATACCTAGTTGGAGTTGAATGGAAGGGTAGTGAAGATGATACCTTTGGTATTGAAGAATCACTTGAGGAGCTTGCACAATTAGCTGATACTGCTGGACTTCTAGTTGTTGGTTCTACTTACCAAAAGTAAGTTCTCTCCGTTAAACATTGTTCTTTTGGTTAGCAATATGCTTGCTTTAAGATTTCCTCACATTTCAACCTAGAGTCCTAGTTTTCTATAGAATGGGACGCATTGCCGTCCTACCCTATTTTGATACTTGAGGTGAGAGATGTTGTAGGACGCACCGTTTGAGATGCTGGGACAATAGTGTGATGATTCTGTCCTAACACTTGTGATGGCAATCTATGCCAATGTCATACAGGACCTCCTAATGGGATTTAAAACCATGTTAGGAAGTGATAAAATTTAAAATTTACAAAGATTAATGGTCCCTTCTCTTTTCATCACTATAGTAATTCAGTAATACAAATGAACTCCTTAGCTTTTGAATTCTAAGAATTACATCAAGCACCTGTAATGTGTCGGCAATTTGCAGAAAAATCGTGCTATTTTGTGAAAGAAAACTTGGAATATTATGTGGAAATTCCCCTAATCAGACATCTATAACTGATCAAATTTCTGAACAACATTTGCATTAATTCTTTGACATTTTCTCCTCCAAACTTTTAGAATACTCATATTTGTTCACTGTTTTGCATTGAGGAGCACCATTGACAATTTGCAATTAAGGCTGGAAGTGGATTCTATTGACTAGCTTCTGATGCAGAACCAACCTGAAAAAAATCCTGGTTGAATCCAAATCAATATTATGTAAAATAGGTTTGGATTAAATATATGAACCTTACAAATATGGAGTGGGTGTGGTTCACTAAGTGCCTCCATTTAAATTCAAACCAACATGCGCGGAGCCAAAAACTATCATATATATATATATATATATATATATATATATATATATAGAGAGAGAGAGAGAGAGAGAGAGAGAGAGGTCAACTTGGCTACATTCGAATTTAGCCAAGCTTGGGTTCGGTCACTTTCTTCACCCTTGGATCCACACAGTTCACGAATCTGAAAGATGAAAAACATGAAAAAATATGAAAAAGTTAGGGTAGCTCTGGGATCCGTGCAGATCTAAGGATGGGGAAGATGACCAGATCTTAAACTTGGTTACATTCTCTCTATATATATGTATGTATTTTATTACTCTTCTTGAATTTAAGAAATTATTTTGCTCATGTTGGATTGGTAGGGAGCTTTTATATACATTTTTTTTATATTATTTAACATGTTGGGTTGGTTACATTCTCTCTATAGGCTTGGATTAAATATATGAACCTTACAAATATGGAGTGGGTGTGGTTCACTAAGTGCCTCCATTTAAATTCAAACCAACATGCGCTGAGCCAAAAACTATCATACATACATATATATATATATATATATATATATATATAGAGAGAGAGAGAGAGAGAGAGAGAGAGAGGTCAACTTGGCTACATTCGAATTTAGCCAAGCCTGGGTTCGGTCACTTTCTTCACCCTTGGATCCACACAGTTCACGAATCTGAAAGATGAAAAACATGAAAAAATATGAAAAAGTTAGGGTAGCTCCGGAATCCGTGCAGATCTAAGGATGGGGAAGATAACTAGATCTTAAACTTGGTTACATTCTCTCTATATATATGTATGTATTTTATTACTCTTCTTGAATTTAAGAAATTATTTTGCTCATGTTGGATTGGTAGGGAGCTTTTATATACATTTTTTTTTATATTATTTAACATGTTGGGTTGGTTACATTCTCTCTATATATATGTATGTATTTTATTACTCTTCTTGAATTTAAGAAATTATTTTGCTCATGTTGGATTGGTAGGGAGCTTTTATATACATTTTTTTTTATGTTAAATAATTTTTTTAACATGTTGGGAAGGGGAATCGAACCATTGTTATGGGAATAAAAAGCCCACTCTTTATCCATCCCACCCAACCTAAGCTTTAGTGACACACACATAGGGATATGCTTAAGTGCGGGCCAGGACGGGCTGAGCCTGGGCCTTGAGAAATTTCTATCGGGCCAAGCTTGGACTGGCTATACTTGGCCCAAGTTTGGGTCCAATCCGATCCAATGACTCGGGCAGCCTTTTTTACTTACAGCTCAGCCCGAACCCCACCCAGCCCGACCTATGCCCACCCCTAATGCCAAATATTTCAAAATGCAATGCATGAGGTTGCATATGTGTCAAGATTAGCATTATGCATGTGGTTCACTCTCATGTAAGTCCATGTGAATGCAGCAAATTCAAGTAGATGATTGGATGTCTTTGATTATGTTAATATCTAATGGTATTCCTTGATTTTCTAACATCTACCGTAAGACTTTTACAGGAGAAAAATGATCTTGTATTCCTTAATTTTCTAACACTTGTGGTGAGACTTTTATATGAACTTTATTATATGCTTTTTCTACCTCAATAAAAATTATATGAAGATCTTGTATTTTTTCTCTATTAACCTTCTAAGGGGAAAAATGATTTTTATAATTGACCTTTTTGGCATGTAATTAGATTGATTTTATGATATTTTTATGTTATATCTCAGCTTATGCTCAATTATTCTCTTAAAGCTTCTTATGACTCATGAGTTTAATACCATAATAGTTTAAATAGTTTTGAACATCACCTTTCTTTTTATAAATCAGTATGATAGTGCTCCTCCATTCATCAAGCGTTTTCTTAGTCTGTAAGATTTTATTAAACAAATTTATCAACCAAGTTCCTTCTATATTAGCTAAATACTTTCAAATGTTGATATAAATGTTGCCAAGTCGTACTGCTTTTCTTGTTTTTATCTTTTGCATATCATCTTTTACCTCAGATATCCTAATTCTATGCGTTTATGCAATACTTTTATCCTTAATGAAACCAAAAAGGTATTTTAAATTATTTATATGGTTTTTACTTAATAATTTATTAAAATAACTTTTTCATTTTTTTGATCTCATCTTTCTCAACTAATTTTTTTTTGGTCTTCATCTTTGATATATTTAACCTGAATAATATTTCTAGTTTTTTTCCTCTTTTAGTCTTGCAATTTTGTATATATCTTTCTATCCATCCTTAGTTTTTAACTTACGATATAACTTTTCATATGTATTGAATATAGTTTCTTATATTGTCTTTTTAATTTCTTTCTTGGTCATATTATAACTTTCATACACTTTTTTATTACTAGATTTAAGTTATTTTTTATAACATTCTCTTTTAATCTTAATTATTAACTGAACTTTCTTATTTCATCACTAATTTTTTTTTATTGAATGACTTTTTTCTTTTGACTTTTCTAACACCTCCATAGTTACTTTCCTAATATTATTAACCATCCCTTTCCATATAGTATTGACTTTTCATCTAGACTCCATTCTCCTTCATCATTCCATTTTTAAAAGTTATTAATTTCTCTTATTTTAATTTCCACCACCTTGTCCTAGATTCTTATATTCTTTAGTCTTTTTCTTTCATCTTTTAAATATATACATTCATAACCATTAATCTATATTGAATAGTTAAACTCTTGCTTGATATAACCTTACAATCTTTGTACAAAACTCGACTAATTTTTCTACTAAGGAAAATTATTTGATTAATACTATATCTACTTTTAAAAATTATTAAATATAAATCCTTTTTTTAAAAATATGTGCTAGCTAATAGTAAATCATATGTCATTATAAACTCTAAAATAACGTCTTCTTTTTCATTTCTATCTTCGAAACTATAACCTCCATGTACTCCTTCAAAGCTTGCATTATATTTTTTCATGAGTCCATTCAAATTACCTTTGATAAATATCTTTTCTCCATGAGGAATCTCTTGAATTATTTCATATATGTTCTTCTAAAAGCATTGCTTTGTAGTATCATTTAAACTTACTTAAGGAATATAAGCATTAATAATATTGATGGATTCCTCTCTAATACTAATTTGATGAAAATTGTTCTGTCTTCTACTCTCTTAATGTTGACGGCCTCATCTTTTAAATTATTATTTATACTAATTTTCATTCTATTTTTATTTCTACCATTCCTTGTATATCAAACTTTAGAACCATCAACTTTTTTTTTTGTCTTTTCTTCTTTTCACTTAGTCTCTTGCAAGAAAGCTACATTAATTCTCCTCTTAGTTATTATATTTATTTGTTTCATTAATTTTTCTATTAATGACTCTATATTGTAAGTTGCTTAACGTATTTTACCTATACTAGCTTCTTTACCCATACTTCTTTATTAAAGTGTGAGAGTCCTTGCTTACTTCCTGTCAAATCTGAGCATTTATATGACACATTGCTTCTAGGGAATATGCTATCTAATCCTTGCAAACTTTCCACTATACTTGGTGTCCGATGTAGTGTGTCACAAGTAGGAGATGCCCTCACGGTTTTCTTTGATGGATTCATGTTTGTAGAATGTAACTATAGTTTTACATTGGTTGTCAATCTACCACAACCTCCTCCTTTATTTGCAACTTGGGACTGGCTCTCTACAAAACTTATTATCTTCTAAATTTACCTCATTATACATTGCTTATGTTTTGTACATAGGCAAAGTTTGCAAAAGCAAATTATTATCTTTTAAATTTACCTTATTATACATTACTGATATCAATGGAAGGCTTGGTGTAGAAACATATTTGTGTTTTCTTATTTTGATTAATTACCGTATTCATCTGATCATGGACTGCATTTTTCATTTGACTTTTAGCTTCTTTGTGCCATCGAGATCAGCAGGTTTTATGTCAAAAATCATCATCTTACACCTTCATCTAGACTCCAATCTAGAGGAATTTTGGCAGGTCAAGAACATGAGCTTAAACTGTAACCAAGAATCTAGATCACCCTACCAGCCAATTGTCCATGTAAGTTTCATTTTACTTCAGGTCCCTCTCATGCTCAATTTTGCCTTGACTAGGAATTCCTCATCAATTCTAGCATGTTGACTTCTGCTTGACCATTTGTCATTGAATTTATTCAATCCTTTTACATGGAGTCTTCTCAACTCTGAGTTGTGCACCATAATGGCACCTATATGATTGAAAATGGCTTGGGTGGTGATGATGATGATGATTCATTATGTCAAACTTTTGCTGCCCTCTAAGTTAAAATTTGAAATGATTTTGGAATATGTTCTTGTAACATTAGCAGAGACTTGTTCTTGGTTTTGTTTGTTCTCTTAATCTGTTGTTTGGTTTTGTAGTGTATCTTTATTGGGTTTTGCAAACATGGATAGACATAATAATATTGTGGTTCAAACTCTTAAAATGTCTAGGCTTGCTGCTCCAAACCCAAGGACTTATATTGGTTCTGGCAAGGTTGCTGAAATCAAGAGTGCAATTCACGCTCTTGATGTTGAGACTGTTATTTTTGATGATGAGCTGTCTGCAGGGTAAGACGTCTTTACAACTAATTTGTTTCTATACATTTGTTCTATTTCTACATGCAGTTCTGTTGTTTGTATTTTGCCATGAGTCAATTTCTTAACATGACATTTTCCATCCTATTATATTTACCTTGAAGATTATGCTAATATAAAATCACCCAATTATGCTGCCGGCTCAAACCATGTCATGTTATATCTCTTGTCGACTTCAAAGTTCTTAATGCATATTGTCTTCCTAGTGTTTTTCCATAATTGAAAATCTAGGGGGGGGTGGGGGAGAGAGAGATAGAAAGAGATGTAATGGTATCAAAATAAAGGCCAAAGAAAAGTGGGTAAAGGTAAAGACAATATAGAGAAGAGGGTGTGGCAGAAAGGATTGAGATGGATGATAGAGAAGAAAGAGGGAACACACAGGTTGACAGTGAGGATGTGCACATTTCCTTAGCTCCTTATTTATAATGAAGAGGCTGGATATTACACTTTTTATTGTGTACAAGGGGGTGGGGTCTTAGTTGTTGTACTGAATAACCTGTTCTGGACTTGCTTACTGAACACACCTTAAGGATGTTATTAAATTGAGTAATTATTTGCTACATAAATAGGACAACTAAGATTAACTCTAGAAAAGGATAAGATCTTGTTATTATCTCAAAGCTTTTTTTTTTTTTTTGCTAGAAATAACAGCGGATGATTTCAGATTTTAAAGTAAAATGCGAAAAGAAATAGATGTGGTTGGCCATTAAACATGATATGAGAAATAGATGTGTGTGGGAGTGATGGTAGATATGCATACCTTACACTCAAAAGAGCATAACTTAGAAATGAATGAAATGCTGTGTTTCAAACTTTGTTTTAATTTCTTTTATGTATATCCTGTTTGATCATTTCCTATATAAGAGTCTTCAAGGGACTATTCAAGCCAAGCCCTGTAGATGAACAATTAATGCACTCCAGTGATGGTGGATAATATTTTTGAGTCCAAAAATTTAAAATTTGTCTTGAAACTAACTAAAATATAAATCTTGTAGCCCATGAAAGACAAGCAGCAGCAGCAACAACAACAACAACAGCTTTCCTCCTGACATTCTCATTTTGTTTCTGTTCTGCTGGCCAAACTGGAGATGTAAATGAGCCACCTTGGAGCTCGGGATATGCATAAAAAAGGACTGAAGGTTGCTACTGAAAGATAAAAGCATGGAATATCCTTACGATGGAAAGAGATGCTAAATTGATTTTCACTTTCATATTTCCACTTGTTTTTGGATGCCTTTTCACTTATTGTGTTGTATTCATTTCTTGTTTCATTAATCAATGGGGCTCACCCTACCATCCCCTTAGCATAGAGAATATTGTCAATCTGCTTGTGAATCACAATCAGATGATGGGACCCTAAAATTTAAGTCAGCCTACAGGCCAGGTGGGAAACATTAGATTGGTGGCCTAAAGGCCTTGTAATTTTTGTCCAAAGAGTGCCTACAAGAGAAAATTTGGATTTAAAGGAAAATTGCTGGGCATAGGATTAACAAGGAAAGATCCTTATTTCAGACAGCCCATATCTTTTGAGACATTTCACATTGAACAATTCAATATATAAAAGCTAATGTTGCCTTTAGGAGGCTTGGTTGCATTAAATTTATATTTTTCCTATCTTCTTATATGAAAGGTGTGAGTAAATCTTATAGATAAAAAGAGATCTTAATCTGGGCCTCTGTTTGGGAGCAGAGAAACTTAAGGGAAGGGAGGGACAATCAGTTGATATTCTTTTCTTCTATATCTCCACCAAATCAAATTTCTTGTAGTATATCTACAATATACATACTAATGAAACTATGGTTTTAGATCCTGGCGGGATGTCCTGTAAAACAGTGGGATGTCCTGTGTGCCCGTGGAACACTAGGACAATTTGTGGTCCCAAGATTCAAGATAGGACTGTCCCACCATTATCTTAGTGCTCCAATTGGTGCATCTTAGGACCTCTTATCGCAGATGTTGAGACGAATTGGGATGGTGGTGCATCCCATTTCATGGCAAAACTGAAACGGCCTTGTCTTACTAGATTTAAAACCTTGAATGAAACTAACTTGCACTTTTTTTTTGTGATCTAAAGGATTTTTTCCAACTAGCATATATGTTGTATCAATTTTTGTTCCCACTAATTTCCAGGTGTTCTCAGCCTCTAATGATGTCTGTTTTTGTTGATTTGTTAATTTGCATGGTTCATGTATTCTTTTATTGTTCTTAAAATGATGTTGAAGAAATTTCAGCAAGTATGTGTAGAATGCTCCGGTAACTATATTCCCTATGATAATTTACTCATATTTTCTCCCAACACATCCTTTATTATCCTTTTCACAGAAGTGGTATTTGATGTATCTGGAACCTAAATAGTGCTTCGGTCCTGGTCACATTTGGAATTTTGACATGCAGACAACTGCGTAACTTGGAGAAGGCATTTGGTGGGGATGTACGAGTTTGTGATCGAACTGCCCTCATCCTGGACATTTTCAATCAAAGGGCTGCAACGCATGAAGCTGCTTTACAGGCAACTCTGTCACCTCAATATTTAGAATTTGAGCATGCTTACCTAACTCTAACCTGAGTCTGGGATTTAAACTTCTCTTATAAAAACTAGTTTTGTTAGAGATGAAAATAATGGTAAATCCATGTTCCACCTGTGAAATGGAGGTTGTTGCTAGTTACAACATCTTTCAAATATAGATGTTTATTTTTGCTAGACCTTTTTACAAATTCTCCAAATTTTTATGTATTGTTTGTTTCCTCTGCTTCTCATTGGCCATTCTTTATCTTGAATTGAAATGATTTTGCACAATTTGTTCAATCTCTGATGAACTAGGTTTCTAGTTCCTGCATTTCTATCATTAGGAACAATTGTGTAACTACTAATTTTGATATACTATTTAGTTGTCTGCTTGTTGAAAAAATTTTAAGAACTCGTATTCTTTTACATTTATCTTGCAACAACAATACTTTGGAGAATATTTGCAATTTATTCATGGCCGTGTGCATTCCAGCCTTATAATATCTACATGGTGAAAGCAATATTTTGGGGTTTTGGAATTTCTTGTTGAAATTATTTTATCTTTTTAGGTTGCTTTGGCACAAATGGAATACCAACTTCCCAGGCTAACAAAAATGTGGACTCACCTTGAACGTCAGGCAGGAGGCAAGGTTAAGGGAATGGGTGAGAAACAAATTGAAGTGGACAAGCGTATATTACGCACTCAAGTAAGTCATGCTACTGGTTGCAGAAACTAACTTTTTTGTTACGTAAACTATAGGGCATGTTCATTCAGCTCAATTATATTGGTGGAAACCATGTTATAAGTATTTGTGTTTGCAATTTGAATAATTTAACAATCAAGGGTTTAAGCTTGGTTTTTCTTGCTAGCATATTTCATGACTTGAATGCTCTTGATGAAATACATAAGTATTTCAGTGCTTTTGAATTAGTGCAACCACATGCATGCTGATGTGAATATGAACCTTTTATTCTTATCCTAGTCTTTTTTCCCTAAAACACATTAGATTATAAATGTTCTTAAGTTAGACAACTAGAAGAAAACAAAAAACATCAAAGCCATGTTATTTTGGTATCTAAATTTGACAAAGCATGCATACATCTTTAGAAGCCTAGGTTAGAAAGGTACTTGTGAAGCTTTGTGCTTATTTGTTGTGTTGTAGCATACTAGCCAATAGCTGATATTGGTAAGATGTGAAGTGATGGATGCTGATATTAGTGATGCAATCTTCTTACATGTATTTTGCTGTTCAGGCTTGAAAATAAGCATATAATATGGTAGAGCACTCATACATCAATGTTTTGAAACAAGGAATGACAACCACCAGGCAATTGATATTTGTGCACCGTGGTTAACTGTACATTATAGATGATAAACAAAAATTTTTCAGTAGTTACAGGGAAGCAAAAATTAAGGAATAAAGCTAGGGCCTTGTGGAAGAAGTTACAATGTAGGATAAAATCGACCCAATTAACACTAACTACTGAGATTAAGGCATCAACAGTGGCATGAAGAAACTTCAGATGCCTATTTTGCAGTTGAAATGATTGGTGCATGATCTAGACCATCAAATTCTGTTCCTATGATTGTGGATTCCGTTCCTTATAGATGTCATGGATTATTGAGATTTAGAGTGAATTTAGGGCTCGTTTGGTTCACGGTAAAAGAGAGTGCGGAATTTTGTTTTCCGCGGTTCGCCCTTTCAGAGTTCATCCGTGGGAATACTCTATTCCTACGTGATTTGAATTCCTGCATTTTATGGAAAATAAAATCCCATCAGTACCATGTGATTTACTTTTCCACCGCAGCGTTCTTCCTTTTTCTTCCCAACATACCCTTCTTTTCCATCGTATACCTTTTTTTCCCAAATCAGCGAGTGAGAAGAGAGAAAAAAACGCTTCGCTTCAGATCTACGGGGTGTCAACTTGATCTAAAACTTTTTATCTTGATTTAGAATTTTGGTATCTTGATTTCTTAATCATTTTTTATAACCCATATAGAAGTTAAAAAAATTAGATGGCAAAAAAAAAAAAAAGAACTAAAGGATATAATTGGTATTCTGCACTATTTTTCTAGGAAAGAAACTGTTCAACCAAACGTGACAGCTTCATTCTTTCTCAGGAAAATGCCTGTTTTCCATGATCAACCAAACGTGATAGTTCAGATATTCCATGCCTGTGAATTTAATTTTCAGATATTCTATTCCTATCTGTAAGTCACTTCCTGTGAACCAAACGAGCCCTTAGAGAACATTGGAAAAGAAGTTTAACAGATAAGAAAGTAGCAAATGCAGCTATTCATGCAAATTTATCAACCACTCAAAAGTTAGATTGTTCCCATATTAGATGCTATCTCTGATCATGTGTGTACATACCTGACTTAAATTTTAAATTCTTAGATTATACTTTCCCAATTTTATTGTTGACAGATTGGTGTGTTGAGAAAAGAGTTAGAATCTGTCAGGAAGCATCGGAAGCAATATCGTAACCGACGGTTATCTGTGCCAGTTCCCGTTGTGTCTTTGGTAAGAACATACGAATGATAAGTCAAGTTTTCAATCTTTATTTTGTAACTCATTTTCTTTAGTTTAAATCGAACTGCAAAATTTCAGGTTGGATATACAAATGCTGGAAAGAGCACACTTTTGAATCGCTTGACTGGAGCTGATGTTCTTGCAGAGGATCAGTTATTTGCGACACTAGATCCAACTACGAGAAGGGTCCAGGTAAAGATTGAACAAATTTGAGCAGACAACTTATTCATACATCTGGTTGAAAGATTACTACTAGGAGTTGCTTTAAGTAATAAGTATATCATGTATCTCATATATCATGGCACACCAGCTCCAAGCATTTATTTCCAGAAACTTATAGCACATGCAGTGCAATGTAATTTATAGCCTTTGCCATTGAGGTTAAGTTTCCACATCTATGAAGTCATCTGTAGTTCTGAGTTTTCTCAGAGAACTTTCAAGCACACAACATAATTACTAATTAGCCAAAAAAGGCCTTGTCAGAACTCCATTAGATAAGGCTATCGTCTTGAGGAATTACATCAGGCTACTGTCACAGCTCAACATGTTGTTCTCTTGGATGTTGGCTTTCTCCTAAATCTTTGTCTGCTTACCAGAAATGTAAGGTAAAGGAGAAGAGTTTCAATAAAAATTGGGAAGTGTAGCAAAAAAAATATCCTGGGAAAGTTTTGGGCAAGAATTTCCTCACCATTTGTGGCTTAGTTATTGCAGTGTCCATACTTACCATCTGCTCCATAGCAACCTTATATAAATAAATAATAGTAACTAGTCAAAATAATAAACTTGAACTTTAGTATATGCAACAGCTTTACGAAGACTTCTGCCATGTATGGATAAGCTGATAAAGCCAAAAAAAGGTAAGGGATCTCAATTTTTTTTCCTATCTGCTCGATCGACTTGGCTAACCTAGTTACCATTTCTAATAATACAGTGGGCTAGGCTAATCCCCAATTCTTTACCTCAAGGTAAAAAAGGTAAAAGAAAAAGAAAACGTGGTGGTCTATTCTGGGAGGCCAAGCATGGAGTTTCATGATGCACCAAGTTACCAACCGTTCAACCTCCTCCGCAGCTGCTTCTTTGGAAGTGTGAGGACATGTCTAGGAGAAGAATTTTACGGCAAGATGGAAAGCTATGGAGAAATTGAACATATTTGTTGAAGCCTGTCTCTTGGTCTCTTTACCTCTATTGTTCTCTATTTTTCGTATTCCTACCCATCCATGCCACTCATGTGTAGTACATTACTCTCTCTCTCCCCCTCTCCCTCCCTCCCTCTTCCCTTCCTCTTTTATGCATGCCACTTTTTTATTCACGATCTCATTTCTACTTTCATTTTTCTCTCTTGTGCCCAAGTGACCTGATGTAGGTGATAAAGATTGTGTGGAGTATGCAAAAGGATGAGAGCTATATCTAGATACCTTGGTTGAATTACTATTTCACAAAGATTGCTGTTTCTGATTGAAAAAAAGTGACTGCAAGAATGGAGAAAAATTGTGAAACTTATATAAACTTATATAAACTTTGAAACAAGGTTTTAAAGTTTGGCTGAAACTAACCAAGAATGCTTTTTCCCCCTCCCTTTTTGCTTAAATAAATAAATGTGTTTAATGTGTTTTTTGATTCACTTTTTCCTTGAAATTTTTTACTATTGTTTTTACCAATTAGAAAGCATTACGTGTTCATATAATTTTTTTTGTTTAATCATAGATTTCTTTTTGTTTAATCTTAGATTTTTTTCTCTCTTTTTTGGAAATAAAATTAAATAATGAATAAAATGGTTTCTATTTACATGGATTTTTCTTTCTTAGATAAGCTATTAAAATAAAATAGAAAGAGATGTGCTTAGATCAGTTTTTCCTTTCATAATTGGGTTATAAAATGGCATGTGCTTAGATTAATTTTTCTTGTTTAGAGAGGCTATTAAAATGAAATAAAAAGAAATATGCTTAGATAAGTTTTTTCTGGCTTAATTGGGTTATAAAATGACATGCTTAGATGAATTAGGTCAATGATTTTATGCTCATGGTACTAAATAGGTATATGTATTTAAATCTGTTCTTTTGTATACTTGTCTTATTAGTTTATGCATGATTAAGTGAGATTTAGTACTTGTAGGCAATAATGAAATAAAATAGTCTTATTAGTATTAAGGTCTGTCATACCGATCCATATCATACCGATCCATATCATGCTGTACCAGTAAGGTACCAACATGGTATTGAGTTTCAATTTGGTATGAGCCAAACCAGTTCAAATCGATCCATATTGCCTGGTATTGACCCAAACTATCTGATACTGAGTTTTAAGCAATGAAAAAACAATAGTACCCTTCTCGGTACAAGATGTGACCCGTATCGTACCGAACCGATAATGTACTAGGATAGGTTTTTGTATTAATTTTGCGGACCTTGATTAATACATTATTGTGACTTATGCATTAAGGCATTAAGCTTCAATATGGTTCAATTTCAAGCAAACTACCTACAATATAAATTATGATCTTATACGATTTAGAACACAATAAAATGATGTGAAGCAACTTGCAATGATTTCTCAAGTTTTCTCTTTTTTAGATTTTTTAGATGAAACTGTGAAATTGAAACCATCACTGAAATTACTGAAATTGAAACTATCACTGAAACCAAAGCTCTATCTGGGGACCAAAACCAAAATGGAGTTTTAAAACCTTGTTTTGAAATAAATACATGATAACTAACATTAAATGCATTAGCAAGATATGAAGGGCTGGATGGTGGAGGATGTGATCATCTTCAAGGTCAACCATGTTGGTGGAGGATGTAAGGAGGAAATTTTGTTAAACATGTAAGAGGTTTTCACATATTATTGGGGTGGAAGCATAAAACAGTAGGGAGCTAGAGAGCGAACATGGTACTAATGTGCAAAAGTTGTGGAAATGGAACTTGTACACTGTGAATATGCTAAGAAGATGGAAGGTGGAAATGATATAGCAATTGTGGAAATCAAAGGGTGGAGAGGTTGGAAGTGGGATGCAACTAAAATATGCATGAATTAGAGGTCCTTGGCAGAGGACAGGTTGGATTAATAGGTTAAACCCCATAAAATATGACATGCTAAGTGATTTGCAGAGGTAAAGCAATGCAACAACGATGATGGATATTCTTATAGTGTAAACAAACCTTACACAACCCATATAAAGTATAATCTACATCATACCAAATTATCAAACTTTTATGGGTTTTGATTACTATTTAGAATAGTTGTCCGTGGTCACCTGTCTCATTATCTATCAATAATTGTGATAATATGTCACACTGTTTGGCTATCATGTAATGAATAAAATTCTCCATTTCATTTGTCTAAGTCTTCTTTAAGCAATGGTTACATAGTTCTTCCTTGTCCCAGCTGGGAAGCTGTTTAGAGCAGTAGTTCAAGGTTACATAGTTCTTCCTTTTGCCAGCTCAGAAGCTATTTAGAGCAATTGTTCAGTATTGGTTATCTATTGGTTGTGTCTTCTGTTAAATCAAAACTATGCACAATGCCCAAATCTTCTTCTTCTGTCACTTGAACTGTTTGCTTGATCATCATTTGAATCTGGCGATCCTCTGTTAAAAAGCTAAACTAATCACTAGATTAGTTATAGTTTTTAATGAGCTATGAATTGGGAAAATAAGAATTATGGCATAAATCTGTAAGAACCAATAGTAAGGCTACTTAGGCTATAGTATTTTGAGTCATTACCACTTCAGCGGTAACCTGAAAAATGCTGATGCATTTTCTTGTATTTTACACACCCAAACATATTTGTACCAATATTTACAAATGCATTGTAAATGGTGATGTTTGACATTTTTCCTCGCTAACAAAACTAAACTAGATCCTTGAATGTTGAAACTTGACCAAAACCTTCTCCTATTGTTTCATGAACAATATGACTAAGGAAACAGAGATCTAACCAACATTTTGTCCTTAAGAAAATATAAGTCATTCATTGATAATACTTCATGGATATTATAGTTAGGGAACATGTTTCAAGATTTTGAGATCATGTGTCATAAGACCTAATCATTGCAGTATTTTTCAAGGTTGAGATATATCAATAACTCATATTCCATATACAGAAATCTATCAATGAAATGATTATTGGTCATCATTTTCGCATTTACTCTTTATCTGCATTTTATTTCTATAACTTAAATAATATTGTGACCATTCTACAAACTTGCCTGGAAATTGAGGACTATTTCTCCTGATTCTTGTTTGGTGTAGATATCAACATTTCGTGCTTGTGTTGATGGTATTGATTAGAACCAACACATGGTAAATGTGTATCGAAAGGCACTGCCCAGCATTGTCCAAGATGGTTATTTAATATAGATGTCATTTTAACATATTTGTTCTCATACATGAAAAGGAGGTGTCTATAAAAGCTGTTTAATTTCCAATTTAATGTCTCCTGTGAGTTTTATTATAACATTTAAATACATTGATTTTTCTTTTCCCCTATATATCCATTATCATATGGTGATAGTATCTGTACAGTTGAGATATCTGAATTTGATTTTATCTTTTGTTTAAGTATATGTTCTGATCATATTTTCATATATAATTAACAGATGAAAAATGGGAATGAATTCCTTCTGACTGATACTGTAGGATTCATTCAAAAGCTACCCACTATGCTGGTACGTGCTTGCAAGTTATGTAATCATTCTTTTACTTGAATATTTCTTTTTTCTGTTTGTTGACAGTTTGGGATTCATGGATATAGTACATAAGTGTCTACTAGAAACTATGGGTAGAAAATAAGGGATACATCAAGAAGAAAGGATGCTTTAAAGTAATTGACCCATTTAGAGTTATAAGCTAATATTCTTGGATAGAAGAAATGGTATTTCACACTTATTTTTTTTCAGAATCTGCCAGAAGCGAAATACACAACATTATCAAGCTAACAAGAACAAGCAAAAAGGTGCTATTTGATCTAGTAACTACATCCATGGTACTAGATGCTGCCACTAATATATACTTTCTACCAAGACTTGAAATATTGATCGTCAAACCCATATTGACTGGGGTGTGTATGGTAAGCATTGTATCATGTGTCACCAGGCACAAGCTGGTAGTTCAATGGATGAGTACAAGCTAAAAGGTACAAGGTGAGACTTCAGTGAATAAGTTGGGAGGCACAAGGTCGCACTTCAGTGGATAAGTATAAGGTGGCAAGTACAAGCAAGGTGGCAGTTTGATGGATAAACCTAGGCTAGCAAGCATGAAATATCCTAATTCTTTGATATGTGCAACTCAGTCTCTGGACATTTCTTTTTTGTATTTTGGTCCCTTTGATCTTGTATTCCTCAAATAATGCTGCAAGAATAATTTATTTCCAAGTGGATTCCATGCGTAAATATTGATTTACGATGCAAAATTTCTAATTCACATTTTTAATTAGTCATATGTAAGACTAAGCTTTTTAAGTTTCAGTTGAAACTGATCTGTTTGGCTGATACTGAACTGAAGCTGGCCAATTTCAGGTTTCAGTTAGTTTCAGCTGAAACTGACTTGTTTTGTTCCAGTTTATTTTAGTGGTTCTAGCCAACTGAGTTCTTAAAGTTTTCTTTTAATGTTTAAACTTTGAAGTTCTAATGGATATTTTTTTTAAAACTTATTTAAGTACATAGACTGTCAGATATGGAATTTAAGTAGTTTTTCTATATTTCTTTTGAATTTAAAATAGACATGGGCATTAAATGTTATCCTTGACAAGCAAGACCTCCAGAAGGGCTTTATTGGTTATTATAGCATCCATAAAGACTAAGAACAACTAGAAAGAAGACCTTTCATAGGACTAACATAGTTCGTATATAAAATATATAATATTATATAACTACATAAATTTGATTAAAATAGTCACTTAGTGTCAAATATACATGAGAAGTGCTTAAACATGCTAAGAGGCTTAATATCTTTGTGAATTCTATTCTAAGTTGAAGAACATATTTGATTGCACAAGGCACTAAAAAGTTTCAGAATTTCTAAAATATATTTACAGCATAAAATACCAGCATATTTAATGAATTTCATTTATATCTAATATTAACTGGAGCTTGGAATTGTCAAGACTAAACAAATAAGACTTATATAATACAAGAAAACTTTAAAATGTGGTGTAATATTTTTTTCTTGACCTATTTTATATTTTTGTTATTATTATTCATTTTTTTCTTGATATTTTGATTAAAACTCAGAAACTTTGGAGTCAAACTTCCAAAATCACCAAAATTGCTGAAACCTAAACTTCACAAAAACATAGCCAAAATTGAAAATGAGATGAGTTTTTTTGACCATGAATAGGATGCTAAGCTGTAGGGTTATTACATTTCCGATCTCATACGAACATGTTCAACTTGGCTAAACAAGCCTATTGAACAATACATTTGCGCTCAAATAGGTTCTTCTTCCCTTGCTCTATTTTTTAAGTGTTCATCATCTTGTTAGGACTTCTATATGCATGCCATGTTGAGTACGTTTAGACTTCGTAGACTTTTTTGACTATAGCATGCTGTTAGAATTGATCCTACACAATTATTTTATCAGTCCTTTTGCAAGCAAGCATGTCACAGTCATGATGAGTTTCATAACTACCTGAGTTGCATTCTTCCAATCATTGATTCATTACATCATCTGCATGGCCCATATGGCATGGGATTCTAATCCTTTACCTAGGCATGTCAATGCATTGCATTTTGATCCAAATTTGACTTGATTGATCAAATATTGAAGATTCCTCTGTACCTCTGAAGGTTTTGAGTGTTTTGTTTATGGTTGGTTGGAGATCTTGGCCTAGATGGTGTTTCCATATCTAGATGTGTATTATCTTCGCAATTTTCTTGATGTTTCCCCTTTTTACAGAAAGCAAATGAGGAAGTTCCATAGTTATGGAACCATGTTTCCTGGTGGCAGTTCTTCACTCATTCTTCGTCTGATATAATCCACACACTCGGTTTCCTTGTTCCTTCATATATTTTTTATAACTTTAAAACTTTCAATCTGTTATTGTTCTGGAACTAATTGACACCATGAAGTTCTTGTGATACATGATGAGAATGTTACATTATTCTTGGTTAGTAACTGAATGTTTCTTAGAGAGCATGAAGCTTAAAATTCCAATTGTTTCTCTGTTGAAATAATATTCTGGTACAGGTTGCTGCTTTCAGAGCAACATTAGAGGAAATATCCGAGTCATCACTTCTAGTTCATGTGGTGGATATCAGGTAACATCTTGTCCCATGAAGGAATAATAACTTTATATTCATGGTTTCAAATCTTAGAGGGACATTGGGATAGGTTATCATCCCAAGTATTGGTATAAGACCATCCAACCTTTCACCCAGCGTTCTAATTGGCGCATCCTGGGACACCCCCATACCAGCCCATTCTATAGAAAAATCAGGACGGCCCTGCAGATTTAAAACCTTACCAGCCCATTCTATAGAAAAATCAGGACGGCCCTGCAGATTTAAAACCTTACTTACATTGCATTCTTTCATCAACATCCAGTTGTCTAGTATGGTGAATTGTATATCTTTTTGATTCTTCCATGTTCAGCCATCCATTAACTCAGCAACAGATGGATGCTGTTGATAAGGTTCTACAAGAATTAGATGTGGCATCAATTCCAAAGTTGGTCGTGTGGAATAAGGTAGGGCTATATATTTTCTTTGTTGTCATATTTGAGAATATTATTGGCCTATGTATGACAATGAACTATTTCTTTATTCTATATTAATGATATTTTAGTAACTAGTCTGAGTTAATACCTTATTTTCTCAAAAGGAACATAAATGGGATGATAAATTTTCCATTGTCAATAGTTACACTTTTGATGACTCCTTTTGTGGTAAGGCATATTTTCAGTATGTACTAATTTTGTTCTGGTTTACGAACTTAATGCTAGTAGATGTGCTAATAAGAATTGCTTTTCAATCCAGTTGTGCAGTTATTGCTGTGTGCTGCTTGCTGCAGGTTGACAAGACTGATGATCCTCAGAGAGTAAGATCTCAAGCTGAAAAACAAGGTGTAATTTGCGTATCAGCAATAAATGGTGATGGTCTAGAGCAATTTTGCTATGCAATTCAAGCAAAACTTAAGGTATGAGTTGTTTACATTAGGGTTTTAGGTCCCGACGAAATGTCCTGAAATGCTGGGATGGGTTACTGTCTCAAGTATCAGGATAGGATTGTCCTACCATTGTTTCAGCATCCCAACCAGCACATCTTAAGACACTTTCTGTCCCAAGTGTTGGGATAGGACGAGATAGTGGCACATCCCATTCCACCCATGAGATTAAAAACTTTGGCTTACATATCCTTTGTTTTCTAAGATTTGTGTAGTCTATTTATTCTGAATATTGAAGGGTTAATGCTAGTCATTGAGTTCCATTTGGAATGATTTTCATAGGATTCATTGGTACCAGTTGAAGCTTTTGTTCCGTATGACAAAGGGATGCTACTAAATACCATACATCAAGTTGGAATAGTGGAGGAAACAGTGAGTATCATGTTATTGCCCTCTCAAATTACGAATTATTTGGTAATGAACATTATAAATACCTGAACTGCATTGTAATAGTCAACATAACTAATGTGACTTGACATGGATTGGCAAATCATAGATGACTTGGTGACTTTAATGGACTAAGTTTTGAATGTGATGTTATCATTTGAAATGGAGAGAGAGGGGTTTGAGGAGCAAGCTTGGGGAGGTTCTTAGAAGGCAATATATACACAAAAAAGGGCTGTCGATTCTAAAACATGTTGGAAATATGCACATTAAGATACTAGAGTATGTAGATTAACATGTTTAGTACCTCCTCCGCTTTCTTTCACCTCCCCAAACTTATGATCAAAGTTTTAAATTACGTAGGATGGGCCAATCTTGATCTTTCTATGGAACGGGAAGCGTCGGTCCCAATATTTGGGACAAGAGATGTCTCAGGACATGCCAATCGGGACATTGAAATGATTGAGGGATGGCCATATCTTGGCACTTGGGACAATATCTTGTCCTGGTGTCCCTCGAGATATCTTGCTGATCTTGAAACTATGGTATGCCGTACTAGTATGCCACTTGTATCGGGTGTGCCATATCATTATGGTATCGAATCAAGACTCGTTATTAGTATGTACCAAGTCTATGTATGCTGAACTAACCCACGTACTGGGCATACTAACACTATGTGGTGCCAGTATAGGATCCAGTACCGAGATGGCAAACTTTGCTTAAAACCATGCTTATGACCATTTGTTACGCATCTGCTTGGTAGATTTTGGAATTTTTCTTTGTGAAAAATTCTGCAAGCTGCCTAGCTGACTCAATGTGAGTGGTTGGCGTAGCTGGATTATTGTGTTGAATGAAGTGTCAAGCGATCTCAACATGCTTTATTTGTTTAAGCAACTATTAGAAATTCAAATAGCTTTCAAGTTATCTAGTCTGATGCATATTGCTGAAATTTTGTGCAAGGTTTTAGAAAAGCAATTGTAGTATGCTACCAATCAAGGTATCGCATGGTACCGATGCAATCTTTGGTAGGCACATATTTGATTGATATATAAAAATATTACAAAGATAAATAAATTCATAATAATAAATAAATATAGAAAATTTAGAAGCAGATTTAAAAAATCTATGAAAATAAGAAAACTTATGAAGGAAGTAGAATGCCACCTATTTAAGCTTGGGCTTATGTGGGCCAGTTAGGCACCCACTATGCAACACGTCTACATATAATGGCAGATTAGACCTTATCCTGGATACTCAGGAGGCTGCATATGCAAATGCTTGTGCAGAGGCTGCTTTTTAAAATACTAGTAATTCTAAGCATCATTTCAAGTCTTGATAGGACATCCTTTAGGATGGTGGGATAGGTTATTGTACTAAGTGTTAGGACCGAACTACCCCACTGTCATCCTAACATTCCAGTCAACGCATCCTGCAACAGCTCCCATCCAAGTGTCAGGATAGTGTGGGATGAAGGCACATCCCGCTCCATGGAAAAACCAAGAAGGCCCCCATCCTATGGGATTTAAACCTTAATTCGGAGCACCTCTGTATCCTTAAGGCTTCACTTGGTTACAATTGAACCAATATTAAATAAATATACCCTGCAGTCCAAGACTTTAATTTTTACTCTTAAGGGAAAGACAAAAGAAGTGCATTGCCCAAAACTTGGAGTGTAATTATCAATTTTATGTTTTTGAATAACAAATATGAAAATCGTTAATCAGATTGGAGGATTGCAAAAACCCACACTACCTCTCACTCACATTGGATGTGCCAAGGACATCATGAAAATAATCATGTGTGCATGTGCTGAGATTTATTCCTTATAGGAGGATCTAGATCTACTGAACTTTATTAGATCTGGTTCCAATCTCTGGAGACAACAGCATGCTGTCTTGTTCTTTATTTGCTATCATCTTCTTCAACAGTAGAAATCTGGAGACGATCTTTTATTTGAGAATAAGAAAAAGGATGGTGAAAATAAGAAACAAGAAGGGCTGGTGGAAACAGAAAAGAGATGTGTTTCTCAGTCACAAATTTGAGAGGACAATCTTCAATATTATTAAATAAGGGTGACCACTAAACAAGGGTATATAGTGACAAGTAAACCTAGCACAAGCAATTACCATATTTGAATATCTGACACTGCCGCTCAAGCTAGAGCATAGATGTCGTTTATCCCAGCTTGAAACACATGGTCTGAAATCCATGTTGCCCAAGTGCCTGTGGTGAAAAGATCTCCCAGTTGTTCTTTTGACTTAACATATAGTGGAATAATCTCCTTGGTATTCACTGCATCATGAGTGAAATGACAATCAACTTTTATGTGGTTCATCCTTTTATAGAACAGGGGATTATGGGCAATAAAAATTGTTGCTTGACTGTGAAAAAACGTCCTTATATGCTTACATATAGAAAAGCCTAGCTCTTGTAATTGGTTTCTTTCCCACATTAATTCACATGTAGTTTGGACCATTGCTTTATATTCTGTTTTTGCACTCATCATACCATTTTATTTTTTACTTCTTGAAACAAGATTTTCTCCAACATATGTGCAAGAGCTAGTAGCAGATTTCTATGAATTGATGTTCCTGTCTAATGTGCATCTAGAGAACAGGTAATGTTTAAGTAACCATATTTTTTTTTGTGAATCAGTCCCCTTTCTGGTGCACATTTTAGATATCATAGAATTTGACATATAATTGCCTATATGATATTCTAGGCACATACATGAATTAGCTGACTATATTAAAAGAAAAGGTAATATTTGGATAAGTAATTGTTAAATAAGCTTCCCTACTGCTCTTTGATATTGTCTTGGATGTTCAGGCAAGTCATCTTCCTTTGCCAACTTCACCTTTGATACCCTAGTAATATCAACTGGCTTTGCTCCCAACATTCCGGTCCTTGAAAGAAAATTAGTCACATAGTTTCTGAGACAAATTCAAGTTTTCATTTAAGTGAGGAATTTCAAATTCCAATAACAATAACAACAATAACAACAACAACAACGGAGCCTTAATCCCAAACTAGTAATCGAGCTCAGTAGTGTGAGCATAAAACCCAAGCTGGGGCCATCAAGTGATTGAATGATGGGCCTAGCTCTATGGATCGGGTGCACGTGCTCTTCATTGGCTCGCTTGTTCCAAGTTGGGCAGTTAAATCGTGTGGTTCACCCAAAAGCTTGGTCTACTTAGCCCTTGTAGAGGAGGAACTTCAAATTTCAAGAAATATCAAAAATTTTTAAGAGATATTATTAATAGCAAAAATCTATTGTTAATATCTCTTAGAAATTTTGAAGATTATCTTTTTAAATAATTGTTAATAGAAAGCAGTCATTAAAGCATGTCTCCAAATTTTTTTAGATGCTTTCTTATTATAAATCAAAGTATCTACCATCATGGTTTCAAGTCCCAACAAGATGTCTCTTAGGACACTGGAATGGGGTACTATCTCAAGTATTGGGATAGGACCATCCCACCATTGTCCCGGTGTGCCGATTGGTGCATCTTGAGGCATCTTCCATCCCAAGTGTCGGGACTTGTTTCATAAAAAGATCAAGATGGCTCCATCCCATGAAATCTAAAAGCTTACTAGCCACTTCTAAGATGTGATGATGTTTTCTTTCAGCCACACCCTTATGTTGTGGTGTATTGACACATGATGTTTGATGAATTATAACATTTTCAATGCCATTAATTTGAAAATCATTAGATAAGTATCCAAAAGCATTATATTAATGCAAAATACTAATTTCTTTGCCAAATTCCACCGTAACTTCCTTGTGAAACAATTTAGAGATGGAGAAGACTTCAGACTTCTCTTTTATTGAATATAAACAAGTCAGTCTAGTACAATCATCAACAAAGACAACAACGCATTGTGGCTTGTCTTACAAGGAACTCTACCACTGCTTCAGATGTCAGAATGGACGAGAAAAAGGAATGATCTCTTTCTTTTTATTCCTAGGACAGAAAGAAACAGTGTGATGCTTTCCAAGATGACATGCCTCACACTCGTTTTCACTGACTGTAATGAAGGGACAAGCAACTTCAACTTCGCTAGAGATGGATGGCTTGATCAACAATTGCATGCAAAGGGAGAGACATCAGATTGGAATGAAACAACATTTTTTGATTGTTGAGGCTTCAAGTAATATAACCCACCTGACTCACATCCACACTCATAATCATCTTCTTCATCTTGAGATTCTGAAAGCACTAGGGTATAATGCAAGTAAATAATTAAGTGATTCTGTAAGTCAACTAACAGACTAAGTTCAAGAGATACTTGGGAACAATGATAATGATAATGAAGAGACCAGTTGGATTGTCCTAGAAACAAGAGATGAAGAACCATTGGCAATAATTATGAAGGTATTTTGACTTATCAAATGACGTGAATATTGAAGACTCACAAGTCATATGTTCAGATGCTCCTAAGTCAATAACCTGAGTGGAGCTTGAGGGAGAGAAGAGAGCTGATTTACCTGAACGTAACAAAGTAGTAGCTGAGGATGACTTACTAGAGGAAGAGAATGGTTTTATGAGTCTACATTAGGTACAGTAGACTGTCATATAACATCTGATTGGGCATAACATTTTGACTCATCACCATTCAAATTTCAAAATATACAAAACTTGACTTGCCTAATCTGGCTTATCAAGTTTATCCCAATAGTTGTCAAAGGTATGGCTCATTCTACTATAGTGTATACATCTTTGTACTCCACAACCCACACCTTGTCTAGTACTATTACTTCCACACCCTCTACTTCTATAACTTATACCACCAGAAGAAATGAAAGTAAAACTACTGGATGCATCTGTAGATAAGAATGATGCAATACTAGATATCACAACTTGTTGGGGTCTAAAATACACATTGCTTAGATGGGTAGATTGTCACTGGCCAAAGTCTGCACAGATATTCTGATATCAGGGTTAAGGCCTGAAAGATATCTGACCACTTGAAATTCCTCTCTTTGGTCTCCAGTGTTGCTCAATATCACATGATAAGGGCTAATACAAATTTAACTCTTTCCACATTCCTTTCAAAGAGCGATTTATCACCTTGTTGCATTGAGAAAATATTCCAATGCAGTTGATAGATTTATGGCATATTTTAATCTAAAGAATACATATCATAAACAACACTCCACATTTTTAGCTGTGTCTAAGGCATGACATATGCACTCACTTGCAGTTCCATACTATTCCATAGCCAAGTCATTGTCATATGGTTGTCATGCATCGAATCCTCATAATTTACTTCTAATTTCTGAGGTGGATCCTTTGAAAGGTTCTTTAACCTAGCACCGAGGAATACTTTAATCGACCGAAATAAATAATTTATCCCATTAAGTTTTGCATGTGTTATCTGCATCTCTATAGCTTTTGCAAAGGCACTTGTTATAGGTTTGTTATTAGCAAAATGAGCTGTTAGAACCAAGATTTTAAATCTCATGAAACAAAGGTGTCTTGATTTTTTTATAGAACGAGATGCCCTGCGCCCCATCCAATCTCGATCTTTGACTTGATCAGGCATCTTAATACACTTGCTTGGCTGCTTTTTTCTTAAAAAAAAAATATATATGAAGTTTTTTAATGTTTTATTCGATTTTTAAATATATTTAAACTTCAAAAGTTACATTTTTATGATAAATTAAATTTATTTAAAATTGATACTATAATCTATTATAGACAAGAAAAGACGGGACCAGATGATCAAGATCAGTCTCAGAGTCTTTCTAAGATGAGACGTCTCGGCCATCTTGGTCCCAATCTTGTTGAGACTTGAATCATTGGTTCAAACAATTTTATTCCATGCATCAAGCATTGGATTTTGAAGATCATGTAGCAACTTACGAATACAAAACAAATAAGCAAGAGTCACAAATTGTTAACACAATTCCCTGCATACTATCGCTGTATTCATAAGTAGTCATCATCCTTCAACTAGAAATCAGCCCAAAGGAAATCACATTTTGTTGAACAGAGATTTCATTTCACCAAGATGTGCACAGAAATCAGTCACTTTGCATATCAATAACATGATGTATGGCTAACAGCAGCAGATAAATAGAGGATATTCAGCAGCATGTAAACAGATGATATGCATCTTAGAATACATTAGGGACACTTTTCTTTGCACTTGTATGTCAAAAGAAGGGCACAACAAACAAAGATTGAACATAATCAACCATAAGGGTTTTTGCATGGATGAATATAAACAGTGATGGGCAGAGGGTGTCCTGACCGTTCTTTCCTATTCAAGTGAGAAAATAGGAATTGAGATGGTGGTAAGACCTTGAAACCCACCTACCCATGACATCCCTCACTCCTTGCCCGTCCTGCCTTCATCCGATGCAGGACATTCTCTTATTTGCCATCTATCTTGTGGATGATAAGGGTTGGGAAACGACTCCTGATTTGGGGAGGTAGGGTCCTAGGAGGCTAGGACTATGTCCTCCTAATCCACATGGAAGAAGGAAAGCCTTCTAGAAATCTCGAATAGTTGGCTTTTTTTTTTTAAAAAAAAGGTTGTGTGGGTCCCACTATTTTCTCAAGTCTCTGCCTTCAGACACCTTGTGCATTGGTTAAAATCATGCTAAGGCTAGGCATGAATTCTTTTTCTTTTTTTTTTAAAATAAAAGTAGGGCTAGATCCCATGTTTGTCTCCCACTCTCTCCACCTCTTTTGAGGTGACTTGTGATTGATTCTCATCAGATCATCATCCCTGCAGCTAGAAACCTAGAGAAAGAAAGAGAGAGAGTGAAAAAAGAAAGCAATGAAAGAAGAAAGGAGAGAGAAGAAGAAGAAAGAAAGAACGAAAGAATAAAAGGAAAAAATTAATGCTAAGAAAGAAGAAAGGAAAGAAAGAAGAAGAGGATGAAGAAGAAGGAAAGAAAGAATGAAGAAGAAAAAAAAAAAAAGGAAGGGGAGTGAGACAGAGAGTTCCTACCAGAACGGCCATCAGAATGGGGTAGGACGCATGGTGTTCAGTTTCTGTGGAGAAATTGGTAGACACTCATCCTACCGGATTTAAAATCTTGATTTTATGCATACTAAAAAAGGTAACAAATAAATTCAACATTAATGAAGTGGACTAACACCAATCTGACCTTGGATGGTAGAAGATGGATTAATATCTGGGAATATTCTTCTGAAAAAATCACTACTTTCATAGCATATTGGATCCAGTTCTGTTGATCTTTATCAGATCTAGATCCAATCTTGAGGATATCAAAGAAATATTTAGGAAATTGCATGAGATATGTAGTTAGAATCATGACAAGCTTGTCACGATGCACTTGACATGCACATAGACTAAGATGTTGTCAACAGCTGGCTCCATGAACAAAATGATGGTACTGTTTATGGTCTACAAAAGGTTTTCCTTCTATGTGAAACATCAACATTCCAATGGTGTGAGACATGGTCAAGTTTGTATAGCTTAGGATGTTGGAAGCATATATTGTAAAAGTTGTTCTGCTGAGAGGACATAATAGCCCTGAGGCCTAGGACTCAATATTATAAAATCTTTCATCTTAAATTTATTTTAGAAATGCTATTTTTAATGGACAAATAATTGATGATCGCTGCCACAAAATATCATGATATCATATGTATGAAAAAATTCTTCACTAGAAGTGCATCTATCTATATAACTAAGTGAGAAGTAGAGGCAAGGGAGAGAAAAATCTCTTCTTTTCCTCAAGAAAAGAGAAAAATCTAAAAAATTTCAGAGTTCCTCATGATTTTACAATGCCATATGAGAGATGTCCTCTGTCCATATCTCCTCTTTCTAATCTGCCTTCTCCTTCTTATTGAGTACCCTTACGCCTCCCAAATAGTACCTAATGAAACCATCTCTCTCTCTCTCTCTCCAGAAAATCAAAATTGGCCCCTTAACTTTTAAGAAACTAACATGCTATGCCATCTCTATAATTTTGTCATGATCACTGCTGCTGTACGCTTAACAAATTTTCATCGGATTTGCCACTGAAACGGAAGTTACCATTATCCAAGCATAATCTGTCTCCTTTTCTACACCCACCACATTGGTTAGTGAATTCCTTCCTTATTAGTATTATGCTTCCCCATTCTTTTACAGTCCCTTAACATTAACATTTTCTCTAAACATATCTTACAGTAAAATGGGGAAGATACAATGAAAGAATGAAGGGTCAAAAGAGAATGAAGTTTCCTCCTCTTATGATCTCTTGGGAAAAGGAGAAAGTTGTATTTAGTACCACTAGTAGTACATGTTTAACTTACTAAACTATCCTCACTGAAAGCTGCAATGACAGATATTTTATCTAATTGCCTTTGAAAGTGACTTTTGAAATTCTTCCAGACTTAATAACAGTGATCATATTTGTATGTCATGTCAACAATTAATGCAGGCTTAGAATTGCACCGAGCCACCAATGTATGCCACACATCTTTATATAATCTGAAGTCACGATTTACGCATAATACATTTTTGTATGTTGCTTCTCATCTCATGATCCATTTATAAAATATCTGTATACAATCCTTATTTAATCTCTAGATATCCCTGTTGTTCACATTTTGTGCCTCTTTTAGGTAGATAAGATGTTTGAGGTTTAAGATGGTTGATGGCAATATAACTGGGAAATGTTATTCTCTCAAAAGAAAAGGAAATATTCGCATTTAATTTCCTAACAATATGTGTTTTTTTAATTATTCAAGGAATATATGGAGAACGGGACTTTAGTGCGAGCACATGTGCCCCTTCCACTTGCAAGGTCACTCACACCAATGAGGCAACATGTGGCTTCAGGTTGCTAGGCTTGTTCTTCCCCTAATAATTTGTCAGTTTTGTTGATGGTGTCCCTCTGTTTGTGAATGGCAATAATGACTGATTTTTTGTACGTATGTAGGCCTAGTTTAAGCATAAGAACTTGATCTTGTTCTAACATTATACTCATGTATATAAAACTAAATGCATCTTAATTGATGACATGAAATTTTATTAAGACTTTGAATCAAGAAATTGCCTCATGCAGTTTTGAAGCGTGTAATTGTCTCTCAGGTGCATTAACCATGCAGGTGTTTGTATTTAGGGGTGTGAAATGCTTAAGCAAGAGCAACATATGTTTTCATTGGCTATGACCGTAGGATCTGCTACACGCCTATGATGTAAATGGGCTGAGCCAGTGAAACATGATACATCTTGCAGTTGTGGTATAACGTGTACTTTTGTCTCCCAACAAGACATTATTTGGGAAGTGTTACACAGCTTGAATGGATTAAAGTATATCCACCTGAGGCATGGTAATATCTTTCATTTGTTTTATCCTTTCATTGGTATGAACTTTCATTGTCTGATAATTGCCAGAAAAACTTCATCTATTGTTTCACCTTGCTCCACAATGCACCATTCCTGCTTCATTTTTACAAAGAGAAAAGGGTCGCGCATTCTTGCTTTCCTGCCATTGTGTTACAGCTGTTGTTAGTTTGGACAGCAAGAGGCTAGTTCTGGACAAAGTCAATAGAAAGCTATGATCCTCATGTATGATTAATATCACCTCAAGATCCTGGTTGGCAAGAAGGACTACCAAACACATTCTGGCAGAACCTCAGTCACAATCTGCAAATATGTATTATGAAACGAAGTAGCTCCCACTGTCTAGCTTTCAGAATGATAATGATCTGCTGAGTTTCATTGGGACTTTTCTTGTCATATCCCTTTGCCTAGTAACTAGAGGTTCTTGGTTTATCAGCATCTGCTAATTATAGTTTAATTGGCATCCCTCCCTTTTCAGCCCAAACAAAAAAAAAAGAAAAACCTGCTGAGGATCATCTACAAGCTCTAAAATGTCTATAAGAAATATTTGTACAAGATCTAAAATGCCCTTGAAAAATTGTAGTGCTACTTGAACATAAAAAGCCAGGTTGACATCCATTTCGATAATGCTTTTAAGACAATATAGTACTTCTCTAAGATGGAAATAGACTAAATTACAAAATATTGTAGCCGCAATTTGTGATTGACTATTTCCATGTATCCTTGCAGAAGAATTCAACTTGTGAAATGTGAAAGTTTTGTTTTCTGAAAGTTGTCGGGTGTCATTCAAAGATCCTAGAATTATAGTAGAAGAAATTTTTTATAACCTCATTCTACATCCCATACATGGCGGAGCAAAATTTTCTTGATAAGCACAATCCATGGTGGCAGCGGGAGGGCCTTTTTCATTTTCTTCAATCATTTGATAGTTTTAAAACGATACAGCTTTTAAAATGAAAACCAAATTTTTTCTGAACATTATGAATTAGCAATTTTAACAATGGTCTTATCTTTTTAGGTGGTTCTGGGTTTAAATCTTGAATCTTACAACCCTTTTTTTTTTTAGCATTGTTATCGTGGTAACCATTATTTGGATGAGTATTTCTAAATTTCTTTGACGAAGAAATGCTGAATATCATCTACAAGGTCTAAAATATCTATAAAAAATATTTTGTGCAACCTCTTCTGTATTGCACCCAAAATGAGACCTATACCCGCTTGAATTATGTCCTTCAAAGGAATGTAATGTAGTGCTACTTGGAAAATGCTCTTCATCAGGGCTGGGCATCTAATGAATATAGAACCATATAAAATATAAGGAAAGAGAGACCCAATGATAGACAAGAATAAGAAGAAGCATGAAGTAGAATTGATTCAAATAAATCGAAGGGAAAAATTATTCATCGCCATCACACTACATGATTATCACTTAATAAAATAAAACAACTAAAGAACATGAGAATTATTCACCATCACTGCACTACATGATAAAACAGAACAATAAAATAGAACAACTAAAGAACATTGATGCTGAAACACGCTAGCAGAATTACTTTCGGCACCGAAAGTGGGAGAACATAGCCAAAATGAGTTGGGAAAGAGCAAACAGGAAGGTCAAAAACGCGGCTGCCGCTACAATGATCGTCGACGGACTGCTGAAATACTTGAGGCAGAGTTCAGCACGCCACTTGTGAATTTTCAAATCCTTGTACGCGGTCACATCCCTGAATACGCCATCAAGGTAGTTTCTGTTCGCTGGATAATGAACATCAGTGCAAAGGCGACTGAAAAAATGAACAGTATCCTTGTGACCGGTCATCCTGAAGGTGAGAATTCCCTTCAGATGCAGCAACCTCAAGTCGTTCTGGGTGTCGACCAGGCAATGCATGAAGGTAGCATAAGCAGTTACAAGGAAATGATTGTCAGGGTAAGACTGTTCAAAGGCAATAAGATTTCGAAACAAGCTTTCGCTGTAATCATGCACCTCTAGATGTGGGATTTCCATCACTCCATTGCTGAACTTTATATCCAAGAAGCTGCTTGCATTCTCCCTCTTCTTAAACTTGACTCCAGCTGCTTGGAGCTCTGTCGCACTAGGGATCCACTGCTGCGATGATTTTGGCCCCGAGAAATTGACCGAATCTGGAAGTGGAAGGAATATCTTGTAGGTCAGATGTAGCAAATGATGAACTTTGTCAGCCGGTAGAGCAGGGACCGATACCGGTGATTGTTCTTTTCTCCAGGGATCAAGACTTTTAAAGTACCTGAGTGCGCATTCCACAAGATTGATACCGTCGTCATCCCTGGTATCAAGTATGTTATATAATTCCTGGATGACAAAGAATGGAATCTGGTTCTCAAGCAACAGCAGATCATACCTCACCAGCTCCCAGATCCACAATCTGCCAATGACTTTCCTAGAATCAACTTTATCTGTTTCTTCGTCCTTTGAACTGTCTCTATGCTTAAGCAGGAGATTAAGGATGAAGCAGCCATCCAGCACCAGCATCTGCGATAATTCCTTGCTTTTCAACCAAGAAATATCCTCCGAGTAACTACTCCTAACTCGTCCATCGAGTTGCTCCATCCTCTTCAGGCAATCGTCAAAGTAATTTTCTGTTGTTCCATATATGGATGCTAATTTGTTCACACATACACGCTTGTGATCTTGCATGGACTTCAGGCCTAGGTCTTGCCTGATAGAGTAGAAGTAGGGGCCGATGCAGACGGCTTTTGGCCTGTATGAATGCTTATGGGCATTTCCAACGTCGGATGAGAGGATTTCAGGCGGCACTCGGTAGATGGTAGGAGGTGGCCCGCCTCGATTAGCGTCTGTCGTCATCCCGAACCTCTCCCTAGCAACTGGGATCGCCGAAGGGGATGCTTGGCATACCCTTCCTCCGGAGTCTTCCGATCCCGTGGAATGTGGTCGGCCTCTCTTGAACCAGCCCGCAGCACCTACAATCGGCAAACCTAGTGATGATACCCGACCATAATGCGGCATTCTCGGCACTTTTGTGATTGCGGCCGTCTGCCACCGAGTTTGACCCCAGGAAGGGCATTTATTGTGAATCGGGTTGAAATTTGCTCTTTGTTACAATTTTTTATTGATCATAAAAAAAAAATCTTGTCGCTAAAGATATATTATCTGATAAAAATTTTTTGACTTGGAAAAAAAATATTATTTATTTTTGTGATAATAAGATTAAATAGTGACATAAATTAATTTGTTACAAATTATATTTATCACAAAAAGAATACATTTTGTGGCAACAATTTTTTTTGGTATATGATTTTAATACTTTAATTATTTTAGTGACAACAAAAATTAGTTATCAAGAAAATTAACATAATCCATGATGATTTCTACGAAAGTATCATAAAAAATATTTTTAAATTTTATTTTTTATGATAACTTTTTTTTTGTAACTAAATTTATTTTTAACAATGACATAAATTATCGTATAAAATTTTTATTATTTGCCCCAAGTTAATATTGTAATAAAAAATTATTAGTTTTTATTATAAGTTTTTATCATCATACATAATTATTTTTTATCTATCACAATATATTCTTATCAAAAAAATTTTATAATCTATATCAAAATAAATTTGTTCCAAGTTATTTTTATCATATAAAATAATTTAATAAAAATTTTTGAATAAAATATGAACAACCTTTTTTTTATCCCATCATCTGAAATGAATGTGAAATTTATTTATTTATTTTTTTATTTTACAAGATAAATTTGCCTCAAATGAATATATATCTTTATTTGACATTTAAAGATATGAAATTTTAGACTTGCTTTGTCATTTTTCTAGAACTCATAATGAAATATAAACTTTGAAAATAATAGTTCAATGATTGTTAAATATATTTTATCTAAAATGTAATGCATCTCGATTTTAAATTCTTAGTTACAAGAATGTTACAAAATTTATGTATATATATATATATATCTCAAATTTCTATAATAATAGAGCTTTTTTTGTGACAATAGAAATCATGATATTTTGCGCCAGCAAAGCTGATGTATGCTATAGTACAATTGGTGATCTTCCTATCATTCATGTCCATAAAACTCATTATTGAACCTTTTTTTTTTTTTTTACAACAACAAACTTAATGATCATTATATTTAACTTTGCATGACAATAAAAATAGTCATAAATTACAACATAAGCAACAATTCTTATAACATCATGACAATAAAAATCATCACTAAATTAATTTTCAATGATGATTAATATAGTTGTCATCTAAAATGATAATAGAAGTAGTCAGATGTAATAGCTACACTATTTTTTCTACAATAACAAAAGAAGTTGCGACAAATAAATAATCTTTTAGTAAGAACAAAAAAAATTACAAAAATTATAGTATATATAGTGACTTTTAAATTTTTTATAATAAAATTATTTATTACAAAATTTCTTTCTTGTGAAGATAATTATTGCTACGAATAATAATTATATATGATGACTAATATTGTCAGAAAAAGAAAAAAAAAACTTTTCAATGATGGAGTTATATGTTATGATCTGGCTTTTTATTATTACAATAAATTTCTATTGATGAATTCTTTGGTATATCTAATAATTTTGATTGTAGATTTCTTGCAGAGATGGAACCGATCCTGTGCTCCGAACCTGGCTCGCTCAGCAAAGTTGCACTCGGCCAAAAATGAAAATAAAATCTGAGGTACCTTCGTGCAAGTTTCCTCTACCAGGAACGACCAGAGATGGAACCGCAAGTCACGTTCTGTACTTAAAAAAAAAAAAAAGAAACCGTCAACTTATTTTATTTTTAAAATGCAAGGGGGAGGGAAACTATCCATTTGCTACAAGACCAACAGGACAAGCGCAAGGTTCCCAGGATTGAAATTAGAAGTACGAGGTTCTTGTAAGTCTCGACCTACGATTCAAGTAACAGGTGCAAGAGGGGATCAGAAAACTTTTAAGATCATTTAGGGCTTATTGTTGTTGTTTGACAATTAAGACTCAGTTTCTAAAAAATCGTACATTTATAAGAAGAGGATATTTCACCTATCACTTAGATTCTAACTTTCTGTAAGGTTTGAAAAGTCTGTTTTTTTTTTTTTTCTTTTTTTTTAAACATTATTTCCGATTGAGCGTGTTCAACATTAACCAAACAATACGTGGTTGAAGATTTTTCAAAAAAAATCTCATTCTAAAAAATTCGACTAAGTAACTTGAAAGATTCCCCATAGATAATCAGGTGAAATCTCCAAGGTTAAAAATAATTACTTGCAACTTGATAATTATTAAAAATGAGGAAAATCAATTATAGAGTTTTCAGTTTTCTAAATTTTAAAATATATCTTGAATGAGAGCGTGATCGCCTCATGCGGCCTTCAAGCGCATAAAAATGACGTGCTGACAAGACTATATGGTGAGTAGACTCACCTAAAATATAACAATTATTCTATACACTCTTACTTTTTCCACGAAGATTCTGTTCTCGCTCTTTCTTTCTAATTTTCTGAACATTTAAAGAGGCTTCTAAGTTGCACCTTTAATGCGATCACGCTAGAACCATGAGGACCGTATCAAGTAAAGATATTTCGCTTACAATTTACACAAAGAAGCCAAAATTAATTATAATATCTAACACGTCGCTATCTAGATTTATTCCTTTTTATCTTATTTTTAATGTTCATTGTTTCGTTTACTTATTATATTTATAAAAGATTTTTAGTAAAACTAAATAATTTCCTTATCCACCGCAATTTATAAAATAAATATATAAGTCCTATTTTTTTAATTTTTTTAAATTTTAAAATTAACCTTCATTGTTGATGATAACTCTACTTTATTTACAGCCTTTTAATAATAATAATTAAAAAAAACAGAGCTTTACCTCTGAAGGGATGGAGGGATGGCTTAGGCTAGGCTTCTCTGGGACAGACTGCAAACAATATAAATTAATTCAGATTATAACCATGCTATTAACGAAAATTAAGAAAGAATTACAAAAACAAAATAGAGCTAAAAAGAATCCTAGAGATAGAAGGTTTCAGAGGGAAGGGTTCAGAGAGATTTTTAGAGAGAGAAAATAGGGTTAGGGAGAGATAAAGGTGGACAGGAAAAGTAAACTAAAGAGAGAAAATTTTTGAAGGGGGGGGGGGGGGGGGGGGGGGCGCCCTCTTAAAGGGGGGCCCAGAGAGTAAATGGAGCAGAGCTAGGAAATAGGATAGAAAGAGAGTAGGAGAGAGGGAAAGAAAAATAAAACAAAATAAATAAGAGGATAAGAAGGGGGCGGCGAGATTTAGTCCCTGTTTCACCGGATCGGGCCGGCAGATATTGAAAGGCGCAACAGGAGGAGAGAGAGAGAGAGAGAGAGAAGGGGGAGAAAGATGGTGGAGGGTGGCGGCGCTGACGTCGCCTGGGGCTGGGGGCGCGGCCCTCCCGCTCGGCTGCGAGCGGGGCCGGCAGGGCCGGGGGCAGGGAAATAGAGAGAGGGAGAGAGATGAGGAGGGGGTTCGGCTGCGACGCTTGGGCGGAGGCTACGAGCAAGAGCAGGGGTGGGAGGCACGGTGGCGGTTCGGCCGCGAGAGGGAGATGGGGTTCGAGAGAAAAAGGAAAGACTCAGAGAGAAAAGGGGGGAGAGAGACAGGAAAGGGAAGAGTACCTCGGCAGGGAACAGATGATCTGAGTACCTTACGTTCGGAAGGGCGCAACAGCAGTGTTAACAGAGCATCCACCGGCCCAGTCTCGCTTGCCGGCAAAACAAATTCATCTAGGACTTTCCAGCTAGACGACCGACTCTACTCCACTGCGAGTTGGGCTGAAAGAGGATGCGCGAATTCGATAGGTCTCGCTTTCGAGTTCACTTGATTGGAATAAATTTTAGATTTATATTTTTAAACACGCCAGCTGTTCCTTACGGAATAAACTAGCTTACGTATCCGTATGATATTTAATACAGTACGCCCGTTGAGTTAGTATATATTGACAACAGCGCTTAAAACATTATTTTTTTTAATTTGCATCTGTTAAAATAATATTATGTTTACAGCTATTTATAATAATAATAATAATAATAGATTATCAGTAAATGACAGAAAAAAACTTTTCTGTGAATTATATAAAAAGTATGCATATAGAAAATATAATTTTTAAAAAAATTAAATTAGAAATAAACATTTATAAATATGTAAGTTCAACTTGCAAGGATGTATAAGTTCAATTGGATATTGAATTTTTAAGATGTATATATTTTTTAAACAAGATAAGTCATCATCCAATGGATCGCTTGGTTTTCTTTTTCTTTAATTTGATATATATATATTTTTGCTATTATATATACCTATTATTTCTTTGAATATTATAACTTTATAAATATTTTTTCTTTAGATTTAATAATGACTATAAAAAATATATAATATGAATAATATATTATATTATTAAATCTATAGTCATTATTGTTGTGACTCTAGAATATATATATATATATATATATATATAATATTATATTAAATAATATTAATGGTTGTACAAGTATATAGGGAGCAATTGTGATGATTGCAGTAGTTTTGGCGGTGATAATAAAAAAATATAAAATTTTTATAAAGCTTAAAAATATTGAGATAGTATATTATATTATTAAGCCTATAATCATTATTAATGTTACTTTAGAATTTATATATATTATATTATATAATATTAATGGTTGTATTGGTGCATAAGAAACGTTTGCAATGGAGATAGTTTTAATGATGATAATAAAAAATTATAAAATTTTAATGAAGCTTAAAAATAAGATTTACAATGATGTTAGGGATTTGATATGGTATGATACAACACTCTTTTTAGCTAATTATTTTTTCTTTTTGAATAATTAATTATTCATGAAAAGCAGCAGCGCACCAAAAAAAATAAGACACTATAAAAAATATGTAAGAAAAATAGTGGATTAGAAAAGTTAGAATCTAATACTAATATACCATATTATTAATAATTTTTATTATCTTTATATATTAATAAACATCTTTTCACATTGTTGATGCATTAATTTATTTTCGAAAAGGGTCATGACGCTGAAACGAAAAGCTATATGTATTTTTTAAAACACAAGCGTTCAAGCATTACACTGAGGCGACGCGGCATTGGCTTGGCGACGACTTGGTCACCATAGTTTGGTAACCATAGCCTTTGCTGTCTTGGTTAATGATTTCTTATGCTCTTTAGAAAAGAACTGCTTGCGTCATGCAAACAAAAATCAAGAGATAAATTAATGAGAACAGTTTTTCTACTTAGAAAAAGAAAAAAAAAAACCGCGTCACGTCAATCGGATGGCAGAGTTGGGGTTCCCTGTTGTTTCCCCAGCTGTACGTTATTGACAGTCTAAACGCCCGGGTGTGAAATGTCTGGCATTAATTAAAAAACCTTAAAGACCAAAAATACATCAAACATTGGAATTTGACCGCGCGTGGGACCCATGAGGAGGGGTAGTGAGGAAAAAGATTTGTTGGCTGCTTTTGGATTTTGGAAGCAGGGAAAAAGACGGGACACGGGCAGTTCAATTGAAAGCTCAATTTGGAATTCGAAGGTTGGGCCTCTACTTTATACAGCTCGGATATCCATGCAATGTGCAATATTAGAATTATTTTGGTATTCTAAAAATATATATTGATATTATATTTTTATTATTATAAAGATAATATAAATATTATATAAATATAATATTTTGATAATATTATAATGATTAATAATATTAATAATAATATAATATATATTATAATAATAATTAATATTATATAATTATAATATTATAAATATTATATGAAATCTGCCATCTATCTAATGCTACGTTGAAATATATTTTTTAACAAAAAATATATTATTATTTTATATATATTTAAAATTCAACGCTCTTTCTTTCGGATCAAAAAAAAAAAAAAAAAAAAGAAAAAAAGAAAGAAAGAAAAGTCAAATTATCTTTTTAACCTATGTTTTTTCTCTTGTTCTTCTTCGGCTGCTTTTTCTAAAATAATTAGTAGAATATATAATATAGCTAAGCGCTTAACATCTATTATTCAGATGTTGTGTGGTCTCGAAGGATAGCATTTTTAGGATCACTTTTGGTTGCGAGCTACATTCATGAGAACTTGTTACCATCAATTACAAAATTACTTTAACTTATTATAACCTTTTTTTAGAACACCATTCAAAAATTTTAAAGTAGAAAAAATAGAGTTCGAAAATTAAACACCTATTACTTTGTTTTAACAGTCAGCTTTAGGCAAATAAAAAAAAAAAATCAAAGATTAAAATAAAATTTTACACCCCGAACATGTTATTAAAATTAACATGCTATCCCACAGCCCTACATTAATATCCAGAACCACGTCTAGCTTTCTTAAAATTAAATTTTTTATTATCCACTATGATGAAGATTGAAAAGAGTGAAAGGAATCAACGTTCGAGATTGCATGCAAATTAAATTTATCTGAAAACAGCTTGCTTGATAGAGTCAAGATTAGATCAAATCCTACTTCCTTTTGGGACAGCCTTTTTCAGCTGCTTTTTCTAAAATGGTTAGTATGATATATAATATAGTCAAGAGCTTAACTTTTTTTTTTTTTTTTTTGCTACATGGTTCTGTTCGGTAGCCTTTTCAGGACCACCTTGCAAGTCACCTTCATGAGAGAATTTGTTGTCATCCATCATAGAAATTACTTTAAGTTACTATAATCTTTTTTAGAATACTATTTGAAAATTTTCAAGTTAAAAAGAATGCCGTTTGAAAAATGTTTTTAAAAAAAGTTATGTGACAGTAGCGGAGCCTTCTTCTTTTCCGTCATTCTCCTTGCTTTCCACGATGCTCTTAGAAACAAAAGCTATAGGAAAGAAAAAGTAGAAACCCATTTTAAAACCCATAAAGCGACGATTCTTTTCTTGATAATAAAATTGAAATGCCGATCCACTTGTCACAGCTCAAAAAGATTAAAAAATTAATATATTGACACTTGGCAAGAATAAAAAAAAACTACATATCATAATATATTATTTTATATATTTTTGTAAGTCTAATTTTAATCATGTGTTTAACAAAATTATTTATAAAAAAATAATAATGCAGGTTTGATGGAATGATGTGGGTGCGTATATGGTTTCGTACTCGTAAAAAATTATGATGTCCTATCGAATGTTTAGAGAATGCTTAGAATATATAAGCAATTATGTAGGTTTTATAATATTATATAAAAAATTTATTATAAATTATCAAATCATAAGGATTAATTTTTTAAGTTATTTAGATCAGAGGATGAGTGGCCTTCTACATGTCTTCTTCTACCGATAAAATATAGAAGCAATTAAAATATTCAAATATAGCACGAATGCATGGATATTATTCTTAAATATAAAACAAACTTTAATAAAAAAAAAAAAGAAAAAAAAAGGAGAAGAATGATGGTCGAGATAGGTTCATAGCCTAACATGGCAGATCTTGAGGGCGTATAGGCAAATGCACCTTTCTTGGTGGAAGGGAGGCTTGCTTTTAGAAATGTCACCAAAAAGGAGAGAAATTTACAGAGCTACCATTGGGAGTGACACGATCGGTGCATGCATCTCTCCTGCTTAGAATGAAAATAGAGGAGAAAAATGGTCTGAAACCTCTTGTGGCCCACTCATTCATTGCCCCGTCAGATTACTGTTCCTTCGCCACAAGAAGGCAGAGAGCTCTCTGCCACGTGGCAGCAGCGGAGCTTTGCCATATGATTAAAAGCTGAGCCCTGCTCCTTCTCAGGCTCAGCTTTCACGTATGTGTGTGTATATATATATATAATAGATTAGCTGAATACGACATGGGATCAATTATGAATTTGATAGTTACTATATATATATATATATATATTAGTTCCATCACATTGTAAGGATAGGGTTTGACTTTATATGCCTTAAAAGCTTTAGAGAACATTATAGGCTTATAAAGAGGATTTTGACATATTATTTGAATGAAAAATCTATAGTGAATGATTGAATATATTATGATGGAGGAGTATCCTTCTAATACCCTAATTTTTTTTCTTTAGAGATATTAAACGGACCGATTCGGCATGGCCTGATCCACTACAGTGGTCGATCCGCAAGCCAAGATACTGATCTGCGAGCCATCATATCATGCTGTATCAGCCCATATCCTATAGTGGGCTGTGCCAACTGTAATATTTTGAACTTGGAAGACTTGTAATTTCATTTTAAGCATGTTTTTATTGTTAGTTTAACCTTCTAGTGTGAATGATTGAGTGAAAATTTTAAGAAAATGTGAAAGCTGAAATTTTGAAGGTTGTTTTGAGTTTTCTCCTATGATCCTTTCAAAATATTGATAAAGTCACTTATTTGGGCTTTTAATCAAAGTTTTTGTGATGATTTCAATGTTTGCTGATTGTTTTTGATCCTTGGAAGATGTTAGAATGAAGATTTTGGAAGTTGGAATGCTTTAGAATGGCTTTTGGAAAGGTTTCATGATGTTTGTAACTCATCTATCAGCTAATTGGGAAAATGGCTGAAATTTTTGAGTTGATAGTCACCAACTTTGACATTTTGGTTGATCAAGTTGGATTCTGTGAGCAAACAGGGAAAGTTAGCTGACTCTAGAGTCAGCTAACTCCCTGAAGCTCACTGTTAAAGAACTGGGAGAATTTTTGTTGCCACAGTAGTCGACTCTTTAGTCGACTACTATGAAAAAGTTTTCTGTAAAACTTGCCTGGGAGGATTTTTGGCCAAAGTAGTCGGCTAGTTAGTCGACTACTTTGAAAAATATCTCTGTAAAAGTGGTTTGGAAGAGATTTTTGCCACAGTATCCGACTACCTAGTCGACTACTGTGGGAATATTGTCTGTGAAGTTGGTTTGAGATCAATTTCACTCTTAATTAAGGACTTCCCAGTGGATCACCCATCGCTTTCACCCAGGTCACCCATCGCTCTCACCCAAGCACGCTTAACTGAGGTACTTCCCAGTGGATCACCCATCGCTCTCACCCAGGTCACCCATCGCTCTCACCCAAGCACGCTTAACTGAGGTTTCAAGTGGACAAAAATCTTCTGTGGAAGTGGTTTGAGAATAATTTCACTCTCATTAGTTAGCATCCATGCTAATTAACAGGTGGATATATATCTGATAACGAAAATTTGGCTAGGGGCATTAATAAAAATTTGACTAGGGGCAAAAGTGAAATTTGATAAAAAGTCATTTGAGGATTTGATCAAGGGCAAGGTAGGAAAGAAAATTGAAGGGGCAAAAATACTTGGTGGAGAAGGAAGCCATGTGAGCTTTAAAAGCCGTGACTTAAGAGTAGAGAGGGGCAAAATAGAAATTTCCAAAAGCATTTAAGGCTACCCATCCCTTCTTAGTCCTTAAGCGACCGTGTGAAAGGAGAGAAAAAGGGAGAAAGGGGGGGGGAGAAAAGAGAAAGAAAAGATGAGAGGTTCTGCCAGCCGTGGAGAAGAAGAAGAGAAGAAGAAAAAGAAAAGAAGAAGAAGAGGAAGGGAAGGAAAGGAAAAAGGCTCGGTAGTTTAGCCATCTTCTCTATGGTAAGCCCAAGCTTCTTTAAGCTAGAGAATGATGTTTAAAGCTCATGATTTAGAGGCAAATGAGGAGATAGCATGTTTACATTGTAAATCTTTGAGTATGTTAGGGATTGAGGAATACTATGCTAAGATATGAAGGCATAGAGCATGTATGCATAGTTTCGTGAAACCCTTGGTGCTTGTGATCCTAATAATGCATGTATGATGACTTAGGCCAAGAGATTGGTTCAAGGGAGCCAGAGTAAGGGAAATAGCAGCTATAGCAGTGTGCTAGCAGTTATAGTAAGTGGGTTTCTCATCTAGCTTTGAGAAATATTTTATGATAGCATAGTGATATTTTGCTATAAATTAGAATATGTTGTGCTAAGTATATTATTTCAAGTAGTTAAATATGGGAAATGAGATCCCAGTTATGATGTATCTTATTGTCAAAGCATATTCTAAAGCAAAGCATGAGTTTAAGAGCAAAGCATGAGTTTAAAGCATATTTTAAAGCAAAGCATGAGTTTAAGAGCAAAGCATAGGTTTAAAGCATATTTTAAAGTAAAGCATGAGTTTAAAAGCAAAGTATGAGTTTAAAGCATGTTCTAAAGCAAAGCATGAGTTTAAAGCATATTTTAAAGTAAAGCATAAGTTTAAGAGAAGAAAAGGAAACATGGGCTAGAGCATGTTTCAATGCAAAGTGAGTTTCAGCAAAGCATAAGTTTCAGAAAAAGCATGAGTTTTAGCAAAGCATGAATTGAAGAAAAGAAAAGGAAACATGGTCTAGAGCATGTTTCAAAGCAAAGTATAGAGTTTCATGAAAAGCATGGTTTGGATAAAAACACATGTTTCAGTAAAGTATGGAATTTACTTTTCAGATTTATGTTTCAAAGAGATGCTTGGGCATGCATGAATATCAATGTTTCAAAGAAAGTATAGCTGGTTGTATATTGGATTATAAACTTATATTGGAGTATTTTTACAGCATAAGTATAAAGAGCATGGGGCCATATATGGGGCTGATCATCCTGTAGACTGTGCCATAGCATGAGCATTGCACACACTATTATAGCCGGCACCTCCTTGCGACTCAATCGTACTATGATCCCGAGGTCAGGGGGAGTATAAGCTAGATCAGCCCAGTAGGGCAGATTGCAAGCAACCCAGTGGGGCAAGAATCACAGCTTGGTTAAGAGCTAGATTACTATATAGCCCGAGGGGGCATAGGCCCATGGAGGGGACAAGCAGGAGGCCCAGGGAAAAGGGGCAAGCTCACACATGGGGTGAACCGTACATGTAAGGGGTACCATGTGGTGCGGGGATCCTCGGCACTCAGTACACTCACCCACTAAGGGTACACCTGCAGGAGGGCGACTGTAGGGATGTACCTTAGTGGTAGTACATACAGCCCAGCATCATGAAGTTTTGAAAAGGTAGCATTTTCTTATTGAAGTTATATTATTGGAAGCATAAGCTAACTTATTAGTTTTCTTATCTCATTGAAAAAGATTTCTGTATTTATTGTGATGTGTTCTATCAGTATGCTTATTGGTTTTTAAAATGTGGTTATCAGTTTTTCCCATTGTTAGATGGCTATCCAGTCACTGGGACTTAGGTCTTACCCCTCTATTGTTGAAATTTTTTCTGGATTACAGATCAGAGTTAGCAGGTTGGCTCTTGGATGCCTGATTTTGATATGGGCTGCTAGATCTGTATAAATTGGTTGATGACATGGATTTATGTTACTTGGATTGTATATGTATTGATAATGGATATGGATGGATTTGTATAACTGTAACCCTATGATGTATTTTGGACTTGGGTGGTTATGAGAAATGACTGTCATTGTGGAATGGATTTGTGCATATGGTCTTTATAGCAGTATAGTGATGAAAGTTATATTGCCTAGAATCATGTGTTGAATAATGTGAAAATCTTATGTTATCTGAGCAGGATGAAATAAATTATGATGTGATCTCATGAATAGTATGAATGAATTGAGCAGGTCAAAGTTTTTAGTAGGTTCTGTATTTTTGTGCATGTAACTTATGGCAATTGGATAGGGATCGCTAGAGCTTTATGGTACTTAGCATAAAGACTAGTAGATCTATACCCAATTTTCATAAGAAATTATGCCGTCGGAAAGAGGCCCCGACAGGTTTTTGGTATCAGAGCTTAGGTATTAGATCTTAAGGGCATAAGCATGAATTTAGCATGAGTGAGTATGGTTTTAGATGATGAACCTGATCAAATGAATTGTGTCTTGTAGGATGGTTTCTACCAGGACAAGAATGGATGGAGAACAGTCCTCAAAGAGAGGCAGAGGTAGGGGTAGGCCTAGAAAGTTTGATAAGGAAGGCCAACCTAGTAGAGCTGTTTCTAGTGATCCACCATCTGATGGTGCAGGGGTGGAAGTATCTCAGGAGCATATGCATGATACTCATTCCCATTCTGCTACCCCGATGCCAATGGACCCCTCCCTGGCACAGGCTCAGGGGCCGAGTATGCTAGATTTGGTAGGTATGATCACTCAGGTAGTGGGAGCAACAGTGACCTCTAATTCCAGCTTTCAGTCTAGAAATCTTGAATCAGAAAGGAATGTAGAGAGAACTAGAAAGTTGGGGGCTCTAGAGTTTCAGGGAACCACTGATCCTATTCAGGCTGATGTTTGGCTTCAAAGGATAGAAATGGTCTTTGAAGTGATGAAGTGCTCTGAGGAGCAAAAGCTGAGTATAGCAACCTTCTTGTTAGAAGGAAGAGTATAAAATTGGTGAAGGTCTGTTAGTAGTAGACAACCCCAAGGTGTGGGTGACCTGGAAGAGTTTCAAGAAGGAATTCTATCAGCAATATTATTCAGAGGTGTATAGAGATCAGAAGAGGAGAGAATTTCTTAATTTAACTCAGGGAAAGATGTCTGTAGCTGAGTATGAGGCTACCTTTATTGAGTTGTCTCGATTTGCTGAAGCCCTAGTAGTCGATGAGAGGGAGAAATGTAGGCTGTTTCAGGATGGATTAAATCTCCCAATCAAGGCTAAGACCAGTATGCAGTGTTATAGTAGTTATTCTGAGCTGGTGCAAGGGGTTTTCAAGGCAGAGGAGATAGAGAAGGAGTTCCTTAGTAGGAGGCAGGAGAGGTCAAAAAGGGGTGCACCTAGTTTCCTTTCAGGTACAGGAGGAACTCAGCAGTTCAAGAAGCCCCAGAGGGCGGGACAGTCTAGTTTCAGTTACAGAGCTCCTGTAGATGTTGGTAGAAGGTCAGCATCTATGTCTGTATCTAGCCCTATCCAGAGGAAAATAGTATATGGAGGGATGTCTCAGGCTGTTAGTAGTAGAGTGGCAGGAGAGATAAGAGATCAGAGCCGCTCCCTTGGTGGTGGGAGGACACTACCCCAATACAATGTCTGTGGGAAGATGCACTCTGGGAAATGTAAGAGAGGTAATAGAGGATGTTATATATGTGGTCAGATGGATCACTTGAAGCGAGATTGTCCCAAGAGAGTGTAGGGCAGCGATCATCCTCAAGGAATAGCTGCACCTAGAGGACAACCTGCTAGGTGAGGAGATAGCAGTATCTCAGTTTCAGCCAGTCAGATGAGATCTAGTGCTAATTAGCAAGGGATGATTCCTAGTGTTCCAAGGGCTAAAGCTAGAGTTTTTGCAATGACCAGGCAGGAGGCTTAGGTCAACCCAGATGTGGTGACAGGTATATTACCCATTTGCAATTCTGATGCTTATGTTTTAATTAATTCTGGATCTACACATTCATTCATAGCAGTAGATTTCATCAAGCATCTAGATAAAGCTGTGAGTTTGTTGGTAGTCAGTTGGTAGTATCCGTGCCAGTAGGGAAACCTTTCATTGCGTATCGTATGTATAAAGATTGTGCCATTTTAGTAGAGGGCCAAGAATTGTTAGCAGATCTGATTCCATTAAATCTAAAAGAATTTGATGCTATATTAGAGATGGATTGATTATCAATGCATAGGGCCAAAGTAGACTATTCAAAGAAAGAAGTAGTATTTCCTACCTCAGATGGTAGAGAGATTTATTTTGTAGGAGAAAAGAGAGTGTTGCCCTCAAGTGTGATTTCAACCTTGACAGCTAGCAGAATGCCAAAAAAGGGGTATGAAGCCTATCTAGCTTGTGTAGTGAATTTAGAGGATAATGGTCCAGAGCTATCTGATATTCCGGTGGTATGTGAATTTTCAGATGTATTTCCTGAAGAGTTGCCAGGATTGCCATCAGACAGAGAGATAGAGTTCAGTATAGACTTGACCCCTGATACTAGAGCTATAGCCAGGGCACCCTATAGAATGGCTCCAGCAGAATTGAAAGAATTAAAAGTCCAGCTTCAGGAGTTGCTTGATAAAGGGTTTATTAGACCCAGTGTTTCACCTTGGGGTGCACCTGTGTTGTTTGTAAAGAAGAAAGATGATACCTTGAGGTTATGCATAGACTATAGACAGCTCAACAAGGTGACCACTAGAAATAATTATCCCTTGCCAAGGATAGATGATTTGTTTGATTAGCTTCAGGGGGAAGCAGTGTTTTCAAAGATTGACCTTAGATCTGTGTATCGTCAGTTGAAAATAAAGAAAGAGGATGTACCAAAGACTGCTTTCAGGACTAGATATGGTCATTATGAGTTTTTGGTGATGCCTTTTGGCTTGACCAATGCCCCAGCTGCTTTTATGGGATTAATGAATCAGGTGTTTCAGAAATTTTTAGATAAATTTGTGATAGTGTTCATTGATGATATCCTAATCTATTCTAGAAGTAGAGAAGAATATGAGCAGCATTTGAGGACAGTGCTGCAGATCTTGAGGGAGAAGCAACTGTATGTCAAGTTGAGTAAAAGTGAATTTTGGCTAGATGAAGTTAAATTTTTGGGACATGTGATATCAGCTAAGGGTATTATGGTAGACCCTCAGAAAATAGGGGCAATAGTGAATTGGGAAGCACCTACAAATTTGACAGAGGTGAGGAGTTTCTTGGGCTTGGCAGGATACTATAGAAGATTTATAGAAAACTTCTCTATTATAGCTTCTCCCATGACCAAGCTATTAAGAAAGAATACCAAATTTGAATGGTCTAGTGAATGTCAGGAAAGTATGGATGAATTAAAGAGAAGATTGACTTCAGCTCTAATGCTTTCCCTCCCGTATAGTAACAATTGATTTTGTGATATATAGTGATGCTTCTTTCAAAGGTTTGGGGTGTGTATTGATGCAAAATAAGAAGGTGACTGCCTACATCTCTAGACAGTTAAGGTCTCATGAAAAGAATTACCCTATCCATGATTTAGAACTAGCAGCAGTAGTATTTGCATTAAAAGTATGGAGACACTATTTGTATGGGATGAAATGCCAGATATTTACAGATCACAAAAGCTTAAAGTATATCCTAACACAAAAAGAATTGAATCTCAGGCAAAAGAGATGGATAGAGTTGATAAAAGATTATGACTGTACTATAGAGTATCACCCAGGGAAAGCCAATGTAGTGGCTGATGCATTGAGTCGGAAGTCTACAGCAACCTTAGCTTCCATTAGAGCAGTGCAGTTATCTCTAATGTTAGAATTGAGAGAGCTAGATGCAGAGCTGGCAGTAGATAATTCAGGAGCCTTACTAGCAAATTTCAGAGTCAGACCAATGTTGCTTAAGGAAATAAGAGAGGCTCAAGTGCAAGATCTATAATTGCAAAAAGCTAAAGAATTAGTTCTGAGTAGGTCCCAATCAGAATTTTCAGTTAGAAATGATGATATGTTGTTATTTAAGGGTAGAGTATGTGTGCCAGCAGTAGAATCATTAAAGGAGAAAATTTTGAAGGAAGCCCGTAGTTCAGCCTATGCAATGCACTCAGGAAGCACTAAGATGTATAGAACTATTAAGCAAAATTATTGGTGGTATGGGATGAAAAGGGAGATAGCTGAGTTTGTCTCTAAGTGTTTGGTATGCCAGCAGATCAAAGCAGAACATCAGAGTCTAGCTGGTAAAATGTAGCCATTATTTGTGCCAGAATGAAAGTGGGAGCACATTACTATGGATTTTATTGTGGGTCTCGCAAAGACAAGAAGAAGTAATGATTCTATTTGGGTGATAGTAGATAGATTGACAAAATTTGCCCACTTTTTGCCTATCCAGATTTCATTACCTTGGATAGATTAGCAAAATTATATGTGAATGAAATTGTGAGTAGACATGGGGTGCCAGTATCCATTGTATCAGATAGAGATCCAAGGTTCACATCTCATTTTTGGACAGAGTTGCAGAAAGCTTTAGGCACTAAGTTGAGATTTAGTACAACATTTCACCCTCAAACTGATGGGCAATCTGAGAGAACTATCCAGACACTGGAGGATATGTTGAGAGCATGTGTTATTGAATTCTCAGGTAGCTGGGATGAGCACTTGCCATTGATTGAGTTTGCATATAATAACAGTTATCATTCTAGCATTGATATGGCACCTTATAAAGCTTTGTATGGAAGAAAATGTAGAGCCCCAGTGTGCTGGGATGAGGAAGGAGAAAGGAGGCTACTAGGCCCAAGTTGGTGCAGCTCACAACAGATCAGGTTAGAATTATTAGAGCTAAATTAAAGACAGCCTAAGATAGACAGAAGAGCTATGCAGATAAAAAGCATAGAGATATGAAATTTGAAGTAGGAGATAAAGTATTTTTGAAGGTGTCTCCTTGGACGAGCATCATAAGATTTGGGAAAAAAGAAAAATTAAGTCTCCGATACATTGGACCCTATGAAATTATTGAGAAGATTAGGATACTTGCATACAGATTGGCCTTGCCACCACAACTGTCTCAGATCCATAATGTGTTTCATATATCAATGCTTAAGAAGTATGTGCCAGATTCCTCTCATGTGCTTCAGTCAGAGCCAATAGAGTTACAAAAAGATTTATCTTATGTAATAGAGCAGTGCAAATTTTGAGCAGAGAGGTTAAATAGCTCCGTAGTAAAAAAATTCCTTTAGTTAAAGTGCAGTGGCTGAACCATCAGAGAGAAGAAGCTACATGGGAGAGAGAGGATGAGATGAGATTGAAGTACCCTCAATTGTTCCAAGTTAAAAATAGCTAAATTTCGGGGATGAAATTTCCTAAAGGGGGGAAGATTGTAATATCCTGAACTTGGAAGACTTGTAATTTTATTTTAAACATGTTTTTATTGTTAGTTTAGCTTTCTAGTGTGAATGATTGAGCGAAAATTTTAAGAAAATGTGAAAGCTGAAATTTTGGAGGTTGTTTTGAGTTTTCTCCCATGATCCTTTCAAAATACTGATAAAGTCACTTATTTGGGCTTTTAATCAAAGTTTTTGTGATGATTTCAATGTTTGCTGATTGTTTTTGATCCTTGGGAGAGGTTAGAATGAAGATTTTGGAAGTTAGAATGTTTTAGAATGGCTTTTAAAAAGGTTTCATGATGTTTGTAACTCATTTATCATCTAATTGAGAAGATGGCTGAAATTTTTGAGTTGATAGTCAGCCAAATTTGAAAATTAGTTGACTCTTTAGTCAGCTAACTTTGACATTTTGGCTGACTGTTGGATTCTGTGAGCTAACTGGGGAAGTTAGCTAACTCTAGAGTCAGCTAACTCCCTGGAGCTCACTATTAAAGGCCTGGGAGAATTTTTGTTGCCACAGTAGTCGACTCTTTAGTCAACTACTGTGGAAAAGTTTTCTGTAAAACTTGCCTGGGAGGATTTTTGGAACTAGTCGACTACTTTGGAAAATATCTTTGTAAAAGTTGTTTGGAAGGGAGTTTTGCCATAGTAGCCGACTACCTAGTCGACTACTGTGGGAATATTGTCTATAAAGTTGGTTTGAGACCAATTTCACTCTTAATTAAGGACTTCTCAGTGGGTCACCTATCGCTCTCACCCAAGCACACTTAACTGAGGTTTCAGGTGGACAAAAATCTTCTGTGAAAGTGGTTTGAGAATAATTTCACTCTCATAAGCTAGCATCCATGCTGACTAATAGATGGATAACCCCTGTTATTTATCTGATAACGAAAATTTAGCCAGGGGCATTAATGAAAATTTGATTAGGGGCAAAATTGAAATTTGATAAAAAGTCATTTGAGGATTGGTCAAGGGCAAAATAGGAAAGAAAATTGAAGGGGCAAAAATACTTGATGGAGAAGGAAGCTATGTGGATTTTGAAAAGCGTGACTTAAGAGTAGAGAGGGGCAAAATAGGAATTTTTAAAAGTATTTAAGGCCACCCATCCCTTCTTAGTCCTTAAGCAGCCTTGTGAAAGGAGAGAAAAAGGGAGAAGGGGGGGGGGAGAAAAGAGAAAGAAAAGAGAAGAGGTTCTGCTAGCCGTGGAGAAGAAGAAGAGAAGAAGAAAAAGAAAAGAAGAAGAAGAGAGGAAGAAGAGAAGAAGAGGAAGGGAAGGAAAGGAAAAGGGCTTGGTGGTTTAGCCATCTTTTCTATGGTAAGCCCAAACTTCCCTAACCTAGAGAATGATGTTTAAAGCTCATGATTTAGAGGCAAATGAGGTGATAGCATGTTTACATTGTAAATCTTTGAGTATGTTAGGGATTGTGGAATATTATGCTAAGATATGAAGGTATAGAGCATGTATGCATAGTTTCATGAAACCCTTGATGCTTGTGACCCTAATAATGCATGTATGATGACTTAGGCCAAGAGATTAGTTCAAGGGAGCCAGAGCAAGGGAAATAGCAGCTATAACAGTGTGCTAGCAGCTAAAGTGAGTGGGTTTCTCATCTAGCTTTGAGAAATGTTTTATGATAGCATAGTAATATTTTGCTATAAATCAGAATATGTTGTGCTAAGTATAATATTTCAAGTAGTTAAATATGATAAATGAGAACCTAGTTATGATGTATCTTATTCTCAAAGTATATTCTAAAGCAAAGCATGAGTTTAAGAGCAAAGCATGAGTTTAAAGCATATTCTAAAGCAAAGCATGAGTTTAAGAGTAAAGCATGGGTTTAAAGCATATTTTAAAGTAAAGCGTGAGTTTAAAAGCAAAGTATGAGTTTAAAGCATGTTTTAAAGCAAAGCATAGGTTTAAAGCATATTTTAAAGCAAAGCATAAGTTTAAGAGAAGAAAAGGAAACATGGGCTAGAGCATGTTTCAAAGCAAAGTGAGTTTCAGCAAAGCATAAGTTTCAGAAAAAGTATGAGTTTCAGCAAAGCATGAATTTAAGAAAAGAAAAGGAAACATAGGCTAGAGCATGTTTCAAAGCAAAGTATAGAGTTTCATGAAAAGTATGGTTTGGATAAAAATACATGTTTCAGTAAAGCATGGAATTTACTTTTCAGATTTATGTTTCAAAGAGATGCATGGGAATGCATGAATATCAATGTTTCAAAGAAAGTATAACTGGTTGTATATTAGATTATAAACTTATATTGCAGTATTTTTATAGCATAAGCATAAAGAGCATTGGGCCATCTATGGGACTGATCACCCTGTAAACTGTGCCATAGCATAAGCATTGCACACACTATTATAGCCGACACCTCCTTGCGACTCAATCGTACTATGATCTCGAGGCCAGGGGGAGTACAAGCTAGATCAGCTCAGTGGGGCAGATTGCAAGCAGCCCAGTGGGGCAAGAATCACAGCTCGGTTAAGAGCTAGGTTACTATATAGCCCGAGGGGGCATAGAGATATAGGCCTATGGAGGGAGCAAGCAGGAGGCCCAGGGAAAAGGGGCAAGCTCACACCTAGGGTGAACCACACATGTGAGGGGTGCCATGTGGTGCGGGGATCCTCGGCGCTCAGTACACTCACCCACTAAGGGTACACCTGCAGGAGGGCGACTGTAGGGATGTACCTTAGTGGTAGCACATAGCCCAGCATTATGAGGTTTTGAAAAGGTGGCATTTTCTTATTGAAGTTATATTATTGGAAGCATAAGCTAACTTATGAGTTTTCTTATCTCATTGGAAAAGATTTTTGTATTTATTGTGATGTGTTGTATCAGTATGCTTATTGGTTTTTAAAATGTGGTTCTCAGTTTTTTCCATTGTTAGATGGCTATCCAGTCACTGGAACTTAGGTCTCACCCCTCTATTGTTGAAATTTTTTCTGGATTACATATCAGAGTTAGCAGGTTGACTCTTGAATGCCTGATTTTGATATGGGCTGCTAGATGTGTATAAATTGGTTGATGACATGGATTTATGTTACTTGGATTGTATATGTATTGATAATGGATATGGATGGATTTGTATAACTATAACACTATGATGTATTTTGGATTTTGGTGGTTATGAGAAATGACTGTCATTGTGGAATAGATTTGTGCATATGGTCTTTATAGCAGTATAGTGATGAAAGTTATATTGCCTGGAATCATGTGTTGAATAATGTGAAAATCTTATGTTATCTGAGCAGGATGAAATAATTGTGATGTGATCTCATGAATAGTATGAATGAATTGAGCAGGTCAAAGTTTTTAGCAGGTTCTGTATTTTTGTGCATGTAACTTATGGCAATTGGATAGGGATCGCTAGAGCTTTATGATACTTAGCATAAAGACTAGTAGATCTCTACCCAATTTTCATAAGAAATCATGCCGTTGGGAAGGGGACCCGACACCAACACCGCCTACCAATATCGGAAGGTTGGTCTGATACAATTCACAAGCCTAGCTCAGGGTGGACCGTGCTGTGCTATGCCTAGAATGTAGGTTGGCCCACGTGTTGATCCATGTAACGTTTATAATCTTACTTTTAAAAAAATTGTATACAAAAAAATTACAATTGCTTCATTTCATTTATGCTCTATCCTTTTCTTCGTCTTCTAATCATTCAGAGGAAAGTGTTCAATTTTCTAATCTTCATCTTCATTTTTTGTCCGACACCGTCCGGGTCCTAAGTTATCGGTCCTTATGGACCAACCTGTTAGCCAATCAAATTTTTATTTATTATTATTTTTATTATTTTAAAACTAATTTCTTAACTATGGAGGTTTAATTTAGCCTTTTCATAAGTGGATAAAGCGGCTATCCCTTTAAAGTTTAAAGTATTTTTATGGCTAGCTATAAGGAATAGACTTCAATGTTCTAGAAAAGAAAGGATAAGCTGCGAGCATAGATAACCTCTTATGTGGACAAGCATTGGAAACTACAAACCACTTATTCCTGTGAAGTTCCTTTAAGAGAGTACTATCAATTAAGGATTGTTTGAACTTAAGAAGATGATTATCTAAACTCACTAATCTTTGAAAGATTTGGAGGAAAAGGAACATTCAACCCAATCTATGGAAGGCTTGAGATTAGTTAGCAGTGACGGTGTGCCATGATTTATAGATCAAAAGAAACCCTAGAAATTTTGTTGACAAGAGATCTTCCTCTTCCTCCATTTTTCACAAGGCCGTTCACACCTTTCACTCTCCAACCAATCTCTATTTTTCTCTAGCTTTTTTTCATAAAGTCATTAGCTTTTATCGCACACCCTGTCCTCTATCCAGTAAGGAGCAGGGGAGAATAAAATAAGAGCAAAAGGAATCTCTTTGTGATACTCTATTGATGTATCTCATTCTACTACTTCTCTAATCTACTTGTCAGTTCTTTCCTTTTCCTTCCTTTTCTCCACATTATATATATTAATTTTATAATAAATCCATTGAGCCGGGCACGGGAGGGGGAGCTCCTAGCTTCTCCATCTTTCCATAAAAAATAAATAAAAAAAAAAAACTCCACGTATCCTCACAAAAAGAATAAAATTTCTCAAATATGGAATTTTTGCCTTTTGTAAATCTGAGGAATTCTTTATTATTCTCCTATAAATTCTGATTTCTTGTTTATATTAGTATTACAAAACTCTAGTTCCCCCTTTTGAAAAATAGGGAATGGAGGGGTGACTCATCCAATTCAATGAGATATTACAAAACTTGTTCTTTACAAAGGCCAAAGCTTACCACAGAGACATCTGACCCAGGGATCCTGAGGAATCCAAAACAGCGCAATAGAAGGAGATGTAGGCATTAAGAAATGGAAGAATCATTCATACCCCATCAACTATATGATTATTTGAAAATGAAATAATAAAGCATTGATGCTGAAGCGTGCTTGCAGAATTACTTTGAAGACTGAACATAGGAACAGAGAGAATGGCTTAGATAGCAGTGGGTAGGAGGAGAAAAGACTCAGCCACCACTTAAATATGAACGCGGTCCTACCTGCCACTTTGGCCGGTTTGAATTCGTACCTGGTCACATTCATAAATAATACTTCTAAAGTCCAAAGGCAGTAAGATGTCGAAACAAGCACTCACCGTAATCATGCACCTCTGGAGATGGGATTTCCATCACCTCATTGCTGAGCTTTGTCCAAGAAGATGCTTCCACATGGACTTTTATTAAACTTGATTCCGGCTTCTTAAAGCGCTATCGCATTAGGGATCTCCTGTGGTGATCTTGGCGATGTTGGCGTGGTGAAAACTAACTGAATTGTGGGCATGGGAGGGTAGACAGGGAAATCAAATAGAGCAAACGATGAACATCCTCAACTGGAATGTAGAAAGAAGTTGCTTGTTTTCTGCAGGGATCGTGACTAATTAACCTCAGTGCACATTACCTTCATCATCACTAGTTTTAAGAACTTCATGCTAGTCCTGGATGACAGCACGGGATCTGGTTGTCAAGCAGCATCATATCATAATTCACGAGATTACAAATCTCCGATCTGCCAACGAATGAAATCTGACTATCTGCTCCGAGCTCTCCTCAAAGAGATACTGCACAGATATTGATTTGTTCACACATATCCACTTGTGATCTTGCATGGGCTTTGGACCTTGGCCATACCTCCCAGAGTAGAAGGGAATGTGACAAATGAATCACTCTGATAGATCCTGCAAGTCTGAACCATATTTTGGACAGATCTTAGGCAGCATCTCTCTCTCTGTTTCATCGATATCAATATGAATCTGCTTCTACTAAAGCGACTTGGCAGCACCTTTGATATGTGGAGGTGTTTCAGCTACTATATTTGCACCAAATCTCCTTCCTGAGTAAGGCTCTCTCTTTTTTTTTTTTTTCCTTAATAATGTGGAAGTTTTACTTGGGACCATGTGCTCCTAATCGCCCCTAATCTGCATCATTGCAAGGAAATTTAATCACATACATAAGATTGAGAGAATGAAAATAAAAACCTAAGGCACCTTCATACCAATGGCAAGAACGTGTGTCCAACATCTATTTATTATTTCTTTTCTTTTCTTTTTTGATTGAAGAGAAGGTATCAAGATCCCAGTTATTTAACAAAAGGTGGTGTAATACCCCAAAAATAGTCACACCTCAGATGAAAAATGAATGCGTTATGTGCTTATAACTCAAGTTCACTTATTATCCATTAACTTCCATTCGAATTTTTGAGCTACATTATTTTGGCCCGTTAATGGGTTAATTAGGGGTATTAGAGTTGGATGTAGAAGTTGGTGAGCATGAGGACAATCCATTAACTTCTACTTTTTTTATTGGGGGTATTAGAGCTGAGTGTGTAGAAGTTGATGAGAATTTTTGGGCTATGTAGTTTGGTTTCGGTCTCCTAATGGGTAGACTAAAACATACAGCCTGCTAAAGGGTAGACTAAAACATATGTGGGGCGTTACAGGTGGACTAAAACATGTACAAGATACAAGAAAAGGAAAGAGAGAAGAGGGAAAAGAAGGAGATGGCAAAGAGGATACAAAGCGGCAGAAGTTAAAAGTTCTCCCAAGCTGAAAACAAAGCCAAAAATTAAAGCTGAGTTGAGGGCTGCTAATCAACCTCCTAGCCCTGTCAAAGCTTTTCTTGTGCTGGCATTCAGAGCAGGGACCAGTCCTCGAGAAGCCTCAATGTCAATCTTAAAACAGAGGCAGGAAGAGTTTCTTTGGAAAATACTGGCCTTCCAAATGTTCAAGTGACAGCCAAAACTAACTGATACCAAGCTGGTCGAAGAAGCCTTTTAACCCCACGATTTCTTCATTTAGTCCAAAGAGAAGTGAGGCTCGTAGGTTGTCCGCAAAGAAAGAGGATCTAATAAGGCACAAAAGTTCTCTGAGAAAAAGGACAGCATACAAGAAGATGAGCAGCTGCTTCTGAAATGCTATTGCACAGCATTATAATTCATTATCATGTTTAAGCAAAGTGTGTTACGCTTGATTCATAAATTTTAAAATAATTTTTTATCTATGTAATGTAAGTATAATATTTTTCATATATGAAACCATGCATAAATAATTTTCATAATTTTAATATTCAACATTCATGCTATTTTTTTAAATAAAGCTTTGCAATATAAGTTTTTAAATATAATATATTATATCATGACAAAACATTAAAGATAAAGGTACTTACCGTCTTTCAGCTATAACTACTCCATCATAAACGCATGACTAATTCTTCAATCCTGACGATCCAATAAGATTAAAGACCTTGATCACAATATTAACATTCAATTTTCAACCATTATAGGAGTTGAGCACATACAAAAGATTTCAATCAGGATCTATTTATTGAAAGTTCTTATAAAGTTAATAGATTTTTTACTTCTTATAAGGTACTAATTTCGTAAAACTTTTAGATTTTCTACTTCTATCTAGATATCTATATTCTAAAGAAAACAAAAGTGATAAATATTAATAAATATCTAAAAATAAATTTGTAATTCCCATTAGACTTCAAATTTATATAATGTGAGTTTTTGAAAGAAGAATGTATAAAAATTTAAATAAAAATATCAAGGAAATTATTTCTAAATTATGTATGGTGGAATGATATTCTCATAAGTTTTCGGAAGTTTATTGGTGTGTTCATTAAGTTGTGCATAACTTCCTTATCTGATTTTAATTTTGGATGATTTAAGATGCATTAAAAAGATAACTCAATATGGACATTATGAATATAAATTTATATGAAAAGTTTAATAATATTATTATTTTAATTAAATTTTCTTTTTAACTGATGCATACTAAGTATGGGGTATTACATTAAGCCTATCAAGTAAGTATGGGGTATTACATTAAGCCTATCAAGTATTGGCCAAGCCATATTCCTTTTGTGGTTCCCAAAAATTTCATAGTTTTGATTAAAGCAGCTCAGTTTGTTCTAGTTTGGCACATTCCAGCCACCTTTTTATATTCGGGGATGACTCTAATACACACAGGAGGAATTTATTTGTACCAGCACATTTCAACCACCTTTTTATATTTGGAGATGACTCTAATACACATAGGAGGAATTTATTGGTATCAGTTTTTTCAAAATGAAAACCAAATTGTTTCTGAACGTAGGTCTTTCTAGATTTCTTTGATAAAGAAATGCTGAATTGAAACTACGTGGTTCAAAAACTCAAGTGAAAGTTAATTGGTAGTAGATAGACTTAAGTTATAAGTACATAATACTTTGCTTTCTCATCCAATGTAATACTATTTTTGGGGTATTACATCTTCATCAGGGCAGAGCATCTGATGATGAACACAAAACCACATAAAATAGGAGAGAACCAATGATAGACAAGTATAAGAAACATAAAGGAAAACCGATTCAAATACATCAAAAAGAAAAATTATTTACCACCACCATACTATATGATTATCACATGATAAAATAGAACAACTAAAGAACGTGAGAATTATTCATCACCACCACACTACATGATTATTACATGATAAAACAAAACAACTAAAGAATGTAAGAATTATTCACCATCACCATACTATATGATTATTATACGATAAAACAGAACAACTAAAAAACATTGATGCTGAAACTCGCTAGCAGAATTACTTTCGAGGCCAAAAGTAGGAGCGCACAGCGAAAATGGCTTGGATAAGAGTTAACAGGAAGGTCAAAGTCGCGGCTACCGCTACAATGGTTGACCACGGACTGCTGAAATAATTAAGGCGGAGATCAGCACGCCACTTATGAAATTTCAAATCCTTGTACGTGGTCACATCCCTGTATACGCCATCAAGGTAGTTTCTGTTAGAATTTATGAAATTCCCCTTGATGAAAATCATCATCCAAAATAATAGGATCATTCATGTTGGATCACCAAGATAAAATTAACAGGATCATTCATGTTGGATCACCAAGATAAAATTAAATATATAGGCGGAAGCGTACCTGAGTCCATATCGATTGATTACCCTCTAAAGTCGAGCGGTTGACCTTCCAGATCAACACGTCCACTTTAGAGAGAGTCCTTTTGTTTCTCTCAATGTTTTCTCTTCGATGATGGGATGTCAAAAAGAATGTCTCTGTTCGTGCGATCTGGGGACCATCATCACTATATATATATATATATATATATATATATATATAACCTAATTTTATTTATATTTTAGTCCATCATAAAAATAGAAATAATTTCTTAAGTCTCTACACATTAAAGGCCCACACCCTATCAGATACATTAAAGCCCAAATTACTGAATACTTAATCGATCACTTTTAATTGAGCTTAAATTTATTTGACAGCCCGCAATACATAATTATTCACATATAAGCTCAACATTGGATTAATGATCCAACAGTTTCTGTCTGCTGGATAATGAACATCGTTGCAAAGGCGACTGAAAAAATGAACGGTACCCTTGTCGCCGGTCATCCTAAAGGTGAGAACTCCATTCAGATGCAACAACCTCAAGTCGTTCTGGGTGTCGACCAGGCAATTCATGAAGGTAGCATAAGCAGTTACATGGAAGTCATTGTCAGGGTAAGACGGTTCAGAGGCAATAAGATTTTAATGGAGCTTAAAAATAAGATTTACAACGATGTTTAGGATCTGATGGGGTGCAGCCATACTACACTTTCTTTTGGCTATCTCTTTTTCTTTTTGAATAGTTAATTATCTATGGACAGCAGCAAACTATGACGCACCAAAGAAAACATAAGACACTATAAAAATATATAAAAAAAATAGTGGATTGAAAAAGCTGGAATCTTATACTAATATACCATATTATTAATAATTTCTATTATCCTTATATATTAATAAACATGTTTTCACATTGTTGATGCATTAATTTGTTTTCGAAAAGGGTCATGACACTGAAACGAAAAGCTATATGTATTTTTTTAAATACAGGCGTTCAAGCATAGCACTGAGAGGCGGCATTGACTTGGCGATAGCTTGGTCACCATTGCTGGGTGGCTTGTCCCAAGTTAAGGTGGACCATAGCCCTTGCTTTCTTGGTTGATGATTTTTCATGCTTTTCAGAAAAGATCTGCTTGTGTAATTCAAGCAAAAAATCAAGACAAAATTGATGAGGACAGTTTTCTGTTAGAATTTATGAAATTTCCTTTGATGAAAATCATCACCCAAAATAAGAGGATCATTCATGTTGGATCACCAAGATAAAATTAAATATATAAGCAGAAGTGTACCTGAGTTTATATCGATTGATTATCCTTTAGAGTCGAGTGGTTGCCTTCCAGATCAACACGTCCATTTTAGAAAGAGTCATTTAGTTTCTCTCAATGTTTTCTCTTTAATGATGGGATGTCAAAAAGAATGTCTCTGTTCGTGTGATCTGGAGACCATGACCACTATATATATAGATAATGTAATTTTATTTCTATTTTAGCCCATCATAAAAATAAAAATAATTTCTTGAATCTCTACACATTAAAGGCCCACACCCTATCAGGTACATTAAAGCCCAAATTATTGAATACTTAATCGATCACTTTTAATTGAGCTTAAATTTATTTGATATCCCGCAATACATAATTATTCACATATAAGCTCAACGTTGGATTAATAATCCAACATTTTCTACTTAGAAAAAGAAATGCATTGTTTTGAAATGGACCTTACTTTGGCGTGTGCATGTCGAAATGGACCTTACTTGGGCCTCATGTCAACAGTTTTCTACTTAGAAAAAGAAATGCACTGTTTTGAAATGGAGCTTATTGTGGCGTCATGTCAATCGGATAGCAGAGTTGGGTTCTTGACTGACTAACCGCTACGGTGCGAGATGTGTGGCATTAATTAAAAACATTGAAGTCGGAAAATACATCAAGCAGTGAGATTTGAACGCGCGTGAGACCCATGATGATCTTTTTTTTTTGGATGATAAAATTGAAACACAGATACATGTGTTGCGGTCCAAAAAGATCGAAAAATTGATGTATTGATACTTGGCAAGAATAGTAAAAAAAATATAGACCATATATCATAATATAATGTTTCTAATATTACTTAAAATAATAATATATATATATTTCTTATGGGTAAACAAATGGCTTATTGCAGTTGCATCATCTTATTCTTACTCCGCTCTCTTCTTCATCTTCTAACTGTTCGAAGAAATATCTTTAATTTTTTAATCTTCAACTTTATTTTTTATCCGACATTATCCAGACCCTAAGTTATCAATTCTGATGAGCCAACTTGCTAGCCAATCAAATTTTTATTTATTATTATTTTTATTATTTTAAAACAAAATTTTTTAACTATTAAGGTTTAATTTGGCCTTTTTATGAGAAAGTGGGTAAGGCGACTATCCCTTTAAAGCTCAAAGTATTTTATGGGTAAGGTGACTATCCCTTTAAAGCTCAAAGTATTTTTATGGCTAGTTCCAAGGAATAGACTTGTTACCTCTTACGTGAATAAGCAGTGAAAATTGCTAACCACTTGTTCCTATGATGCTCCTCTAAAAGAGTACTATCAATCAAAGATTGTTTGAACCTAAGAAGATAGTCATCTAAATTCACTAATCTTTGGAAGATTTGGAGGAAAAGGAACATAACCCAATCTATGAAAGACTTGAGATCAGTAAGTAGTGGCAGTGTGCCATGATTTATGGATCAAAAGACACTCTAGAAATTTTTTTTGACAAGAGATTTTCCTCTTCCTCCCTTCTTCACAAGGCCGTTCACACCTTTCACTCTCGGGCCAATCTCTGTTTTTCTCTAGCATTTTTACGAAGTCATTAGCTTTTATGGCACACCCTGTCCTCTATCCAGCGAGGAGCAGCGGGAGTAAAATAAGAGCAAAAGGAATCTCTTTGTGATACTCTATTGATATATCTAATTCTGCTACTTCTCTAATCTATTTGTCATTTCTGATTCTTCTTTTCTTCTCATTCCTTTTTGCCCTATTGCCCTATTGTATATATTAATTTTATAATAAATCAATGGGGAAGCTCCTAGCTTCTCCATCTTTCCATCAAAAAAAAAAAAAAACTTTCATGCATCCTCACAAAAGAATAAAATTTCTAAAATATGGAATTTTGCCTTTTGTAAATCTGAGGAATTCTTTATTATTCTGCTATAAATTCTGATTTCTTGTTTATATTGGTATTACAAAACTCTAGTTCCCTTTTTTGAGAAATAGGGAATGGAGGGGTGACTCATCCAATTCAATGAGATATTACAAAACTTGTTCTTTGCAAAGGCCAAAGTTTATCACACAGACATCTGACCAAGGGTTCCTAACGAATCCAAAACAGCGCAATAGAAGGAGACGTACGCATTAAGAAATGGAAGAAACATTCATACCCTATCAACTATATGATTATTTGCAAATGAAATAATAAAGCATTGATGTTGAAGCGTGCTTGCAGAATTACTTTGAAGACTGAACATAGGAACAGAGAGAATGGCTTAGATAGCAGTGGGTAGGAGGAGAAAAGACTCAGCCACCACTCAAATGAACGCGGTCCTACCTGCCACTTTGGCCAGTCTGAATTCGAACCTGGTCACATTCATAAATAATACTTCTAAGGTCCAAAGGCAGTAAGATCTCGAAACAAGCACTCACCGTAATCATGCACCTCTAGAGGTGGGATTTCCATCACCTCAGTGCTGAGCTTTGTCCAAGAAGATGCTTCCACATGGACTTTTATTAAACTTGATTCCGGCTTCTTGAAGCACTGTCGCATTAGGGATCTCCTGTGGTGATCTTAGCGATGTTGGCGTGGTGGACACTCATTGAATTGTGGGCATGGGAGGGTAGACAGGGAAATCAAATAGAGCAAACGATGAACATCCTCAACTGGAATGTAGAGAGAAGTAATTAAGCACAGTGCACATTACCTTCATCATCACTAGATTTAAGTACTTCATACTAGTCCTGGATGACAAAGCACGGGATCTGGTTGTCAAGCAGCAGCAGATCATAATTCACCAGATTCCAAATCCACGAGCTGCCAACGAAGGAAATCTGAGTATCTGCTCCAAGCTCGAGATATTGCACAGATACTGATTTGTTCACACGTATCCACTTGTGATTTTGCGTGGGCTTCGGACCTTGGCCATACCTCCCAGAGTAGAAGGGATTGTGACAAATGAATCTCTCTGATAGATCCTGCAAGTCTGAACCATCTTTTGGACAGATCTTAGGCAGCATATCTCTCTATCTCTCTCTCTCTCTCTCTCTCTCTCTTTCTGTTTCATCGATATCAATATGAATCTGCTTCTACTAAAGCGACTTAGCAGCACCTTTGATATGTGGAGGTGCTTCAGCTACCATATTTGCACCAAATCTCCTTCCAGATTAAGGCTCTTTTTTTTTCCCTTTATAATGTGGAAGTTTTACTAGGGACCATGTGCTCCTAATCGCCCCTAATCTGCATCATTCCAAGGAAATTTAATCGCATACATAAAATTGAGAGAATGAAATTGAATCACTACTTTTATAGCATATTGGATCCAGTTCTGTTGATCTTTATCAGATCTAGATCCAATCTTGAGGATATCAAAGAAGTACTTAGGAAATTGCATGAGATATGTAGTTAGAATCGTGATAAGCTTGTCAGGATGCACTTGACATGAACATAGACTAAGATGTTGTCAACAGCTGGCTCCACGAACAAAATAATGGTAGTGTTTATGATCTACAAAAGGTTTTCCTTCTATGTGAAACGTCAACATTCCAATGGTATGAAACATGGTCAAGTTTGTATACCTTAGGATGTTGGAAGCATATACTGTAAAAGTTCTGCTAAGAGGACATGATAGCCCTGAGGCCTAGGACTCAATATTATAAAATCTTTCTTCTGAAATTGATTTTAGAAATACTATTTTTAATGGACAAATAATTGACGATCACTGCCACAAAATATCATGATATCAATATGTATGAAAATTTTTTTCACTGGAAGTGCATCTATCTATGTAACTAAGTGAGAAGTAGAGGCAAGGGGGAGAAAAATCTCTTCTTTTCCTTAAGAAAAGAGAAAAATCTAGAAAATTTCAGAGCTTCTCATAATTTTACGATGTCATGTGAGAGATGTCCTCTACCCATATCTCCTCTTTCTAATCTGCCTTCTCCTTCTTATTGAGCACCCTTATGCCTCTCAAATAGTACCTAATGAAACCATCTCTCTCTCTCTCTCTCTCTCTCCCTCCCTCTCTCCCTCCCTCCCTCTAGAAAATCAAAATTGATCCCTTAACTTTTAAAAAACTTACATGCTATGCCGTCTCTATAATTTTGTCATGATCACTGCTGCTGTACGCTTAACAAATTTTCATTGGATTTGCCACTAAAACAAAAGTTGCCATTATCCAAGCATAATCTGTCTCCTTTTCTACACCCACCACATCGGTTAGTGAATTCCTTCCTTATTAGTATCATGCTTCCCCATTCTTTTGCAGTCCCTTAACATTAACATTTTCTCTAAACATATTATACAGTAAAATGGGGAAGATACAATGAAAGAATGAAAGGTCAAAGAGAATGAAGTTTCCTCCTCTTCAAATGTCATGATCTCTTGGGAAAAAGGAAAAGTTGTATTTAGTACCACTAGCACTATATGTTTAACTTACTAAACCATCCTCACCGAAAGCTGCAATAACAGATATTTTATCTAATTGCCTTTGAAAGTGCCTTTTGAAATTCTTCCAGACTTAATTACAGAGATCATATTTGTATACCATGTCAACAATTAATGCAGGCTTAGAATTGCACCGAGCAACCAATGTATGCCACACATCTTTATATAATCTGAAGTCATGATTTACACATAATACATTTTTGTACGTTGCTTCTAATCTCATGATCCGTTTATAAAATATCTATACACAATCCTTATTTAATCTCTAGATATTCCTTTTGCTCACATTTTGTGCCTCTTTTAGGTAGATAAGATGTTTGAGGTTTAAGATGGTTGATGGCAATATAACTGGGAAATGTTATTCTCTCAAAAGAAAAGGAAATATTCGCATTTAATTTCCTCACAATATGTGTTTTTTTAATTATTCAAGGAATATATGGAGAACGGGACTTTAGTGCGAGCACATGTGCCCCTTCCAATTGCAAGGTCACTCACACCAATGAGGCAACATGTGGCTTCAGGTTGTTAAGCTTGTTCTTCCCCTAATAATTTGTCAGTTTTGTTGATGGTGTCCCTCTGTTTGTGAATGGCGACAATGACTGATTTTTTGTACGTATGTAGGCCTAGATGTAGCATAAGAACTTGATCTTGTTCTAACATTATACTCATGTATATAAAACTAAATGCATCTTAATTGAAGGCATGAAATTTTATTAAGATTTTGAATCAAGCAATTGCCTCATGCAGTTTTGAAGTGTGTAATTGTCTCTCAGGTGCATTAACCATGCAGGTCTTTGTATTTAGGGGTGTGAAATGCTTAAGCAAGAGCAACATGTGTTTTCATTGGCTATGACCGTAGGATCTGCTATTCGCCTATGATGTAAATGGGCTGAGCCAGTGAATCATGATACATCTTGCAGTTGTGGTATAACATGTGTAATTTTGTCTCCCAATAAGACATTATTTGGGAAATCTTACACAGCTTGAATGGATTAAAGAATGGATTAAAGTATATCCACCTGAGGCATGGTCATATCTTTCATTTGTTTTTTCCTTTCATTGGTAAGAACTTTCATTGTCTGATAATTGCCAGAAAAACTTCATCCATTGTTTCACCTTGCTCTACAATGCACCATTCCTGCTTCATTTTCACAAAGAGAAAAGCTTCTAGCATTCTTGCTTTCCTGCCATTGTGTTACAGCTGTTGTTAGTTTGGACAGCAAGAGGCTAGTTCTGGACAAAGTCGAACAAAAGCTATGATCCTCATGTATGATTAATATCACCTCAAGATCCTGGTTGGCAAGCAGGACTACCATACAGATTCTGGCAGAACCTCAATTCACAATCTGCAAATATGTATTATGAAACGAAGTAGCTCTCACTGTCTAGCTTTCAGAATGATAATGATCTGCTGAGTTTCATTGGGACTTTTCTTGTCATGTCCCTTCGCCTAGTAACTAGAGGTTCTTGGCTTACCAGCCATCTGCTAATTATAGTTTAACTGGCATCCCTCTTTTTTCAGCCAAAAAAAAAAACCTGCTGAAGATCATCTACAAGCTCTAAAATGTCTATAAGAAATATTTGTACAACACCGTGTCTTGCATCCAAAATCAGATTTATGTCCATAGTTGTGGTGCCCTTGAAAAATTGTAGTATTACTTGAACATGGAAAACCAGGTTGGCATCCATTTGATAATGCTTTTAAGACAATAAAGCTTTGCTCTAAGATAGAAATAGACTAAATTGCAAAATATTTTCCCACAATTTGTGATTTACTATTTCCACGTATCCTTGCAGAAGAATTTAACTTGTGAAATGTGAAATTTTTGTTTTCCGAAAGTTGGAGGGTGTCATTCAAGGATCCTAGAATTATAATAGGAGATTTTTTTTTTTTTTAATGTTTGAAATTTTTTGTAGCCTCATTCTACATCCGATACATGGCGGAGCAAAATTTTCTTGACGAGTGCAATCCATGGAGGCAATGACCTTTTTCATTTCCTTCAACGATTTGATAGTTTCAAAAAGATATAGGTTTCAAAATGAAAATCAAATGTTTTCTGAACATTATGAATTGACACTTTTAACAATGGTCTTTATCTCTCTGGATGGTTCTGGGTTTAAATCTTGGATCTTACAACCTTTTTTTTTTAGTATTATTATCTCGGTAACCATTATTTGGATGGGTCTTTCTAAATTTCTTTAATGAAGATATGCCGAATATCATCTACAAGGTCAAAAATATTTATAAAAAAATGTTTCGTGCAACCTCTGCTGAATTACACCCAAAATGAGGCCTATACCCACTCGATGATGTCCTTGGAAGGAATGTAGTGCCCATTTAGAAAAATGTAGTGCCACTGAGAAAATACTCTTCATCTGGGCAGGAGGCATCTGAAGAACACAAAACCTCATAAAATAGAAGGAGAGAATCGATCATAGACAATCATAAGAAGAAGCATGAAGTAGAACCGATTCAAATACATCAAAGGAAAGAATTATTCATCACCACCATACTACATGATTATCATACGATAAAATAGAACAACTAAAGAATATGAGAATTATTCATCATCACCATATTACATGATTAGCACACGACAAAACAGAACAACTAAAGAACATTGATGCTGAAACACGCTAGCAGAATTAGTTTGGAGGCCGAAAGTAGGAGAGCACAGCGAAAATGGCTTGGATAAGAGTTAACAGGAAGGTCAAAGTGGCGGCTACTACTATAATGGTCGACCACGGACTGCTGAAATATTTAAGGCGGAGATCAGAACGCCACTTGTGAAATTTCAAATCCTTGTACGCGGCCACATCCCCGTATACGCCATCAAGGTAATTTCTGTCCTCTGGATAATGAACATCATTGCAAAGGCGACTGAAAAAATGAACGGTATCCTTGTCACCGGTCATCCTGAAGGTGAGAATTCCCTTCAGTTGCAGCAACCTCAAGTCGTTCTGGGTGTCGACCAGGCAATTCATGAAGGCAGCATAAGCAGTTACATGGAAATCATTGACAGGGCAAGTCTGTTCAAAGGCAATAAGATTTCGAAACAAGCTTTCGCTGTAATCATGCACCTCTAGATGTGGGATTTCCATCACTCCATTGCTGAACTTTATGTCCAAGAAGCTGCTTGCATTCTCCCTCTTCTTAAACTTGACTCCAGCTGCTTGGAGCTCTGTCGCACTAGGGATCCACTGCTGCAATGATTTTTTTGGTCCCGAGAAAATGACCGAATATGAACGTGAAAGGAATAACTTGCAGGTCAGATGTAGCAAATGATGAACATTGTCGGCCGGCAGAGCAGAGACCGATACCGGTGATTGTTCTTTTCTCCAGGGATCAAGACTTTTAAAGTACCTGCTTGCGCGTTCCACAAGATTGATACCGACGTCATCCCTGGTCTTAAGTATCTGATATAATTCCTGGATGACAAAGAATGGAATCTGGTTCTCAAGCAACAGCAGATCATACTTCACCAGCTCCCAGATCCACAATCTGCCAATGACTTTCCTACAATCATCTTCATCTGTTTCTTCTTTGTTTGAATTGTCTCTATGCTTAAGCAGGAGATTAAGGATGAAGCAGCCATCCAGCACCAGCATCAGCGCTAATTCCTCGCTTGCCAACCAAGAAATGTCCTCCGAATAACTCCTCCTAACTGGTCCTTCGAGTTCCTTCATCCTGATCAGGCATTTGTCAAAGAAATCTTCTGTTCTTCCATATTTGGATGCTAATTTGTTCACACATACACGCTTGTGATCTTGCATGGACTTCAGGTCTTGTCCTTGCCTGATAGAGTAGAAGTAGGGGCCGATGCAGACGGCTTTTGGCCTGTAGGCATGCTTATGGGCATTTCCAATATTGGATGAGAGGATTTCAGGCGGTACTTTGTAGATGGTAGGTAGCCCGTCTCGAGTAGGGTCTCTCGTTATCTCGATCGTTCTGTATACGATTGCTGCGCGTCGTACGCGTCGTACCCGTCTTGCCGGTCTTGCCGTTTCCATGTTCTCAGCAATTTTGTGATTGCGGCCGTCGTCCATCGAGCTTCACCCAGGAAAGGTATTTATTGTGAATCGCGTTGAAAATTTGCTCTTTGTTACAATTTTTTATTGATCATAAAAAAATCTTGCTACTAAAAATATATTATCTGTTATAAAAAATCTTGACTTATCACTAAATTCAAATTATTATTTATTATCATAATAATAAAATTAAATAGCAACACAAATTAATTTGTTATAAGTTATTCTTGTCATAAAAAGGGTATAGTTTGTGACAACATTTTTTTTTGCTATTAACTAATTTTAATACTTCAATTATTTTAGTGACAACAAAAAAAATAGTTTTTAAGAAATTAACATAATCCATGGTGACTTCTAAGGAAGTGTCAAAAAAAATATTTTTGAATTTTATTTTTTATGATAACATTTTTTGTAACTAATTTTTTTTTAGTAACGATATAAATTGTCACATAAATTGTTTACTATTTGTTACAAATTCACAAAAAGTTATTAGTTTTTATTATAAGTTTTTATTGTCACACAATTATTTTTTATTTATCACAATATATTCTTATCACAAAAGTTTTATAATCTATGGCAACTTAGTCTTGTCACACAAGTTGTTTTATGATTTGTTATAAGTTATTATTATTATATAAAATGATTTAATAATTTTTTTTAAAAACAATATGGATAACCTTTTTTATCCCATCGTTTGAATTGAATGTGAAGTTTATTTTTTTATTTTTTTATTTTGCAGGATAAATTTGCCTCAAATGCGGATCTTATGGGCCTATATCTTCATTGCATAGTTGAAGATATGAAATTTTAGACTTGTTTCTTTATTTTCTTGGCTATGAGTTTTAATGAAATGTAAACTTTGAAAATAATAGTGTAATGATTGTTAAATATATTTTATCTAAGAGGTAATGTATCTTGATTTTAAAGTTCTTAGTTATAAGAATGTTATGAAATTCATGTATATGTATCTCAAATTTTCTATAATGATAGAGCTTGTTTTGTGCCAATAGAAGTCATGATATTTTGTGCCAAGCAAGTTTGTCCCTAAAGTGTTATTTTATGGCAATGTCATCAGCAATGTCATCAAATGTATTTTTAACACCCACAAAGCTATTGTATACTATGGTACAAGTGGTGATCCTCATATCATCCATGACAATAAAACTCATTGCTAGACCAATTTTTTGTGACAATAAACTTTGTTATAATAATAATTAACTTTGTGGGACAACAAAAGTAGTCACAAATTACAACATAAGTGACGATCCTTATGACATCAGTGGCAATAAAAATCATCACTAAATCAATTTTCAATGATGGCAAATATAGTTATCACCTAAAACGTGATTTGCATGACAATAAAAATAGTCGCTAATTATAGTTTAAGTGATGATTCTTATTATATTAGTGACAATAGATGTGATCACTACACTAATTTTTTGCGATGATAAAAGAAGTTGCCAGAAATAAATAATCTTTTAGTGAGAACAAAAGCAGCCACAAATTATAGTACATGGGGTGACTTTTAAATCTTTTATGATAAGATTACTTATTACAAATTTCTTTCTTATAATAATAATTATTGCAACAGATAATAAATTATATGTGACAACTAGTGCTGCTATTGTCATAGAAAGAAAAGACATTTTAGTAATGGAGTTATATGCAATGATCCAGTGATAACTTTTTATTATCACAATAATATCTAGTGATGAGTTTTGAGATACATTATAATTTTGATTGTCACCGAATATAAGATTTCTCATAGTGATGAGTTTTGAGATACCTAATAATTATGATTGTCACCGAATATAAGATTTCTGATAGAGACGGAACCGATCCTGTGCTTCGTGCTCTGAGCCTGGCTCGCTCAGCAAGTTTGTACTCGGCACAAAATGAAAATAAAAATCTGAGGCACCTTCGTGCAAGTTTCCCCTACCGTGTATGGTAGAGGTAGGGACGACCAGAGATGGAGCCCGCAGGTCACGTTCTGTATTTTTCTTTTAAAAAAAATCAATCAGCTTATTTTGTTTTTAAAATGCAAGGGGGAGAGGAACCCATCCATTTATTACAAGACCAATTGGTACAAGTGCAAGATTCCAAGGACTGAAATTAAAAGTAAGAGGGGTCACGTTTGATAATTTGAACTTAATTTAGAATTAAAATTTTATTATTATTGTTTGACAACTGAGACCCCATTCTAAAAAATCATACATCTATAAAAAAAAAAATTTTCATGCCTTGTTTAGCTACTATAAAGAAAGAATTTCTAAAATTTCATAAAATTTACAAATCCCTCAAAATGATCATTTACAAATTCTACCTTTATATATGTCATTTACAAATCATTCCCAAAAATTCACTTAAAAATAGTCAAAATATTTAAATTTGTTTGCATACCAAAATATTTACATAATATTTATTTTCATATTTATTTTATTTAAAATATTAATATTTTATTATTAATATTTACATAAATATCATAAATAAACAAATAAATATTATATAAATAAAATAATATTTATTAAAAATATTAATATTATTAATAATATATTTATTAATAATAAATTTTATTAGTAATTTTTAGCTAAGAAATTAGCCCTGACTCAAGATGTAGATAGTCCATGCTAATTATTTCTGCATAAGTAATTTAACTAATTTCTTGTCTCATAAAGTAGCAGCTAGTAATTCATAATAATAAATTATTTTATTTATATTTTAGATAAATTAGGCTCGTGAATAATTTTTAATTAGAATTAACTTTCCTTCAAGTGAAAATTGGGTTTCCCTTGCAGGTCTAGACCTGCAGACATCGATAGAGGCTAAAGTCCATCATAACAAATTTATTTTGAGAATTCAATCTAGCAAATTGTCTTATCATAATGCAAACCATCTAACCCTTGAAAGGTGTTGGAGAATTTCACTGGATCTGATATTGCACATGTAATAGAGAGGCTAATTAGATATACCGATTTCCCTAATGCATAACACCAAGATATTTAAAAGGTATTATTTGTTATGATATTTATTATCTTAGTTTTTTTATTATATTAGAAGGATATAGTGATTGTTATTTTAGTAGACTTAAATTCCACCATAATATATGTATTTACACTGGAAGAAGCTATTATTACTGCACATTTGTATCTCATGATGTTCTGATAACCCATAATAGTGCAACACAACATGTAAAATAGCTTAAAAGCTAATTAGTAGATATTCCATTTATATAAAAGCCTGTTCATATCATGCTCATATATTGAAATAATCAAGTAGCTATATCTAAATCTAAGCGGTATAGGCTCTGGATATTCTATTGATGTCTCCGTTTTATAGACAATCATAGACATACATGCTTTGTGGTTATTATCTTCACATTAAGAAATC